>CM063603.1:30577619-30645152 GCA_032356905.1 Salix exigua
TTTTTAACCTGTTTCAATGAACATTAAAGAGGACCAACAACCGCGATACATATAGATTTATTGCCAATAAACAGTAGTAATGAGTCTTGAGCAACAGTAATCTACAGTGCATTGACCGATCCCTTTTAGTTTCTTTAGTAATAAGTAATGTCGTGTACTTAAGCGATTGACATGTCATTCACCTTGTAAGAAGAGGAAACACATGAGCCCGAGTTTTTATATGGGACGGATGTGCATGTTCAACCCATTTTTCTATTTTTTCATTTTATGATTACATATTTTTAAATAATTTAAGTTGAAAAATATTCAAATAATATTTCATCTTTTATGGCTATATCAAAAATATATTTTTGAATAATTATATATGCATGATTTTCTAAATATGGATGAAATATTTATTTTTCACTTTTTTATAATTTTAATCATCTTAATTATTGTTATATCGCTTTTACATTTTTGAGTAAAATTATGAATTCATTATTTTATTAATTTTTAATAAGATTTGCTCTTAATGCTATAATAATTTTTTGTTTAATTATTTTCTGATAATACAAACTATGTTTTTTTTAAAGAAAACATTAATAAGGAAAATATGCTTTGATTAAAGAGAGACTTTTCTTATACTTATTTTAAATGATGAACAGTTGTTGGATATTGAATGTAATTATGTAAAGTTTAAATGCAGTAAAGAACATAGTTTTAACTAAATAAATATATAATGAATTTATACAAAATTTATTTATTTATTAAAATCCATCTTTATTTTATTTTACTTAATTAAAATACAGTTTTAAAGAGTACTTTTTTCCAACTTAAAATATTTCTATTTGTATTTATCTTTCAATTTTCTATTTTAATCTTTAGTTAGATTCATTGTTCAATATTTTTTTAATTTTATCTTCAAGCTTCTTCTTTTTAGCTATTACATTATATTTTGGACAAATTCAAGGGCAATTAAATCAATTTAGAATCTTCTTACATTGATGTGAAAATATATATACATACTTGAATTCATTATTATTAATAATAATAATGTATAAATCAACTTGAAATACTCTAATTTACCAAAACAAAAACAAAAACAAAAACAAAAGCAAATAAGGAAGACTTGACTACACCTTCATAATTATTTTTCTTAGAAATTTCATTGTATGATGGCTTTATAAGTGATAAGATTTAAACTCAAACGCAACATAATCTAAATAATGCTGGAATTAATTGTTCCAAATCTCTATCATTCTGAAATAACTCTATAATAAAATAAACTATAAGATTATAAATAAATAAATTGAAGACCAGATTGTAAAATACAAAGCACTTCAATGAAAAAGCTGTTTTAGTATATGTTTAATTTAATAAAGGAATAAAATAATGATGTAATATTTCATGGGGAAAAAAAGACAACAATCCATTCTCGGCATAGCACCAAGGATACAAGGATCACGTGGCAAACCCTTATTTTATTGGATCATGACCACATTGGTGTCTACCATTTTGAAATAAATAAATAAATAAATAAAACTTTATAATAGTTTCCATTGCACAGTACTTGTCGGATTATCCCAGTGCAGTGAGATCATGTTCATAATTAACGTTCAATGTCGTTGAAAGTCAGATGGAGATAACGACCTTAATTATTTTAATTAAAGCCACTAATTAGTCCATAACACTCGCAAGATCATCTTACCCTACCAATATAATTAAATTTAAATCTTCCCTACCTAACATCAACTACAATTCGGTCGTGTTTGTGTTTATATTTCATTTCAAATATGTTTTATAAACATATTTTTTTTAATTTTTTTTAAAAACAATTTCAACACGGCCTGCGCGGCTGATGGTTATCACGTAAGTATAAACTAAGAAAAAGCCTTTTGAGTTCCATGGCCATAGACTTCTCAGCCCTTATCTCTAAGTTTTATAGCCTTACTTTTTCAATAAACATACATAATGTTGATGAGTAATTAAACGATACTTTGCAGGACGGTGCAACGAGCTATTTAAATGAATCTTCAATTTTCGTGAAGGTGACAGAAGTTGCTCAGATAAAAAACCTCAAACTGCCAAGCTTGATCAACTGTGGACCCCAATTTTATTTTATTTTAACGATTAAAGTGGCTTATTTTTTTTTCATCTTGTAATTAAAATTGATCTACCAATCGTGCATGTCAACAACAAGACCATCTTTACTAAATTTAATTTCTTCCTTCTGATTTTGACATTTTTGTACATAAACCAGTCTTAGTGGGATTCAGGCATATATTTTATTTTTTATTTTTTTTAAAAAAATGAATGCTAGTTGATGATGAGACCGGCCTTTCATGATCATGCGTTGCTCGTAATCATACATGCCAAAATGTGATCATGGAACCGTCCACGCTTTACTATGCAAATGTTTTCTGATGTTGTTTGCATCGATCCTTGAGATGATCAGAATTGCTTCGAATTTTGCTACTCATAAAGTATTTTATATCCATCAATTTCTGATTTAGATAGCACTAATTTCCATGTGTCATCACCTAATGATTTTTCAAAATATACCACAAAATAACAAAAATAAAATAAAAAGGGTCGGCGTTGGTAGAAAAATCAATGTTGAATTTTTGGTTGTTTCCGCAAGTATGATCCTATCTCTTTTGTCCCCAAAATAGAGGAAAATACAGATTTAAGGCAAAAATAATTTATCATCAGATAAATCTGTATAAAAATTAAGTCGAGGGATATAATTATATTTTTATGGGCCAATTCGATGTAATCATCGACCAATTTTAAAATATAATTATGTTTGGGAATTAATTGAGGGTCCAATTAAAGGATTTAATTAAGTGCAAGGAATTAATTATAGTTTAAGATGGTCAAATTAATTTTATTAAGGGCTTAATCAGTGAAAAATCAAGTCCTTGAATTTAATTTCGGTTCAATTTAGTAGTTGGGAATTTTCGGAGGCTAAATTGAATTTTTCCAAGCCAATTATGCAAAATCAGGGGTCCAATTGGAAACAATTGAGAGTTTAATGGTTAATCATGGGTCAAGTAGCATAAATTGGAAATCAAGGACTAAAATATATAAGACGCAAAATTTAAGGATAACTTTGAATTTTTAACACGGACATAATTGCACAAAATCATAAATTTAAAACCAATTAGGGGTGCAATTGAGCTGATTTAAAATTAAGGGACCAAATTGATTTTTATCATCCCCTCCCGAATCTTTGCGCATGCCTGCACTGTTCAGTCCACTAAACAGTGCAGGCACGCCACCTGAAACGCGCCACCCATAGGGACATCTCCTGCTTGCCTAGTAATAGGGGAGAAGAGATTCCCAGGCAACGCATGCCTATGGGTGGCCGAAGGGGCTGCTTCTCCTTCTATAAATACCGCATGCAGAAACGTTAATCTGCAAGAAAGGGGAGTGGGGGCAGCATAGAAAAGAAAAAAAGAGAGTGCGGGAAGAAGAGAAAAAGAGAGGAGAAAGGAGGCAGGGAAGAAGAAAAAGCTGGGCAAAAACACTAAAAAAGCAGAGTAAGGGGTAGGAAAATTTGCGGAAGAATTTCAAAAATCTTTGGCAAAGAAAGCAAGCATAAAAATAAAGAGACATCACGAAAATCAAGCAATAACCCCTTACCTCTCTCAGCAACCGGTTCAAGCTCTCTCTCTCTTGGTTTCACAACGCTTTCCCTCTCTAAAAACCAGTCCGTCAGAGCTCTCTCTCTTCACCATTAGTCGTTGAACGACCTCCCAACACCATCCTAATCACCACCGCAAGATTCCCTAAACGCCTGAAACTCAGCCCCACTCTCCAGTGAGGTAACAGAATAACAACGCCAACGACCGAGCGACTTTGGAAGCTCCTTCGGCCACCACGGACCACCGTTGACGACACCACAACCACCGGGACAATCACCTTGACCTCAGCTATCCGACCATACTCTCAGGTTTGCCTTTAGCCACATTTTCCCCTGTTCATCGTCTTTAAGCTCTCATCCTGCATGTAGTGGGGCGTAATTGTCCCACTTGTTCATGCGAGGCCGAGCATAAGGATTTGGGGTCGGGCTTTGTGCCCGGCCCGAGCGTGCGAGAGATTTGGGTTGTTATTTTGGCCCAGGCCCGAATAATGTGGGCTTCCGGGCTCCCAGCCCACGATGGCTGGAGCCCAGTCCACTTACTTTGGGCTTCCGGCCATGATAGCTAAAGCCCAGCCTAAATCGGACGAGTCGTCATTACCAGTCGACAACCCAGCCTGAATAAAAAATAAAAAATAAAAATAAAAATAAATAAAACAAAAAACAATAAATAAATAAATAAATATAAAAAATATAAAATAAAAAATATTTTCTCTTTTTTAAAAACTTCATTATTTTTTGTTTTCTTGCATCTGATCGGATTCCAAAGTTTTTCTTGTTGTATTTTTACGTAAAAATATGTTGCATATTTTTCATATCTTAAAATGAAATTTGGATATTGTAACCGGTTTACAATTATCCATCGGAAGTCGACCAAAATGTCAAAAATAATTCAATAATTATTTTGTTCACTATAGAGATTTGAACAAAGCAAGCCCAAAAGATGATTTTCCATTGCCTCACATAGATGTTTTGGTGGATAACGCTGCCAAGAATGCTACCTATTCATTTATGGATGATTTTTCTGGTTACAACCAAATTAGGATGGCAGAAGAGGACAAAGAAAAAACCACCTTTGTCACACCTTGGGGACTTTCTGTTATAAGGTAATGCCATTCGGTTTGAAGAATCCTGGGGCAACGTATCGACAAGCGATGGTCACTTTACTCCATGACATTATGCATCGGGAAGTTGAGGTCTATGTAGATGATATACTGGCTAAATCTAAAATCGAAGAAGACCATGTGCAGATATTGAGGAAGCTATTTGAGAGATTGCGGAAATACCAGTTAAAACTTAACTCGACCAAATGCTCATTTGGAGGGAAATCAAGAAAACTACTTGGCGTTATTATAAGCAATATCGATTAAAATCGAACTCGACCAAATGCTCATTTGGAGGAATAGAAATTGATCCGAGATAAAGCCAAAGCCATCCAATAAATGCCAGCACCTAAGACTGAAAAGGAAGTGAGGAGTTTTCTCGGCGCTTGTATTACATAGCGCGTTTCATATCCCGGATAACCAGTAACATGCGAACCAATTTTTCACTTACTTAGGAAGAAAAATCCTGGAGTATAGGATGATGATTGTCAAAAAGCCTTCAATAAGATAAATGTGTATTTATAAAATCCTCCGTTGTTAGTACCCCAAGTATTAGGAAACTATTGATCTTATACTTAACGGTCACGAAACATGACCATGGGTCGTGTGTTGGGACAACATGTTGTATCATTGGTTTAGAGGCTTCTTTAGAACTTAGAGTTAAGAAACTTGAGGTTTTTGGGGATTCCATGTTGATCATTTGCCAAGTGAAAGGAGAATGGCAAACCAAGGATGAAAAGTTGAAACTTTACCAGAACTATCTTGTAAAATTGGCTAGTGAATTGAGGAGGTCAAATTCACTCATATGAGCAGGGAAAGAATCAGTTCGCCGATGCTCTAGCAACTTTGGCTTCAATGGTACAAATGGTTTCCAAAGAAAAGATCCACCTAGTCGACATTAAGGTTTGAAGTCGTCAAGCCCATTGTTGCACACTCGAAGAGTCGCCGGATGGAAGGCCATGGTATAATGATATCAAGAAATTCATCCAACAACGGGAATACCCCTTTGAGGCCTCTAAAATAGATAACGAAACTTTAAGAAGGATGGCCGCAAATTTTTATTTGGTTGGTGAAATCCTATACAGAAGATCGTTTGATGGCACCTTACTGAGATGTTTAGATGAGAAAGAAATTGGGCAGGCTTTGGAAGAAGTTCATTAGGGAATTTGTGCCACCCATGCTAATGGCCATACGATGGCAAAACAAATGCAAAGATTTGGATATTTTTGGTTGACCATGGAAAAAGACTGCGTGACATATGTTAGGAAATGTCATAAATGTCAAATTTATAGTGATAAGATAAATGCACCTCCAAAGCCTTTATTCAACATGACTTCACCATGGCCATTCAACATGTGGGGATTAGATGTCATAGGGTCAATTAACCCGAAGGCCAGTAACGGACATAGGTTCATTTTGGTGGCAATTGATTACTTTACTAAATGGGTGGAATCCAATTCATATGCCCATGTGACGCAAAAGGTTGTCAAGAATTTAATTGAAAGGGACTTGATTTGTCGCTATGGTGTACCCGTAAGGTTGATAACTGATAATGCTCAGAATTTCAATGGAAAGTTGATTGTCGAACTTTGCACTAAATGGAAGATTAAACACCTCAATTCTTCTCCTTGTAGACCAAAAATGAATGGGGCAATTGAAGCAGCTAGAACCTTAAGAAAATCATCAAGAAGATGGTTGTCACTTACAGAGATTGACACGAAATGCTCCCATATGCTTTGCACGCATATCGCATTACTGTTAGAACCTCCACAGGAGCAGCCCTGTATGCTTTGGTATATGGAATGGAAGCGATCACGCCTTTAGAAGTGGAGATTCCATCACTAAGGATCTTAAAAGATGCAGAGTTAGAAGAATCTGAATGGGCAAAGTTGAGATTTGAGCAGTTAAACTTAGTCGATGAAATGAGACTAGCAGCTATTTGCCATCACCAATTATATCAAGACAGGATAGCAAAAGCTTACAACAAAAAGGTCCGGACAAGGGTGTTTATAGAAGGAGACCTGGTACTAAAGAAGATATCATTAGGAGAAGACCAGGGTAAATGGACGCCTAACTATGAGGGACCATATGTGGTGAAGAAAGCTTTTTCGGGAGGAGCCTTAATCCTGACTAGAATGGATGGGGAAGATCTGCCTAGGCTCAGTAACTCTAATATTGTGAAGAAATATTATGCCTAATGTATTACTCACAATACAATGGAATTGAAATTTGACTATGAATTCTTGGTGTATCAAAGATTTTTGGCAAATCAAAGTTTAGTACTGAAAATGAATGCCAATTTGATGTTTGATTAACAAATATGTTATGGGAATTCAAAGGATTTCATTGAAAGGTGATCTCATACCACCAAAATCCACATAATAAAGCTAATCTCTAAGCCAAACAAATAATCCAAAAAATCAAAAAAAAATAATCAAAAACTTGTTTCGCATGGAAAAGCAAAGCTTATTGATTCACATTGCATGTTTTGAAATGAGGAAACACCATCTTTGATATGCTAGTCAAAAAGTCTCAAATATCCTTTGCAGTCCCTATTTGAGCCTAATAATTTTATTTTCTTGATAATTAACCCCGACAAGGATCACACCCTACACTCGGGGCAAGTGCAAAAAGAAATACAAAAGCAGTCCTAAATGACAATTGACACCGGAAGAAATCTGGGGCAAAAATATGAAAAGGGTTTTAGTACACTATAGAGAATGAATTCAACAATTTGATAGTACTAAAAACTCAACATAGAAAGCCCAAACAAAATGTTGGGGGCATGTCAACACAGAAAGCCCAAACAAAATACTTGGAGGGCATGTCAAGTGAACACGACGTTAGTGCCAAAAACAATGAAAAAGCCCAAACAAAATACTTGGGGGGCATGTCAAGTCAGCACAATGTTAGTGTCAAATACCAATGAAAAAGCCCAAACAAATATAGGGGGCATGTCAAGGTCAAAGCCCAAGCCAACACTGGGGGGCATGCTAGGTCACTATGAAAATCAATCATGAGGGATAAATGAAGTTCTAAGAGTAAGCATTAAGTGATCCTTAGTCTAAAAAACCCTTAAACACATTTTGAGCCTATAAATATCTTTTTTCATAGCCAGTAACCTAAGCCTACATTACAAGCCTAATAAAGTCCTTTCTAATCAAATACGAGTTATCTGGATCGATAAGCAATGCTTTTCCATTGGAAACAATCCATACAAATGCTTCACACGACTGATCGAAGCCTTCTTGACATATGAGACTTACAAATATCATTTCACATTCTTATCAAAAGTCAACACAATACCGACAATGAGATCACTTGAATTCTTTCTAGAACAAGTTTGTTAAACAATTCAAAATGGTTTTGTTCTTGGAATGACTTTGAAATTCCAAAAGTTTTACATGAAAATAATTGTTGCAAAGAGTCATCCCTTTCACGCTAACACTCGAAGCCCAAAACACTTTTTGGGGCATGACCAAACAGGGGGCATCTAAAATGCATTGAAGTTGGCTTCATCGTTTCTTTTCAAAGAATTTGGATCAAATTCGGGGGCATATCATCTCAAGCGGTCAAAATCAACAAGTGGCGGTTTGATTATGCAGAAGCGAGAAGCCATCGAATCACGAAGTTGACTCCATAGTTCATTTTCAAGGAATCTGGATCAAACTCAGGGGGGCATGACAATATGAAAATCTATCATCTCCAGTGGTCAAAATCACAAGTAGCGGCTTGAGTAAGCAGAAGCAAGAAGCCATCAAATCCAGGGGTCCAAATCCCGGAAAAGAAAGTCTGGAGGAAGAAAGGGGACCTATATCTCTCAGGTAAGTATACATGCATCATCATGCATTGCACCACTATTGAAAATCTAAAAACATTTTGGAGGGATCGTAATTTACGAACCTTCATTCATCATTTTATGTGCACGCTTTCAAGCTCTCACCTCTTTCATTTTCTTGAGCATGCTTTTCAACTTTATTTGTTTCTTAATTTTGGGTATCATTATGCATTGCATCTCTTAAGGGATCCAAGAAATATTTTGGAGGAATTGTAATTTACAAACCTCTACTCATCATTTTGTGTGCGCCTTGAGCCTTTACCACTTTCACTTCCTTAAGAGCGTTTATGAGCCTTTCATTTACCATAGATAGAGCGCTTTTCAACCCTATCTCTTCCTTTATTTTAATGCGCTTTCTAGCCATCAACCAACTCAAACAATGCACTTTTAAGTCCTATCTCTTTCCGAACTTGGTAAGCTTTCTAACCGCCATCGAATAAAATAGTGCGCTTTCCGACCTTATTTCCCCTCATATTCGAGTGCATTTTCGGACCCTCGACCATCAATTAAAATAGTGTGTTTCCATCCCTATTTCCTCTCATCTTGAGTCCTCGACCATCAATTAAAATAGTGCGTTTCCATCCCTATTTCCCTCATCTTCGAGGCGTTTTGGACCTCGACCATCGATTAAAATAGTATGCTTTCCAGCCCTATTTCCCCTCATCTTCGAGTGCGTTTCGGACCTCGACCACCATTTTCACTCGAGTAGGTCATCCATTATAAAGAGACCATCTTCACCTTTACGATCTGGGTAGGTCACCATTACAATGAGACCATCTTCACTATTTTTCACTGGGTAGGTCACCCATTACAATGAGACCATTTATTTTTTGCGGTAATGTCTCCTACATTGGCTCTCCATGGTATCTTGACATAGCAAATTACCTAGCGACAAGTCAAATTCCTTCTCATTAGTCTAAACTTGACAAACATAAATTCTTGCGTAACGTGCGTACCTTTTTGGGATGACCCTACTTATTTAAATATTGCCTCGACCAAATTGTTAGGCGGTGCATCCCTGATCATGAAATTCCAAGTGACATTAATTTTTGTCATGCATTGGCCTATGGTGGGCATTTCTCTTCCAAGAAAACCACTGCCAAGATCTTGCGAGTGTGCTTTTATTGGCCCACCATGTTTAAAGATGTCCATATGTTACTGTGTTGCATGTGATCGATGCCAACGCCTAGGTAACCTCACTCGGCGTAACATGATGCCCCTTAACCCCATTCTTGTTTTGGAAATATTTGATTGTTGGGGGATTGATTTCATGGGACCTATTCCAAGTTCATTTGGTTACCAATTCATCCTGGTGGCTGTTGATTATGTGTCTAAATGGGTAGAGGTCATTGCATCTCGAACCAATGACCATCGAGTTGTGGTCAAATTCTTGAAAAAAACATATTTTCTCTCGTTTTGGCATGCCTAGGGCTATGATTAGTGATGGGGGAAAACATTTTTGTAACAAGCCCGTTGGGATTTTGATGAGAAAATATGGTGTGATTCCCAAGGTCAGTACCCCTTATCACCCACTGGACTAATGGCCAAACCGAGTTGGCAAATAGGAAATCAAGAGCATTTTAGAGAAAACAATCAACCCAAACTATAAAGATTGGTCCTTACGACTAGTCGATGCTTTGTGGGCATATCGCACTACTTACAAGACCTCTTTAGAAATGTCTCCTTATAGGCTAGTTTATGGAAAGCCTTGTCATCTCCTGTTGAGATTGAGCACCGTGCATATTAGGCCATTCGACAATTCAATGACAATGAATTAGAGGAGTTGAGAAATGATGCATTCGAAAATGCAAAAATTCAAAACATAAGATGAAAACTTTGCATGATAAACATATCCTTAGAAAATCCTTTCATGTTGGTCAAAAGGTTCTCTTGTATAATTCACGATTACATCTCTTTCTTGGGAAGTTGAGAAAAAATGGATTGGTCCATTTGTGATTAAATCCATCTCTCGAGCATGATGTCTGTTGCGGTAGAAAATCATAAGAATGGAAATGTTTTCACGATAAATGGTCATCGATTGAAACCTTATCTTGAAAACTTTGTGGTTGAAGTTGAGACATTGGATCTTGAAGATCCAATGCCATTGCAGATATCAAAATTAATGAGTTATCTAATATGACCTTCAACATATATAAGATAACTCAACCTAATATCAACGATGGTGATATTAGATCGGAAGATATTACAATGAAGATCTAAAACATGAAGATGATTATTGCTTAAGAATAAACAAGTGTTTTCATATTAAGTAAGACATTGAATCAAGCAATCTCTATACCAAAACTAAGTTTTGTTCATAAAAATTCAAGATTATAACATTACTTAGATGATTTCTAAAATTTCTTTGCAATAACAAAACATTCATGAAGAAAAAGTGAAGATAGACATTAGGATTCATTCATATCTTAAAGAACTCACCTCAATTACCATCATCCTTGATTTGGATCCAAGAATGAGATTAGCCAACCATAATTATATATAATAACACTCTAATAAACATGAAATAACTTGAATCAAACTGAATAATAAGTTTTACAACTAAAATAAAACTGAAATCTAAAACAAGAAGAACAAAACACAATCTCGGAAAATATTGCAAGACAGATCTGAAGCTAACTTGGACTGCAATTTAACCCTATTTCTGAGCGATTTTTGGAGAAGGCTATTATACACATATTTATAGCCCTTTCTGTTAGCTTTCCAGACCATTAAAAAACATATAATTTGGATCTCTGAGTCAAACGATATGACCAACACTCCGAAAGGTGTTCTGGAAAACTTATTATGTTGGCAACTTGGAGCATATTCTTGTGCCTGATTTGATGCCAACTTTGTACTGCACTTTACCCCACTTTAGAAGCGTTTTCTGGAGACAGCTATTAGAGACATAGTTTTAGGCCTTTCTGTTATCTTTCCAGAACATCAAAAACCATACAATTTGGATCTCTGAGTCAAAAGTTATGACTGCAACTCCGAAAGGTGTTCTGAAAAACTTATTATTTCGGCAACTTGTAGAAGATTTTTGTGTCCGATTTTCTTCCTCATTTTTAGTTGAATCTTTCTTCTTTTTGACCCAAGATAAAGTAACAATCTTTCCTCCAGCTTTCTATAGATTTCTCCTCCAATTCTTTCTTCCAAATTTCGACATTTAAATTTCCTGAAATAATTCATTTAAGCTCAAAAACTTGTCGAATTATTAAAAGAAATTCATTACTAAAAAGCACATCAATTATTATAAAATTCCAAATAAAAATAATAAATACATATGTAAAATGAGAGATTTAACAATACTTTTGATGCACAATCACCTGCAGATGGATCTATAAAACGGATGGACCGAGATCAAAAGAGGGGAGCGAAAGTTGAGGAGAAAATAGAAGCTGGGGGAAGCATTTTAGAAAAATAGAAACAGGGAGTGAAGGCGAGAGAAAAAGTTTGTGAAGAAAAATAGAAAGAGGGAGGCGGCAGAGCCAAGTCGATGCAGAAAATAGAGAGAAAAATGAGGGAGTAGAGCAAAGGTTGATGAATAAAAGAGAGGAGGATAGGAAAGAAAGAAGAAAAACAAGAAAAATACACAAAATAACCTTACTATCCTCATCCCTCTCGATGTCGAGCTTTCTCCTCTACCTCTCGGTCTATAACAAACAAATGACGTTCTCTCTCTCTCCCTCTCATCAACAGCTCAGGCGTCATCTTCAATCACTGAGCATCATCTTGCCATCGTTAGAAACCTCCACTCCACGCCAGCATCTTAGCCACCTTCTCAGGCGAAGGCAACACGGAACGGCCCGTCACAGCAGTGCACGATCCGCCACTTTCGAAGCTCCGTCCGACGACCTCAAGCCACCATCTTCGACACCACCACGATCCAAAGAACCACCTCGATGTCCTCTACACGAAGGTATTAATAGAATCACCATTCATTGTACTCAAAAATTTCAAAGTTATTGTGCATCTTCTTCCTATTATCGCATGCGAGGTGCGGTCGGTCGAGGCAGGGTTTCGGACCGACACTGTTGCGATGTCGCGATCGCACAAATTAATTACCCTAGCTTAAAGCACACAAGATAGTATAGAGAAAGCAAGAGTCGATCCCATGAGGAAGTTTCAAGTCATATTTTTATGTAGTACGTTATGTGATTGGGGGCTTTGGTTTGTGATTAACTAAACTATGGAAGCAATTAAACTAGCAAAAAAATCAATTAAAACCAAAACTTATCAAGAAAACAAACCTCGGTCACAAGCATACATCCACCTACGAAATTAGAACCAATCCTCGAAACAAAAAATGTAGTTTATGTTTTGAAGTTTTATCTTTTCTTAACATGATTAATTAACGGATCCGTCAGTATAACTAATCCTAACCAACAAACAATCAAAGTGTCCGCACTAATGATTCAATTTAATGGTAGCTTTAAGAACTAGATAATTTCATCAAGATTAACATACAAGTTGTTCGCAACTAATGTCAATTTATTCAAATGTTCTCCCTAAGTTCAATAATGTAGTTCCGCCACAATTATCAAGCTTAGTTGCTTCACAAGTTCATATATCACAACTCCGGTTTTGATATTAAACTTAGCAATAGATTGTTCACAACAATAACTTTGAGTCTGCTCGAGCAATCATCAACAAAATTCATAAGAAATATGCATAGGAAAACAAATATATTCATTCATAACATAAACTGAAAATAGAAGGAAAAATAAATCTCACGGTTCTTAAAATCTGAAGGTGTTTGTGTCCTTGCAACCAAGAAAAAGAGTCTAGCTTTGCATGTTTATTGAACAACTAAATAAAAAGATGGAAGAACACATGATTTTGGGTTTGGAGGATGAAGATTTTATGTTTTTCTCTTGTGGTTGCCACCACTTCCTTGCTCCTCTTCTCCTTTATATAAGCTTAGAAACCCTAATGTCTATTTTACCAAATAGTCCTTCCTTAAGTTGGCAGAATTTAGTTATCCCTTGTAAAATTCATATCACCTTCATACAACATCTTTTTGAGCTGCAATTTGGAGCGTTTATAGGTCTTTGAGTCCTGAATCCACTCCAATTGCATTTGCATCAACTGGACTTCGTAGCTCGAGATATTAAATTTTGAATGGACAAAGGTCAACGAGTGGTAGAATCGCGAGATTTGACTTTGCAGGATACGATTTCCATGATCTTTCTCCTTTTATTTTTCTTGCATTACCTTTCCAGAAAGGTATGGATGTCAACTCTTGAATGTCACTGGAATCACTTCATTTTGATCTCTAGAACTTACGCTCTACACAAAACATTGATCGAGCGTCAAATCGTCAATTACCTCCAATATACTCCTTTTGCATCTTTCATCCAAAAATGCCTTCAAAACATAAAATAAAGAATATCAAAGCATTTTATACAAAAAACATATGCAAAACACTATGTAAATATGGATGAACTTATCAAATCATATGGTCGCATCACGGCCCCACCATTAAAAGGCACGAGCTTCAGCCCATTCAGCCGAAGCTCGACTGAAAGAGAGACGCTAGGCTGGCAACCTCGCTTAGTTAAGCCGGGCCACGAGCCCAACCCTGTAAAGCTGGCGGTTTGGGCTACTAGCCCAGCCGAGACAGTCGGGTTGCCGACTCAGAAGTCCAACGGATGGACTGGTAGTCCAACTCACCAGTAAATAAATAAAATAAATATTTTAAAAATATAAAAATATAAATATATATATATATATATATAAACCTAAAAATGTGTTGTTTTTCTTGCATAAGGTCAATACACTAGCATATTTTAAAAATTGATTTCTATTGAAAAACAATATATAATATCTTGGGTTTTGAAGAGAAAATGAGCTTTAGCATGGATTTCGCAAAGAAAAAAAAATCATTTCTTGCATTTTGAGATTTTACAACAGGTTTGTAAAATCCAAAGAGTATTGGCCAATATTTCAAAAATATATAAAAACTTTTTTGGTGATTCATATTATTCATGGTTCGGTGTTTGGTTAAACAAATTCTATTCAAAATATTTAGCGGGAATAATATGTTATTATTCTTAGTTCGGTGTTTGGATAAATAAATGCTATCCAAAATATTCGAAGGGAATAATATGCTGTTATTCACTATCGGTGTTTGGATAGATAAATCCTAAAGGGTTGATATCCAAAATATTCGGTAGGGATAATATATCATCAACATATATATATATGAAAGACCAGTCTTAGGTTTCCTAGTAACCATATAACTAGGTGGCGACTCTCTTTTACTGAAAATAGATAATCACCCCGACATTTAATCTCCGCCCACGGGAGGGTCATCACGATGCTGCTACTGCTCTCTCATTTTTGAGGTGCAACAAAGGTTATGAAATATTAAATGACATTGCCAATAAATTATAGCAAATATAACTAAAAATAAGACCCTTAGAGAGTTTATAGAGTTAAGAAATAAATGCAGAAATTTCCATTAAGCATTACAAATGGAATAATTGATGAAAGGTTGTAAGAAATTACATGACATTTTTATTTTATTATAAAATGACTTATTAGCAAAATAAGCCCCTCAGAGGAATCTAGAGAGTTAGGAAACATTTATAGGAATTGTCATCAACTATCACAAACATAATCACTAACAGAAGGTTATAGGAAATTATATGAATCTTCTACTAAATTATAGATGGACTCGTAAATGGAATAAGCCTTTTAGAGAGTTATAAATACTTGAAAAGAATTATATGAATTTCCACTAACAATTATAGGTCGCTAGCATAATGAGATTTTATCAGATAAATTTAGGGCAAAAAGTTTGGAAAAATTTGGGTTTCATTGTAAATTTTAGTTTTGATACTTATAAAATTATTGGTGAATTGTGAAAGTTAACATAATCGATACATAGCTCCAATTTAAGGACCAAAATCTTGAATTTCATTTGATTCACCTTTTCGTCTTTTTCCTTTCCTTTTTCCTTTGAATTTATTTTTTTCCCCACTTTTCTCCTTGTCAACCTCTCTCTCTCTCTAACTATTTCTCTTCTATGTTTTAGCCAACTTCTTCTTTATATCTTCCATCTCATTCTCTTTTCTTTTCCCTCCATCCTAAAAAAATTATAAGAAATTAAAGCAAATTATTTTTAATTTTATGATTTAAGTATAAATATATGGTAGGTTAATGTTGGTACATGATATTTTGAATTGGATTTGATAGATTTATGTATGACTTGAAAACTAATTAAGTATATGTTAAATTAAAGTTAGCAACTTGGGATGAGAAAATAGTTTAATTGATGATTTAGTTGTGAAATTAATTAAAGTTAATGATTTGAAGTGTTTGTGTTTTATTGACTTTTGTTAATATGTATATATAGGGTATACAATTTTTGGTAGACTCCTATATTAAAAAGGTTGTATCGATTTAAAACACACGGACATATATTGTTATTAATTTTATGCTTTAGTTTGGTCGGATGATTAAGAGAAGGTTATGAATGAGTAATATGGATAACAAAGTTAGTAGTTGTTGTAATAAAGATTTTAATTACCACTATTTATAGGTGTTGATTATGATTGAGCACCTTAGGCACTATCATAACCCAATTTTGGGTCATGCCTCAAAACTACCAAAAATTAACAAAAAAATAAAATAAAAGACAATGGTGTTGGTAAAAAAATCAAGGTGAAATTTTGGATATTTTCAAAAACTCGATCAGTATCTCTTTGTGCCCAGATATGAAGGAAAGTGTAGATTCAAGGTTAAAGTAATTTATTATCGGGTAAATCTACGTAAAAACTAAGTTGTAAGATATGATTATATTTTTATTGTCTAATTTGATCTAATCATTGGCCAATTTAAAATTATAATTATGTTTGAGAATTAATTTAGGGTCCAATTGAAGGATTTAATTAAGTGCAATGACTTAATTATAATTTAAATTTGTCAAATTAATTTCATGAAGGGCTTAGTCAATAAGAAATCAAGTTCTTAAATTTAATTCGGGTCCAATTAAGAAGATTTGAATTTTCAAAAAACCCATTTGAATTTTTTCAAGCCTATTATACGAAATCGCGGACCAAATTGAACAAATTGAGAGTTTAATGGTCAATTGAGGATTAAATGACACAAATCAGAAGTCAAGGACCAAAATAAAAAGGGCACGTGAATTCAAGGCTAATACTTGAAATTATGAAGGAGGGTATAATTGTATAAAATCATAAATTTAAATTCAATTGGGGGTGTAATAAGAGCAAATACAAGTCAAAGGACCGAATTGCACTTTTGCCCCTAAAAGCAGCCCTCTTCGCCTGCACCAACAGACCACGCACGCCTGCAGCCGCCGCCGACAAGCCACCTGCGCTCACTGCCGACATGCCACCTGCGCTTGCCGCCGACACCTACCGCCTAAAGCCACCAGACAAGCCGAAAGTTGCCCACCAATGCAACGGTGACCTCTGCAAGCGACTATAAAAGCCGAGCGAGTAGAGGTGCATCTGGCGTAGAAAGAGAGGAGAAAAGAAGAACAAAAACCGAGGGAAGACAAAGAAAAATTCAAGAAGACAAAGGAAATTTCATGTGAATTTTGATTTCTTCTTTTCCTCGCATCTATTCTCCTTCACTCTCTCTCTCTGTTTTTCATTTTCTCTGCTCTCTCTCTAAAAATCACCGAAGCTCTCTCTCTCTTCCTCCCGGCCAGCCAACCACCACCACCGTCGACCACACATATCCCTCCTCAGCACCACTGTCGGTGTTTGGATAAATAAATCCTAAGGGGTTAATATCTAAAATATTCAGCGAGGATGATATGCTATTATTCACTGTCGATGTTTGGATAAATAAATCCTAAGGGGTTCATATCGAAAATATTCGGCGGGGATAATACATCATCATCATTTAACCAATATATTTTTGAAAAAATCAATACTATAGCAATTATAAGACAAACAAAAACACCAAGCAACTCACCATAGGTAGGGCGTATTAGGAGTGCTAAAACCTTTCTTTTATGCAACCACTCTCTTACCCTAGAATCTCTCGAAAGATCAGTTTAGGTTTCCTAGTGACCATAATTCTTGGTGGTGACTCCTTCTCCAAAAATAAAGACAATCCTCCCGACATTGAATATTCCCCTGTTTGATCGGGAGGGTCAGTCGCAATGTCGTGCTCTCGCGATGGGAGCCGAAAGGATGGCGACTCCACTGGGGACTTTGGACTAGGCTTGATAATTTTGTTTGTTGATGATATGTTATTGTTTTTTATATTGCTTTGGATGGTTTATATTTTTCAGAAGCTTTAGCATGCATCTTTACATCCTGTCATCATAATATGCCTTGTCAGACATCACTTTTATTATTTTGAGAGCACACACACTAAACTTTAAGTTAAGTGGGGGACTATCGACTTATGACTTGAGTCAAGTTTGAAGTTTGTGTAAACCCCAACTCTTTCTTGAGTGTTTAGACTGGTAGTGATTGGTATACGTACTATCTTGTTATCTATTAAACCCTCATATCGCCTTTACTAAGGTGATCACTAGGACAACGAAGATACCCTCTTTAGACACCAAGTAGTAAACCTACCCAGTGTCTCACATATAAGAACAAGAACCTATCCTTAGGGTGCATGCTCCATAATATCGTTATTGCATAAAAAGAAAAAAAACTAAAAACTAAAAAAACTTACCACAATCACATATGACATCATGAATTATTCCACGCATCGTCAACCGGGAAGCATAAGTCTCTCTTTTGGAACCCACGATACTTGACTAAGAAAAGGATGGAAAATGAAGAAAGGTTCTAAAAATTTCTACCAGTACCTTCGATCGAAAGCTAGTAGGAAGGGATAAGTTCTAAAGTTGGAAAACCCAAAAAAGGCTCCATTGATGCTCAAAATGTAATAAACAATACATGTTAGATTGAGATGTTTTCTATGTGATTTGTCATTTTCTATTTTGTCATGTTTTTATTGACAATCATGACCTAAGATATCAATAGGATCTTATCTTTGTTTTCAGGCCAAGATTTTTTCTTTTAATGAGATCATGTATTTTCAAAAATTTTCTTTTTTTGTGCATTTACACCAAAAAAAAGATCTTTCACAATAACATCTACACTTTACACTCAGAATGAATGACCGAATTTTAAAATACATAACAGATGTAGAGGAGGAACAAGTGTATAAATATAACATTAAAGAACTCATAAAATTAGTAGAACAACATGAACAAGTTTGGAAACCCACTAAAGAGGAACTTGGAACCATAAATATAGGTAATGAAGAAAGTCAAAGAGAGCTCAGGATAAGAACTTTGATCATGTAGAAAGAAATAGAAGACTTTATTACACTACTTAGAGATTACGTAGATTTTTTGCTTGGTCTTACGAGAATATTTCTGAATTGGATACAGAAAGCGTAGTATACAAGGTACCGCTGGAAGAATGATGCAAACCGATTATAGGAGCATCCGAAGTTCCGATCAAGGTATAGGCGAAATTGAAAAAAAACGAAACACTGTTTTTTAGAAGCAAACAAATATCCACAATGGGTGTCAAACATAGTGGTAGTACAAAAAAACAAAAAACTTATTAACCACATTCCTCAATTTCGTCTTTGGGGTTCCCGTAATTAATTGAAGTCATTCTCACCCTCAAAATTCGAGCTATTAAAGTGAGATGTTTCAAGCTGATAGGAGAAACTCCATTGTGCATTATCCTCAATGTCTTGTCTAATTTGGAAACCTAAACAACAACAAAAAAGATCTTTAATTAATTGAAGCTGAAAAAAGGTTTGGAATAAAAAGAAGTAGGAGATCCTTCAACTGAAATGCACTTTATAGTAAACCAACATTGTGTATATGGACAAAAATCACAAACCAAGACTACAATGCACGGTGCATTTAGAAGTTGACCAAATGGAAACAACATCTTAGTCACGGATAATTGTTGTCAACGAAATGACAACGATTAAAGTCGTAGATAAAGGGCAAATCAGATCGCCAATTTTACATGATAACATATCATAGCTTCTTTGACAATGACCAATTATCAAAACCCAAATCCAAATGTATGGAAAACAAGAAATAACATATCTATAAAACCCATAATTAGATGTAGAAAAGGAAGCAGTCCTTTACTTAACCGGGTTGTTAAAGAAATTTGAATAGATAATTCGACTAAGGATCTGATGCATCAAAATTCATAAGATCAAGAAATGAAAGTGATTAACTAATGCATACAGCTAGAATCATCAGAATGGAAGCAGAATACAGGAAATATAAAACCCCGTACTTGAATAGATAATTTGACTAAGGATCTGACACATCAAAATTCATAAAAGTTATCAAGAAATGAAATTGATTAATTGATGCATACATCTAGAATCATCAGAATGGAAGCCTTAAGAAAAAGAATACAGGAAATCTAAAAGACCAAAAAACTTAGAGTATGTGTGGACTTAAGGGAATTAAATCGTGCTAGCTCTCAAGATAATGTTCCCTGCCTATAGAGATGTTAGTTGACAATACAACTCGTAGCTCCACATGGACAGGTTTTTGGACTACAATCAGATCAAAATGGCATAAAAAGCTAATGCCTTACCAAGAATATCTATCTGAACTAGCTAGAGAATTTGAGAAAATTAGTCACTCATCTAGGAAGGGAAGGAAATCTGTTTCTGGATGCTTTGGCCACACTATCTTTTATGGTTAGAATAGAGTTAAGACAAAACTTGCAGCTGATACACTTTGATGTCAGAAATAACCCAATTCACTATTGCTCAATTGAAGGAGAAATAGATGAAAACCCTTGGTACTACGATACCAATAGTTTCATCAATACCAAGCTTATCCCATGAGGGCATCCAAAATAAAAATAAGACCTTGAGGAGGTTGGAAATAGATTCTTACCTTGACGGGGAGATTTTGTATAAGAAATCATCTAACGGGACTTTGCTGAGATGCCTAGATAAAGCTAAAGCCAAAGACATGTTACGAGAAGTCCATTTACTAATGAACATATGATGGCTACATAAATACAAAGAACTGGATATTTTAGGATGACATTAGATAAGGATTGCATTGACTATGTCCGCAAGTGTTGTAAGTCTCAGGTTTATGGTGACAAAGTCAATGCCCCTCCAGCTTCTCTATTTAACTTTGATGTGGGGAATTGATGTGATTGGGCCTATCAACCCAAAAATAGTCATAGGTTTATTCTAGTGGCCATTTGCTCATGTAATGCAAAAGTGGTGAAGAAATTTGTTGAAGGAGATGTGATATGTCGATACAGACCACTTGAAAAGATTATAACTGATAATGCTCAAAACTTCAATGGAAAATTAATAATAGAACTCTACGCTAAATGGAAAATCAAGCATTCTAACTCTTCGCCATATAAACCAAAGATGATTGGTGCGGTAAAAGCTTCTAATAAAAGTATTAAGAAGATTATTCGGAAGATGGTAGTCACCTACAAGGATTAGCATGAGATGTTACCACGCTGCACTCTACCGTAGTTCAAACCTCAACAGATTCACCCGTACATGTTGATGTACTGGAATGGAGGCGGTGATGCCCTTAAAAGTGGAAATCCCATCATTACGAGTTAATATTTTGTAACCTCCTAATCAATAAGATAAATTCGTCCATGAATTCTCGTTACAAGAAACTTTTTTCTTCAAAAAATGCATGATCTCATAACAGTTATTTTTCTGTTACTTGAAATTAACATGTTTTTTACGCCATCGTTGAGGGCAAAAAAAGAAATCATAACTTCGAAACACCAACTATGAGTTTGTTTTAAAATGGTGATTTGTTTTAAAAGCGTCAATTTGCATAAACTAAACCATATTTTGAGTTATTCTTTTTTCTTCATGAAAAGGGAAATTTAAACATTGATAAAAGTATAATAAAAGAAAAACTTCAATGGAGCAAGAAAGGGCCCCAAGAGAAACCAATAGTCTCTTCACCAAGCGTAAAAAGAAAAGGGATAGCGTGTGAAACACATTCTATTTCAAACCAGTCAAACAATCGCTCGAGAAAAACTACAACGAAAAGGGGGGGACCTATGTTTCCAAAAGAGGTAACAAAAACATGCATTTTATATCACGAACCTAACAGGAAAGGTTTGATGAAAGCATGTCATCCCAAATTTTGGAAAATAAGGAGCAGAATCTCAGGTGAACGAAATCACGGAAGAGAATATGAATTGAGGTCTAGGGCTGCTTTGTTCTTCAATGACAGGTAAGTCGCTCATTACGACAAAACCACCTTCATATACTAATCCGAGCAGGTCACCCGTCATAACGAGACCTGGGTAGGTCACCCATCACCATTGAGACCGTACTAACCCGGGTAGGTCACCCGTCATAACGAGACCCAGGCAGGTCACCCATCACCATTGAGACCATACTAACCTAGGCAGGTCACCCGTCACCATTGAGACCATACTAACCCGGATAGGTCACCTGTCATAATAAGACCCGGGTAGGTCACCCGTCACCATTGAGACCATTCTAACTTGGTAGGTCATCCTTCATAAAGAGACCCGGGTAGGTCACCCGTCACCATTGATGTCGCGACGGCGATTTTTCGCGCTTCGCGCCCCGTCATCCCTCTCTGGAGAGACAACGGCGCACGGTGAAAATGGGGTGTTTTGATAGTCGTAAAATTTATGACTATAAATATTAGGAGTCACCACCTAGTATTAAGGTTACTAGGAACCTATTGGTCTGTGAGAGTCTAGGTAAGGGGACTTGTTGTGCAAGGAGAAGACGCATCACCCCTAGTGCACCCTACCTAATATAAGTTGCATTGTTGTTTGATTGTTTTTCTAAGTTAAAATTTTTGCACTGCATTTTCAAAACCCTTTTTTTTGTGTACTATACAATGTAATTTTACACCGCAGTTACAAACCTTTTTTTATCTACGAATGTACTTTACAATGTAAATTTACACTATAGTAAAAATCTTTTTTATCTACGGATGTACTTTACAATGTAAATTTACATCGTAGTAAAAATCTTTTTTTATCTACGGATGTACTTTACAGTATAAATTTACACCGTAGTTTAAAAAACTTTTTTTTTTATCCATGGATGTACTTTACAATGTAAATTTACACCCTAATAGATAAAACAAAAATATTTAAAATTATTTTTGATATTTTGGCCAAATTCCAACGGATAATCATAAACCGGTTACGATATCCAATTTTGTTCTAAAACATGAGGAAGATGCAAAATATTTTTGTATAAAAAAAATGGAGAAGAAATCTTGGAATCTGGTCGTATGCATGAAAACAACACATTTTTATTTCTTTTTTAAAATGCAATTTTTTTGTAATATTTTTTTAAAGAAATAAAATAAAATAAAAAATTCAGGTCGGGCCCAACTAAATGGGCCGACTAGCCAAGATGGGCCAAAGCCCAAATTTAAATGGTTCGGGATAAAAGCGATGCACCCACCTCTCATGGATCGGTGCACTCCACCTCCTTAATGTACGTGTTATTACGACCCACCTCCTTAACGCACGTGGGTCGGGCTACGTGCACGACCCAACCCAATCAGCAAGCCTGCATGCACTGCAGCGCCGAAAGGAAGAAGATGATGTACAATGATTTTTTCGAGTGTGACGAGAGGTGTACCTGTTAGCACCGTTGGGTAGAGGAGATTGAGGTGATGATTTTTGGCATGGTGACGTCGTCAACGATGGCCTGTGGTGGCTGGAGGGAGCTTCCAAAGTCACCGGTGTTGGCATTGCTACTACTGGCACCTGGGTTGTTGCTTGCCGGAGAGTGGGGCTGAGTTGTTGGAGTCGAGGGGAAGCTTACGGTGATGATGAGAGAGGTGTTGGGTGGTTGAACGATGACTGTTGGAGGAGAGAGGAAGGCACCGGTATGCCTGGTTTTTTAGTGAGAGAAACAAAGACTAAGAGAGAGTGTGAGAGCTGCACCGAGAGGGATGAAGATGCTGTGCCTTTTTACGTAAATCTTCCTTTGCTTTCTTTGGGTTTTTTTTCCTGTTTTCTCTGTACTCTCCTTTCTGCGTGAATTCCTTTCTTTTCTCCCCTGCCTTCTTCTTCTTCTTCCTCTGCTCGTCCCCTTTCTCCTCTGTTTCTGCCCAGTTTTTGCCCCGTTTTTCTTTTCTTCCTCCTTTTTCTCTACATGCATTTCATGCATGTATTTATAGGTTTGAAAGGCAACCCTTCGGCTGCCCATGGCTTGCAGCGAAGGGTTGCCGCCTGTGATTGCAGGTGGCGTGCCTGCACTGTTCAGGTGACTGAACAGTGCAGTCACGCCTGTGATGATTGCGGGGAGATGGGAAATGCAATTTTGGTCCCTTAAGTTTTAATTGGTTCAATCGCACCTCTAATTAGTTTTAAATTTTTAATTTTGTGCGACTGTGTTCCCGTGAAAAATTCAATGTTAGTCTTAAATTTGCGTGCTCTTTTTATTTTGGTCACTGGCTTCCAATTGACCATTAAACACTCAATTGTTTTCAATTGGATCCCTGATTTCGCACAATCGGCTTGGAAAAATTCAATTCAGTCTCCAAAAATTCTCAACTTCTCAATTGAACCCGAATTAAATTCAAGAACTTGATTTTTCACTGATTAAACCCTTAATAAAATTAATTTGACCAACTTAAAGTATAATTAAGTCCTTACACTTAATTAAATCCTTTAATTGGATCCTAAATTAATTCCCAAACATAATTATACTTTTGGCCGACAATTAAATCAAATTGGTCCATAAAAATATAATTATATCTCTCGACTTAATTTTTACACAGATTTATCCGATGATAAATTATCTTTGCCTTGAATCTGTATTTTCCTCTATTTTTTGGGACAAAAGAGACACAATTAGACTCTCAAAAACAACCAAAATTTGCACATTAATTTTTCTACCAATACCGACCTCTTTTATTTTTTTATTTTATTTTTTTGTAGATTTTGGGGAGTAACCCAAAAATTGGGTTATGACAATTGAGACCATTATAACTTGGATAGGTTACCCGTCACAATGAGACCAACTTTATTTTTTCTTTACAACACTAACTAGTTAAAGTGTTTTACAAAGACTTTAGTCATAAGTATTGTAAAGAAGGGGGCAATATGCCCCAAAACTACCAGAAAATACCAAAAAAATAAAATAAAAGGGGTTGGTGTCGGTAAAAAAAAATCAAGGTGAAATTTTGGATATTTTCGAAAGCTCGATCGTACCTCTTTTGTGCCCAGATATGAAGGAAAGCGTAGATTCAGGGCTAAAGTAATTTATTATCGGGTAAATTTGCGTGAAAACTAAGTTGTAAGATATGATTATATTTTTATGGGCTAATTTAATTTAAATCCTTGGCTAATTTAAAAGTGTAATTATGTTCTATAATTAATTTATGGTCCAATTGAAGGATTTATGGTCCAATTGGTCAAATTAATTTTATTAAGGGCTTAGTCAATAAAAAATAAAGTTCTTGAATTTAATTTGAGTCCAATTGAGAATATTAGAATTTAATTCATCTCAAATTCTAATGGTGTCTGTGAACTAGTTGACAAAAGAATTTGTTTGAAAAGTTGTTGTGACCACTTCCTCACATTTCTTTTAAGGATTACAATATTAATTTATATTGTTTTTCTTTCTTTCTTTTTTTACATTTTAGTCACCTAACTTTCTTATTTAAATCTTATTCTTTCATGTCGTTCAAGTTTGAGATTGGACTTGATTTCTCAAGCTACCTAAACGAGAAGATTTGACAGCGTCAATAAAAACCACTACTCGGCTAATGCTTGGTTTGGAAGACTAAAATTCATTTTTCTTTTTCTTTATTTAGTGTGGTCATGAGGTCGTCCATGCTGATTCACTTAGGATTCCTCATGTTTCACGGCAGCCACCAAAAACAAGTGCAATGAATGGGAAAAATCTAGAGTCTAAATAAGCATGTGCTTAAGCATGCTTTAGTGAGATGTAGAAAGAGAAACGGAAAGTAAAGAAAGGAGTGAATATTTTAAGGGGAAAAAACAGCAGTGATATTATTTTTTTTATGTGTTTTTAGATTATTTTCATATGTTGATGTCAAAAATAATTTTTAAAAAATAAAAAATAATTTTTGATATATTTCTGAACGAAAAACACTTTAAAAAACAATATCAATCATATTCTCAAACAAATACTAAATAATGATCAGTTATAGTAAAATTATGAATTTTCTCGATACAAAATCATATAGGATGGTAATCAACATACACGATCACCCGAAAAGCAAAACCTTTTTTTGAAAACAAATCGTTATTCGTTTTCATGATATCATGCAATGTTCCTTGCCCCTAAATGTCAAATTAACAAAGGTACTTTTAAGATTTCCACATTAACGAATAGTCTCCGTAAAGACTTGTAAAGCTCCCTAATAATTTTAACCCCATGCAAAATTGGTCCCCACAACATCCCCATTATATCTTACGAAAGAATTGCAAGAAAATATATTATAGTTTGTTGCAATTATTTTTTACCAAAAATAAAAATAAAAAGGCCAATCATGATCGTTTCAGGAAGACATTTCCAAATCAATATTATTGGCCAATCCAATCCTAGTCCAATCAAAACGTTGAAATAGATTTTTTTTTTTCTCTCCATGCCCCTGCCCTAATCCTAATGGCAAGCAAAGCAAGCACATCATGGCTGTCAAAATCTTTCTTCAGTTTTCCTTGATTGGAGGACTACCCACTTTGCACTTCTAACTAACGTTAGCAGTTCAACGGCTTGGAACGGCCGCGAAGGATACATAGCCGTTCAGTTCACGCCACGTCAATCCTAGATTCTCCGACAACATGGCAAAACGTGTCCCTGTTTTTCTTGAACCATTTGCTTTTCGACGCGTGTCCAGGATCAGCAGGAAAAAGCTGAAACCGACTCAGTGTGATGATTGCTATTGTTGAGAGAAAAAACAAGTATTCGCTGCCTTTACAAACCGACCACACTACGATTGTTTTTCTTGTTAACGTTTGAAATTGTGCCAAAACACACATTTGTATAGTGGAAGATGTAAGATTGGATCGTAAAGTTATGAGTACACGTTTTTAATTATATAAAGACAACTTCGGTCAATAAATTAAATTTCGATAAAGAGACTCGATAATATTGTATAGTAATAAATATAAATAAGAGAAATAGTAGTATATATCAAGAAATCAATGACATGAAAAAATAAATATCTCAAAATCATATTTTCCAATACAGATAAATTACTAAATAATAATAAGTACACAAAAACCCGGTGACAAATTGGTTCTACTCATCATAACAAGTCATAATTAATCTCTTTTAGGCTGCAAGTTAATGAATATAAATTAGTAATTAACTAATATAAGTTTAATAATTAAAATAAATAGGGGTGATAAATTTTTTGATTTGATTCGGTTTTCATCTGTAAAAACAACGAAATAGAAAGAAAAAAAATAAACTAAACCGGTTTCGATTCGATTCGGTTTTTTAATTAAAAAACTGAAAAATAGTTTTGGTTTTTTAGGTTTTTTTTCTTTTTTAAACTTTTCTTCTCCTATTTTACCAAAATAGAATCTAGCAACAAAAAAAATGAACTGAGCTGGAAGAGTAAAAAAAATTATAGTATATTTTTTTAATATTGGTTCAATTCAGATTTGATTTGCCGATTTTTATCATAAAACACCGAAAACTAGACCAGAAGTTTTTGAAGAAAAATTCATCGGTTTAATCAGGTTTTTTTAATGGTTTGATTTTTCTTGATTGATTTTTTTTTGTTTTGTCAGTTAAATTGGTTTTTTGATTTTTTCGCTCACTCCTAAAAATAAAGTAAACAGTGTTTAACGTGCCAGAAAAATTATTAAAATTAGAAATCATTATTTATCATTCAATAAATAAATAAAATATGATAATAAAAACAAAATTTTCATTCCAATTTTTTTCCAAAATCATCCACAAATATTTTAATGGCAAAGTCAAAACGAACCTGGATTATAATTTGTTTTCGAAGAATTTTCTTAGTGTTTTAGGACTAACAACATGGATTTGCCCAAAACTTCAGTGCACGCAAACTTTGCTTTGAATTACGTTTGGAAATATGAATTAGCATCCCAACTTTTGACAAAGTTTTTCATCGAATGAGGATCTTCCTTGGACGTCAAGGACCCATTAGGTAAATGGATTTGCTTGGTGAATACAATGTCAAATTAGATTTCTTCACACAAACTCCATCCATGGTTGCATGGAAAATGAATTGGCATCCACTTTAATTCGATTGTCTAAATTGGAAAAAAGAAATAAAAATGGATTTGTGTCAACGTGTGACATCCCAACCGTGTTACTTTCGGTGGAACTCCACTACCCGGGTCAATGAATCTGAACCGTCTCTTGCTTGATTTCCAATCCCAATCAATATTGCTGCCAAATTTTCTCCGACCTAAAAGCACTCGGGACTATTCATATACTCACATTCTTTCTTTTCTTATTTTCCCTCTCTCTCTCTTCTAGAAATGGGTGTTTTTTTTAATTATTACTATTTTTTTTACCTTTCCTTATATTTAGGGTCCACGTGAGTCAAATCTTTTGACGGTTTTGGCCTTTCTATATTTGGAAAATTTGTGCTCGAAGCACGTTGTCTTGAGAAGCTCTCTGTTTCACTTGAGAAGTCTCATGTTAGATTCTAGTAGCGTGTGAGCATCTAGAAACGTAAGGAATTGCCCATAACATAAATCATCTATTATTATTGTTATTATTTAGTAGCGTGTGATTGATCCTCCTTATAATGCATGACAAACCCATTGTGGCCCGCACCACACCTAATTTGAGCCCACAAGCCCATTGTGGCCCAACTATCGTCTCTTTCTATCATCTCCTCGCCAACAGTGAATCCAACCGTTGTTTCTCCTCGGTATAGCCATTAGACCACCAAAGATAGATGAGCCTCCCTCCCCCCTCTGACCAGACCCTGACCAGTCCGTATTGTTGACGTCGCCGTTAACAGTGGAAAAAGGCAGTGGAAGTAAGCTGGAAAATCAAACCTCATCGCTTCCGATCTACCTCCCTGAATGGTTAGGAGATACACAACCACCAATGGCGGACAGAAACGATCGTGAGCTTAACCATTAGTGGGGAACGAGATCGAGAGCATTCTGATGTGTCGTCTGAATATCTCGCTCGTCGCGATGTTGAGCCACCAACAGTGACAACACGTGGGACACGCACGTGAGTGAACAATCAAGTGATGACTGTGAGTGGCATAATCATAATTTCATCGTTTAACCAGCGCAAATTAGTAATTTCAAACTCGTGCACGAGTGCTTCAAGCTTTTCTACAAGTGAGAAATTGTTAAATACAATTACATGTATTTTAATAATTATAAATAAATATATAAGTAGTTTGATTTTTAATAATAGTGTTAAACCATCCATTCACTTGTTATTTATAATTGAATATGTTATGTGTTGTTTATGTAAATCATGTTTTGATATTGAAAAATATATTAATTATGATCATGCAAATTACAATTTCTTTTAGGCAAGGAGTTAATGGAAAAATAAACTGCCCTAGTATGCCATTAATTGTGACTCACCATTCACGTGTTGCAATAATAAAATCACAGATGACATTTGAACTTGCGTGTTTTAAATGCTAATTGTGACTCTTGCTAAATTTCTAAATATTTTTCAGCCCGTTAATTTAAAAAATATAAACATTCATGACGACCAGGAGCAAGATCTTGATTTTTTTATAAAAAAAAATCAAGATTATGCAAGCCAAATTTGCAAGCAAAGTAAAATGTAACCCAACAAAAAAAAAAAAAAAACCAGAACCTCAAGTTACCGTTGGGTCCAAACTATATCTTAACGACGTCGTTTTTTGTTCTTCCCACGTATAAAAATCAATGCATCTTCCATGTACAAATTTCTTTTGCAACAACTAGAAGCAGATATAGCTCATCCAACAAGTTGCTACAGACTCGAAAGACATTTTGCATATTGCGCGAGCGCGCCTACTACTACTATATGCGAATGTATATACTTTTGAGAATAAAAATGTCGCATAATTCAGGTGATCAGAGATCCTGTAGAGCTGTCAAACGCAAAAACAAGGCTTCAACGAACAAACATTCTCAACTGGATGCTACGTGTTGTCCAAGCTGAAGCCATCAAGAGGGTTTCGCTGGCTTGCCTAGTTCAAATTACTTCAAAGAAGATTCAAACTAAAACTGCAAATTTTACCCCAGGTTCTGAGAAATAACCTGCAAGCTTACAAATACAAATCCTATAAATTACATGCACCATAAAATTAAAGAAAACACATTAGCAGTCAGTTAGTAGCAGTAGTCCATAGCAGATGAAGACCTAATTGGAAAGTAGAGTACTAAAACACTACGAGAATTTTCATTGCATGTAAGAGGAAATGCGATCAAGACTGAGGGAAACTTAATGAAATTGCTGCTATAATGCTGATATAGATAACTGTACTGAGAAAAGTAAGCTTGCCTCTGATATTAATGGCTTAGCATGCTCTTCCCACTCGGTAGCCCACCTTGATGAACCCATTTCTAGTGCACCATTTCTTAGCAGCTTCAGTGCATCACATTCTTCTGGAAAACCCTTAAACAGCATCTGCACACACATTCACTGTAACATCATTTTTGCCATGATACTAACCAAACTGGAAAAAAAAAAAAAATCCTTACTGTAGCTCCATTATCTTTCCATCTATAACTTTGTTTCAAGTGACAGTGCCTTTATACAGCATATCATCAGTTTCGAGTGGGTTGCTTAATGTTTTCCTTGCATTTTAGTTATTCATGAAAAATATTATCTTAACAAAGTAATTAAAATTTACCAGAAGTTCATCAGCTAACTCTGAAGATGATGAGAAGAGGAGACCATTTTTCTCAATTTTCACAAGCTCCTTGATGCTGCCAATCAAGAGTGCAAAAGAAAACATGGAGAATAAGTGAATAATGTAACTATAACCTAAATCACATGCTGAAAAAAATAAACAGTAAGGCTTTACCAAGAGTAGGCAACAGCGCAAACAGGTAATCCACAACCAAACATGTCCACGACCTGATGCCAGAGATTTTTATGGAGAAAAATAACATAACATTTGTGCAATGAGGAAGTGTTTATATTGGTCAAGAAAAAAGCAAAACAGTTTTCATGCATTTTTCAGCATCGGGTTTTATACCTTCATTGGAAGGTCCAATCCTGATGATGAAGTATGCAAGCACACTCCAAGGTCTGCCGAACCTGTGAATGTGAGAGAGATGGAATTACTTCACTTGCTAGGAGAGATTATAACAAAAAAATCGATGAGATGGTTTACTACCTAGAAGCAATGGATAATCCTCAGCTGACAACCACATGGTACGAAATGCAACACGCTTAAGATGTAACCGTCTTATTTTTTCTTCATATTTTTCTTTTTCAGGCCCTTTACCTTTATTCATCGAAGGAGTGAAATCCTGGGTTAGAAGTTGTTGCATGCCAAAGATTCAAAAACATTCATTTGGGAAGCAAAAGAAATGTTGCTAATAAATGAGGCAAGCAAAAATATCACCTGTAATGATGAATAACAGCCTGGGGTACAAACATTGCTTTCCAGCTGACATTTCATTCCAAAGAACTTCCACATTTGAATCGTCTTCATTTAGAATAGCAGCAACTCGTCTATCATACATAACTGCTGCCTCAAGAAGAATGCCAAAATCTTCATCTGCTGTCCTGCAAGCCATTCTCTCATTTTAATATGCTCTGGTAAGTTTAGTTTCAATGGAATTATCTGAAAGGCAACACTGCATTACTTAAGAGTGTTCCACAATGCAAGGTCAACTATTTAATCAAGTGGGGTACACTAGAATTATTACTCTGCATGGTTGAGATTTAAAGTTAGGATCGTGAAATATAGGGGAACATGGAAAACCCTGATTTTGGTGTGGAAAAAAAGACATGTATCAGGGCTTCTAATTAGATTACTAGGATATAGAATTTTCTAATTAGTGATTTGTTATTTTAGAATCTTACTTCTTTTCTTCTCCTTTCACTTCTATCATTTCAACACTCAAATGAAGGTAATTAAACAACTTCCTTTCATTCCCCCAGCCAATCCAAACAGAATAAAAGGGGGGAAAATCATTTAACAATGATGTAATACAGTTACCGTGTTCACATAATATACTTAAGACAGCCTGTAAGTGGAAATAATATTATACAGTTTGAGTGAGAAGGAAAACTGTAAGAACCACCAAATATGTCAATGGCACCATAATTTGAGATTACTCACAATTGGGGCATATGCATGGCTCATCAGCGCGAGCATGAAAAATGAAACAGGACAACTCACCAGCTTGTACTGCTTACAACAAGAGCAGGCCTATTTGGCTTTAAGAAAATATCATCAGCAACCATGGCTGTAAATAAAGTCTCATTTAGATTAGGGCTACCCATTCCCACGGCTCCTGCAAAAAATTCATAACTTTAGCAAATAAATCTGGATTTAACTGAACCGCAGCAAAGTTAAGATCACAAATTTATTTTATCAATGATATTACCATGGCTGGCACAATCATGAACACTTTGGGACTCACTGATGTGTTCACCTAACCTGCAGAATAACTGCAATGATCCATGATAAATTTACAATTCAGTGTCTTCTGACAGAAGAACTTAGCATGAAACATGGGTTCACCTTATGTTTCTCCTCTAGTGAGGCAGGATGAAAAAACTCAGGTGGTTGATCATATAGGACTGCAGCTCTGTCAGTTTAATGCACAAAAGATGAGTAATAAACCAATGAAGATATGATAATAAAATAGTCCAAATCAGAATTCAGAAAAACTGAGCATTTTGAGCTGACCATCTTACTTAATTCCCCAGTTTTGAGTCAGTTCATGTTGCATAGCCCTTGTGACACATAGGGCACCATGAGCCATCTTCCCATAATGCCTCTCAAACCTAAGCAGGTAAAAAAACTAAGACATCTGTGACGGAACCAACAAAACTGATAATCACAGGACAAAGGACAATTCAACAGTACCAACGATATATTGTCACAAATCGACTATTTCTTCCGAGCGATAGTGCAAGCAAAGTATAACCAAAATTATGCCAATCGACAATAAACTTGGCATTTCTCAACCAGCTTGCCCATTTTACAGCTACTAGGGTTGGAACAGACGGAGGATTCTGCAGAAGCCAAAAACAATAATGAGAAAAGTCTTGGCTTAACCTGTTAGAAATCCATTAAAATGATGCATAGGTAATATAAGCATGCACACATACATACATCAGCTATAATGCCCGGAACAACAAAATGCTATACATATTTTATAGGCTAAATGTATTACCAACAAAAAAATACAGGTTGAATAATTGACAATGGTCACTTAAATGTGGCAATTCTATCATGTTCCTAGCAACAAAGCACGGGATCAATAACTGTTCTGTAGTCTCTACTTGATTGGACTAAGCGCCCGAGTTTCCAATATGCAAATAATCACACAATTTGACAAATAAATGTCAAATTACATGGAGGCCTATCTGAGAGCTGGTTATCTAGGACTTTCCACCAATTCCACTGACACACAGCCTACCCTTCTCTCCTCCACCTTTTCCACTTTCCACCAATTCCACTTCACCTTTTCTCCAGCAAATTGCAGTTTCAACCACAATTACTATGTCTTATGGGCATCATTCAAAAGTTTTTTTTCTTAAACAACTAGTTTCACGGGCATACAAGAAAGTCCTAAGAATTATGGTACTAGCATGTTCTGACCTGCACTAGGAACACATCAGGGGCAGGTATTTTGACACACAAATACCAAAGAAGCATAAGAAACTGAAATAACGGCTTAAGTAAAAGCATGAATGTCTTCAGCATCTTCGGCAACCCCTGCGGAATTGTTGGCCACTGTTTCTGCAAAAAACAAAAACGGAAAACAATAAAATCAAAGGTATTATGACGGGATAGAGATATTCAAGGAAGAGAAGGCAAGATTATAAAGTGATAAACACCATTTTGTGGATATGGATAGATTGATTCTCCCGCAATGCTCTATGGGGTTCAGAACCTGCCGAAAGTTTGACTCGAATTCATCAAAAGAAAACGAAAAAAGAAATTGAAAAAAGTGGGGTACCTCCATAAGCAACAATGTCAACTTGAAGAGATGCCTGAAGAGCAAGGGAAAGAGCATGATACTGCATTCGAGGGCTTCGGCCTATATCTCCCAATACCACCACGCATGCCCTCCCTCTTTTCCCCATCTGATCTTTCTTTCTCTTCACTTCTAATAATCATTACAAAATCGGTTAAAGCCCGGTTCAGTTGATTTTATCAGGAGTTGAATAAGAACAAATCGGAGCGAGCGAGCGAGAACTTACTACCAAATTTCAATGGAGTTTGCTGCCGCAGAGATGTAGCGGAAATTGAAGTTTGCCGAGCTAGAAATGATAGTTGCTGGCTGGGTTCTATCAAATAGGCCCAATACAGATTGTACTGTATAGAATTGATTTCATTCAAACCAGTTTTATAAATCAGCCCGGCCCGACAAATCGACAACCCAAAACTTAAACCTCGGCGGTTTCCTTTAAGACAAAGTGATAGTGATTTTGAATATATAAATAACTAACACTAAACCTATCACCCTTACTAATCATGAATTTATTTTCAAGTTAATTTTGAACATAATAAGATAATATTGTGAATGTATTCTAAAATATATTATGATTTTTATACTTCAAAAATGCAAACATATTATTTACACAACGGGTAAAATTTCAGATAAGTTCCTAACATAAAAATATGTTTTTATATATTATAATTTTTTATTTGATAAATATAAAATATGTTTATGCTTTAAAAAAACTAAGAAATTTATGAGTTGATAGATTAAAAAAACAGTCATTAATATTTTATTTTATGTAGATTCAAGGAAAACCTCTCTCTCATAAAGCGTACTTTGTGAGATCAGGTGAATGAGTAAAACCTCGATTATCTCAGGCTTTTACAAGAAATATATGTCTTGACTTGAACTTGAGATTTGTTATGCAGATCTCAAGCTCGTGCCACCATTAATATGACTTAAATATTAAAATGGAAAGTTAATCTTCATAGTAGAAATTTAATATGGATATTTTACACAGAATATCCTTTTTCATTTTATTCATTTTCATTCATTTTATCGTCCTCGTTAAATATGGTAACTCATAACAAATGATTTCTTATTTTTATATAAAAAACATACAAATATAACTAACTCTTATAAAATATAAATTGAAAATAATTTGACACAAATTAAAATAATATTTTTGAAGTATCATTCAGCTAAAAAAAATCAATCACTATTTAAAACACAAAGTTAATTTAATTTGTAGAAATAAAAGAGAGAATATAAATCAATATTTATATGGAAACGTATAATAAAAAAGATATGAAAAAAAAAGTCAAGCTTTAATGGGTTATGTATATCGAATTGAGATTATTTCATGTCCAATAGATACAAAGATCTATCATTTTAAAGGTATCTATCTATCTATCTATCTATCTATATATATATATATATATAAAGTATCTTAATTTTAGTGTTTAATTAAATAAATATTTTTTTTGAAATGAGAAGATCTTAATTCATTTTGGGAGAATCAACTTAATAATAACCTTCATATTTATATAATCTTATGATTGTTATTGTTAAATTATTTATTATTTAAAAAAATACAATCTAGTCGAAATGAAACAGACGGAATAAAACCAGAACATTTCGGTTAATATTTGATTAAAAAAATCAAAATGATCAGAATTTAAATCAAAATAAATATAATATTATTTTATCTTATTTTTTAACTATTAAAACTTTTTGGTCATTTTATCCGAAACCAAACTTACAACTATGATGGTGGAGCCTAGCGATTTAAAATTAGCACTCATTGGAGAAAACGAAAGCTATATTATATGGCAAGTGGGGTATTGGCCTAGCGGTTGAAGGACTTGTTTCTTTCTCAACGATCGGGTTCAAGTCTCATCATGCATGATTGTCACACCAGTGGTGCCTTACATGCTTACTCGGGCTTGCATGATGTTCGATGAACCGGAGATTAGTTGTGGTGCTGCGTAAGCTAACCGGACACCCGGTTATAAAAAAAAAAGCTATATTATATGATATTGTATGTTTGATCAAAGAATATACAGTGAGACAGCACAGTAGCCATAAGATTGTAACCATCCATCATCAATAAAAAAGAAAAAAGCTTGAAATTTTCAAAAGATTTGCAGACCCATCAACAGGGTGATGACATCTTTAGATAAAAATGCATGCTCTCAGCTTCCCGGAGTAAGTTGTCAGGCACGGCGCTGCTGAACATCCAGGGAATGTTTCTATAACCTTGGAGCTAGGCGATTGCGAGGAAGGTCCCAGTCGGTTACAATGTGGGCACGAGTGATTTCCTTGAGGGAACGGCAACCACTTAACGCCATGGCAAGCTCAAACTCCTCACGCAGAATTTGAAGTATTTTCCTCACACCAGCCTCTCCTTCAGAAGCCAATGCAAAGACCACTGGTCGGCCGATCTGTCATCAAGAACACCACCAGACAGATCTCGATCCTCAGTTTCTTTTAATAGATGATGAAAAAGAGAGCAAGGTTCATCTTGTCGAATGAATTCCGCCTCGATCCAGTGACTTAGAAAAAGTGTGATTGCGAGGGGATTATTAGATTACATGTCTGTTGCTTTTGAAAAATAATTTCGTTCAGAAATATATTTTTGACATAATCAGTGAATATTTTTTCAGAAATGCATTAAGATTTTCAAAGGAAAGCTGCGGCTGTCAGTGTGTGATACTTACGAATATGCCAGAGGCTCCAAGTGCCAATGCCTTGAAAACGTCAGTTCCACGCCTTACACCACCATCCAAGAACACCGGAACTCGTCCTTGAGCAGCCTTGACAACCTGAAATCATCGATACAGAGAGAAAATACAACCCCCCCTTTAGAATTTGATCATTTTTTTAATCAACTTAGCATATGTTTCAGGTTTAAACATGTTGAATTACCTCTTCCAGCGCCATAATAGTGGAGGGGGAATAATCGAGCTGGCGAGCACCGTGATTCGACACGATAATCCCTGCTGCTCCAGATTGAATTGAAAGCCTCGCTGCGAAGCCAGCAATATATATATATATACACACATGTTCAAGCGTTCACAGAAATTATAAAAGTGACTGTCAAAATTGCTATTATTTGTATTGTACTTACCATCCTCAGCAGTGAGTACACCCTTCACTAGAATTGGCAGTTTGGTGATTGTCTGAAGCCACTCCACATCCTAAACATATTCCAGAAGAAATCAATGGAGCAACTAATCTATACTGAGAATTGACACAGAATCACACTATAATCAATATTACAGTCTACAATTACTCTCAGATTTTGAAAAAATATAGATTCCTTAGCGAAGTAATTTGGATAATATACAAGTTCAGTGATCTTTCTTAACTTCCAATATAAAGACCAATCTAGCTTACCTTCCAGCTCAGTGTGCGATCGATTTGACCAGCAACATATGACGCAAGTCCAGAGTCATCAGCCTGTACCGCTAACAAAGCTTATTATGAGTTGTGTAATAGAGAGTTGTCAATCTAAAATGTTCAATTACACAATTATTCTTCTAAGAATCATATAATTATTCTTCAAAAGCTATTAACTGGACTCACCTTGTCCATCTTGCCAAGGTCCAAACCTTCAAAGTTCTTCAATGTCAAAAATGGAGGCAGAGTGAATCTGTAAGAAAACCAATCAGCAGAAACCATATAAAGTCATAATCAGGATATACCACTCCTCTGAGAGAATGGTTTGTGGAGGTTGATGTTAATTTTAAGTTCGCACCTGTTCTTGATGTCAGCTTCCCTGCGGCCCAACCTTGGGGTATCAACTGTCAGAGCGATAGCCTTGAAACCTGCCCTTTCAGCTCTTCTGACAAGCTGAGCAACGACATTCCTGTCCTTGTACACCTACGGAAATAATCAGCAAAAGCATTTGTCAAGACTGAAATCTGCAGGCACAACATATTTTGATCCAACAAATTAAAGGACGTCAAACATATTATTTCAAGCTTACATAGAGCTGGAAAAAGCGGATGCCAGGTCCAGTGGATGCGACCTCTTCAACGCTGGATGTAGCCCATGAAGACAATGTCTGGAATACTCAGGAAAACATTTTAAAATTAAGTACAGCGAAAACGCCTAAGATTGAAGTTGAAGAAGCATCTATGATGGGAATGTTAAAATTTGTCAAAAACATTCTTCAGAAGAACAGCTGAAAAAGACAGGGAGAGAGAGAACAGTTTTAAGAAAGAAAACAGCCATTAGAATATGTGAAACACTCGAAGTTTGAAAAATATCACCACAGCACCACTTCAATGTTTGAGGGTATACACTTCAGGTAAGGGTTTCTAATATGATTTACATTTGACAGTTCAAACAATCACATATCCCATAATTGTAAGAGCATAATGAACATTGAAACATTCTTTAACTACTTGCTATCACCAAATTATCAGAATTCAGGGAGGAATGTGATAGAACATGAACAAACAGGAACATTAGCTCCACTGTTTGGTATTAACTAGTTGAATTGGTGTTAACTATCCTTAAAAAAGAAACATTAGCAGTGCCACTCAAGGTAGAAAATCCAGTGTTTGGACCGCTGCAGTACACATATCTAAAATGAAACACAGAACATGGTGAAAATCAAACCATGATCGTCCCAGCAGCTGATGCCGCTCTTGCTGTGGCGTACTCCCCTGCATTAAAGGAGAAGGATTCTATCAAAATAAGGACCACGCCCTTCTTCAACAGATTAAAGGGCCAGATTAAACCATTGGCAGAAGAGATCTATTGCCAGCAACAAACCAAAATTGAAGCACGCCGCTACATACCTTCAGGATGAGCCATTTTCTGCATGGCAGTTGGAGCAATCATAATAGGCATCGATATTTTGAATCCCAAGACAGTGGTGGCCATGTCTATTTTGCTCACATCAATAAGAATACGGGGTCGAAACCTATGTATAATTCAAACCAAAATAAACACATTACTAAAGATGCAAATTACAATCAAAATCCGCATCCTTCGTTTTGGCTATAAACTATGGAGGTAAAGAGACAAAGGCTCACAGAATTCTTGAGAATGCATTTCTGTTTTCTGCTAGAGTCCATTGGTCCTCTGCACCAGAAGCATAATAGTCAAAGGCCATCTTTGGCAACTTCTGCTTAGCGATAGCCTCATACTCCATGATATTGGTGATCTCCATCTTTGAAATCAACAGTTGAATCCTCCCACTTAAACAATCTATATATAACATTTAACAAATTACCAATCAATAAACACAAGAGGCCATGTAAAAAATTCAGTGACAAGGACAAAAACACAAACACGTGATGGGATCCCAGCAAAACTCTCAGCTAATACTGTATTATCATTACAATATACTCATGCTGAAAGAATATTCACCGGAGCATCTGAAATTACAGATACAAATAGAGCAGACACGCTGAGAGAACTAAATAAAGTAAAAGTAAAATTGTTGACAAAGTATGAACTAAAAAGAAATACTTGTTCCAGTTACAAGAAACCAGCAGGGAATATCAACCTTCAAGTGGGATTCCACTCAAAAGACACAAGATAAACAAAACCCTCTAATCAAAATAGAAAAAATGCAGGTTTTATGCTCATAAGCAGAGCCTCAAGAACAGGATAAAAGATAAAAGACCACTGTGGTTTCATCCTAGCAAGCAATAAGAAACTAAGAGTGAAGAAAGGTAGAGAGAGAATCAAAACAGACCTTGGAGAAGAAAGAGTATGCACTGGACAAGTGCATGCAGAGAAAAGCAGATATAAGAGATTAGAGTAAGAGAGAGCAAAACAAGGTGGTCAATTATACGTCCGAATCTGTATGGGGACAAAAAGTAGTGGGGCTGATATCAGTGTATAACCGATAGGGATATGGGAGTACAGGAGAAGAAAAAAAACAAAAAAAAGAGGGGAAAATGTGCATGGTGATGGAGTGGATGAGCATTTGGAGGTGGGAATTTAAGATCAATCCTATCGTTGCAAACGGGGTGCTTCTCATCCACATAGCATTTGTGTGTTTCGCAGCTCATTATCATCTCCATCAACAAATTTTATTATTTTTAAATAAATAAATAATGAAAATTTAGTACAATCCAAAATGAAACGGCTTGAAGGGTGGCTCTCCATCTTCCTTGTGGTGTTTTTTTGCGATGACGTCCGGATTAGAATAGTCGGGGTCGGGCCTGTTTGGTGATGCGATTACCATCTTCCTTGTGGTGTTTTTTTGTGATGACGTCCGGATTAGAATAGTCAGGTCGGGCCTGTTTGTTAATGTGATTAGATAATTTTTTAAAATGTTTTTCGTTAAAATATATTAAAATAATATTTTTTGTTATTTTTTAAAAATTATTTTTAACATCAGCACATCAAAATGATTTAAATACACCACAAGGAAGATGGAAGTAAAAAAAATCAAATTTATGGAAGTAATTTTTATAATTGTTAAAATTAAAATATAATATTTATATGTATATGTAAAGTTTGAAATAATGAAATAGATTAACATACTCTATAATAATAATAATAATAACATTTAAGTCTTAATATCTAAAATTATCATTATTATTGCTGTCAAAATAATAAAAATTATCAAATTATCGCGAGAAAAAAATAATTAAAAAAAAGAGTAAGTAAGAACTAAAACTAAAACTACTTCTAGTAGTAGTATTATTATTGCCTTAATAATGAAAAAACAAAATTAAATCAAAAACTATATAAAAAAAGCCTAAAAACTTTAACAAAAAAAACAAACAAAAAATAAAAAAAATGATAAAAAAAAAATTATCAGCTGAAAAAAAATCATTTGACTTGAAAATAAAAAGAAAACTAATAAAAAAATTTAAAGAAATAACAAAGAGGAAAAAAAATATCAATTTTCAAATGTTCATAAACACAAAATAAAATTTAAGAACTAAATTTTTCAAAAACTACTACCTCAATAAAAGATAAAATAATCAAAATTATTCGATTACCCTATGAAAACAATACTAAAATTATAATAATAATAATTATTATTATTATTATTATTATTGTGTTAATAATGGAAAAAAATTGAAAGACCAAAAAAAGTCCTAAAAACTTAACTAAAGATCAAACAAAATATTAAATGATAAAATAAATAAAAAATTATCAAGTGAAAAAATCCATTTGACTTGGAAATAAATAAAAAAAAATGTATAAAAAAACTAAAAGAAAGAACAAAGAGAAAAAAAAACCCAGAAAATATCAATTTTCAAATTATCATAGACACAAACTAACATTTAAGAGCTATTTTAAAAAAAAAATACCACCTCAATACATAAGAAAATAATAAAAACTAAAAACCAAAACTAAAGAGCACACTTATATATATACATGGACAAAAATAAAGACTATTCCATAAATATAATAATATAAAGAGTTTAAAATAAAAAAATTAAAAGTATAAGAGTAATATATTATCAACCACTAAAATTATCATGATCAATGCATAAATAGTCAAATTATAAAAAACATCCAATCCAAAGAACAAAAAAAGGAAGCAAAAAAGGAAAAAAAATACATCAACAAAGAGAAAAAGGAGCAATATTAATAGTAAAATGATTTTTATAATAGTTAAAATTATTATGAATATTACTGTCAGAACAATTCAAATAATAAAATTGCCCTGGAAAATCATTACAAAAAAGAACAAGATTTGTATAAAAAGCAATTGAAAAATAATCACTAAAATTGTCATTATTATTGCGTAAATAGCAACATCATGGAAATAATTTAATCAAAAGATGAAATAAAAATAAATTGAAAAAAAAAGAATAAAAGAAAAAAAAAGTGCAATATTAATTTAAAAATAATTATCAAAACAAATTAAAATTTCAGGATTGATTTGATTAAAAATAAAACCTAAAAAAGACAAAAACTAAAAGCATAAATGCATAAATATCAACAAAAAATTAACATTAGAAAAAAATAAAAGAATAAGGACCGAAATGAAAAATTACATATATATAATTAATTCCAATTGAAGGATAAAATTGAAAATAATAATAATCGGAGGACCAAAAATAAATAATGATAATTGCTGTCATTTTATAAAAATATTAGAAGAAGAGGGACTGAAATCAAACTTTGTATATATTACCAATTTTAATTGGAGGACCAAATTAAAGCAATCAAAACATCCGTGCCTGAAAAAATTGAAGGAATAAAAAAGAAATAAAAAATTCAAAGTATAAGGACTGAAATCAAAACTTCTTATATAATCAATTTTAATTGAAAGGCACAATTGAAAACAATAAAACTTTAACTTTAATAAATCAGTAATACAAACTAAATCAAAATCTCAGGGACCAAAATGAACTTACTACAAACATCGGGGCCCGGAGGAGACTTTGCGGCGGTAGGAGAGAGAAAAGCGACAACTGACAAAAAACCGTCCACCGTCGCCTACTCGGACATCTATTGTTGGAACGCGTCGCGACAAACAATAGAAGTTGGCATTGAACGTTGTTGTCGCGTCCGTGGGACACACTAGCAGTTAATCCGAAAAAAAATAATAAAATATGAGATAATTACCAAGAGGCCCCTGATCCTACCGATATTTAAGAAAAAACATAGGAGAAATGACGTAGTTGCCCCGTTAACTGTGCCTATTTTGTCGTTTTCGGGGGTTGTTTTTGTCAATTCACTGTGCAAAAAAATATATGAAAAAATCGATAAAGCCCCTAGTCCCTGTGCACTATTTTGTCGTTTTCGAGAGATGAAAACGTTATTCCACTGTTCACACAACGAAAAAATACTATTACAATCCACAATGCACTGCGTCTTAGTGCACAGTGCATGGGTGTACAGTGAAAAACCCATGTCTTTTATGTATATAGTAATAATGTGTTTTTTCTTATAAAGTATAAGCTTTATTACGAGAATTATCCATAAATCATAAATCACATATATATATATATAAAGGCGAATACAATTCTTGATGACTGAATAATTTCTCACCTTTGAATAGTTCTATGTTTTTTTTGAAAATAAAATCGAAATAAAAAAAATCCATTTCGCAGCTCCTATTTGTATGATTAATTGATTTGACGTAACACTCGCGGAACATTAAAGATTAAATGTTAGCGGGCCTGGCTCTAAGCAAAAAAGGGTTAGGTTGGGATAAAGACCCGCACTTACTTAGCTAAGGACAGCCCAGCGTATGTTATTTAACATTGAATTGGACAGACTGCTGGCCCATTCAGATCCTTAAAATTCTTATAACCGAAAGACCCAATCCCAATCCGTCCCTAACAATTTATTAATTTCCGGCCGAGGAAAGAGGCGAGACTAAAGAGCAAGCAAAGCATAGCTTCTTCCCCACTCTCCTCTCCTCTCCTCCCCTCCACTTCTCTCCAGGTCCAATCCTACTAGCAAAACTCAACTGAGAAAACCAAGTAACAGGATCTGGCTAGTGTGCGGCAATGGCGGATCGGATTCGGAGTTTCCTGAATGAAGGAGCTGTAACTTATGCTTATATTCTCCTTTACATTGCTCTCTCCAGTGGCCAGATCTTCTTTAACAAGGTCAACTCCCTTCTTCTATCACGCTGTTTCTTTTCCTTTTCCTTTTCATTTCTTCATTAACTGACTGACTGATTTATCGTCAGTGTTCTACTGAGTTGTGGGCAAGATTGCATTACAGCCTATCATTGCTGGCATTTTCATTAGAATATTACTTTATATATTTATATTTATAGGTTGTTATAGAGTGAATTTGATATCATTAATGTTTCATTTTATGATTTTTTTTTCATGATTTTTTTACACAAGTAGTTCACATGGGTACTATTTAATAAATTGCTCCTTTGTGGCTAATGTAAGGTTTTGTTTAATTGCAGTGGGTTTTGTCATCTAAGGAAATAAACTTTCCTTATCCTCTTGGATTGACTCTGCTTCACATGGTTTTCTCCTCTGTTTTGTGTTTCGTACTCACCAAAGTTTTCAAGGTATTGATTGATTGGACTCTCTGATTATGGTAATTTCCCTTATGCAAATCTTAATCTTGATTTGTAACTCGTTACAGGTTATGAGGGTTGAGGAAGGAATGACACTGGAAATGTAAGTACAGAATTTAAAATTTATCCGTTAACTGTTCATTGATGAACATCCTTGACAATTTCATCACATATGATTGTGCTTTGTCGTATATCTAACTGTTTTTCGTGTACAAAGATATACAAATTCAGTTATTCCAATTGGTGCAACGTTTGCAATGACTCTGTGGCTGGGAAACACAGCATACCTCTATATATCTGTGGCTTTTGCACAAATGTTGAAGGCTATTAGTAAGTGTTTACCGCCTTCATTTTCTTCCCTCTTTTACTAAGTTTACAGTGTAAAAGATAAACATGGTTTTTACATGATCAATGCTACATTCATCGAATTTAAAGACAGAACTGCATGAACACAAAATGCTCTGGCTGTGATTACGCAAAACTTTTTGCCCCTTTTGTTACTGCGGTGATTCATGACTTTTTTGTTTGTTATATTTATCATTTCCCTTTTACATCTTGATAAACGGCCATTATGAGTTTGAATAATCATCTGGATCTATTATGGATATTAATTATGATCCTCAGCTTCTGCGACTGCATCTCTGTTTGGCTGCTAGAGTTGGCCAGTTATTACTAAGTCCTTTGGGATTTTGATATGTGTAAAGACGAGAGACAGTAAAAGAAGAGGAAGAATGAGACAGGAGATTGAATTGCTGCTTAAAGGATAATTCATTCCTATTCAGTAGCTCCTTTTATAGATTACAATAATGAAACGTGCCTCGAATAACTGACTCCGAAATAAAAGAACCACTACAGATCATGCGGTACAGATTATCCTTAATTGATAAACTACTACCCACGACTGGACATACACTGGACATGCATACTTAATTGAAACGTGCAAGCTAAATCGTGCAAGTGTAGTGTCCCCACTTCTCACGTGCACTCCTAATGCATTGACTCATCTATGGACTTATCACATATACTGACTTATCACATATCATTCCCCCCCACTGGAAATATCCTTGTCCGCAAGGATGAAATTAGGATAAGCCTTCGCGAAGCGCCACTTGTTCTCCCACGTGGCATCCTCTGCTGGTGCTCCTTTCCACTTAACTAAGATCTCTGTTCGTGGTCGGTATTTTCCCTGGTGATGACGCGGCTCGCAAAACATCTTCGAGTTGGGGTAAAGCTGTGGAATTGTGCTGAAATTGGTGGAAGATCTGGAGAGAGTGGAGAAATTGAACCAAGCTTCTTCTTGAGGAGACTAACATGAAAGACATCATGGATTTGAGAACCAGCAGGAAGTTGGAGTTTGTAAGCTACTGGACCAACACGTTCCAACACTTTATAAGGACCAAAAAATCGGGGAGCCAATTTGAGTGAGCTGCGAAATGCTACTGTCGATTGGCGATAAGGTTGAAGTTTGAGGAACACCATGTCTCCAACCTCAAATACAACTTCACGCCTACTTTGGTCTGCTTTACATTTCATCCGATTTTGAGAGAGTAGCAAATTGTGGCGTAAATCCCGCAAGATATCTTCACGAGTCTTCAAGTGGTCATCAACAGCCTGAACTTTAGTTGTTCCTGGGACATAAGACAACATTGATGGTGGTGGTACCCCATACACGACTTCGAAGGGAGAAATTTTTGAAGAGGAGTGGACGGCTGTGTTGTAACTATACTCGGCCCAAGCAAGCCAATCTACCCACCGTTTGGGTTGTGTTCCTGTGAAACAGCGAAGGTACTGCTCCAATGTTCGGTTGACGACTTCCGTCTGGCCGTCCGTTTGGGGGTGATAGCTGGAGCTCATGCACAACTCAGTGCCCTGCAACCTGAACAATGTTTTCCAAAAGGAGCTCACAAAGACCTTATCACGGTCACTGACAATGGAAGAGGGTATTCCATGGTGGCGTACCACATGATTAATGAAGACTTGAGCTACTAACACAGCAGTGAATGGATGGCTTAGGGGAATGAAATGGGCATATTTGGATAGCCGATCAACCACTACCATTATAACTGTTTTACCTCTGGAATTTGGGAGTCCTTCGATGAAATCCATGGAGATATCAGACCACACCTTGTTGGGAATGGGAAGTGGCTGGAGGAGTCCTGCTGGTAACAAACACTCGGTTTTGCAACGTTGGCACACATCACAATTACGCACAAATTCCTTTACCATGAGCTGCATGTTCGGCCAGAAGAAGCAGGATTTGATACGTGCAAGAGTTTTGTGATACCCAAAGTGCCCACCGGTGGGAGTGGAATGATGTTCCGAAATAATAGTAGTAAGGAGAGATGAAGTTGGGCTTAGGTAAATCTTGCCTTTGAAAAACCATACCCCATCACGCTGGAAATAAGCCTGTGAATGCACCCTTGATGACCGAAGCAGATGAGGTTGGAATAAAAGGGGTCTTGTGTGACTTCTTGCCGCAGGAGGTCCCACCAATTGGCAATAGGAATAGATATAGTCGCCAACTCACATTCTGCAATTCTTGAAAGAGCATCCGCACCTTTATTATCGACCTCTTTTTATATTGAATAATGTAATCATACCCCATAATCTTGGGTAACCATCGAGATCATGACAGGAGTTGTAATCCGTTGCTCCAATAAATATTTCAAGCTTTTTGGTCGATCCCGACAATGAAGGGCTTCCCGAGTAAGTAAGGACGCCACTTGCGAATGGCCTTCACTATCGCTAGCATCTCCTTTTCATAGGTCGAAAGGGCCAAAGCTGAGTTTTTCAACGCCTCACTAAAATAAGCCAGTCGTTTGCTCTTGCATCAAAATTGCGCCAATTCCAACCCCACATGCATCACACTCGATTATGAAGGGCTGGGAGAAGTCTGGCAGCCGCAATACTGGAGGTGAGGTGAGAGCAAATTTGAGATTTTGGAAGGCCACGTCTACCTCCTTTGTCCAATTAAATCCATCTTTGGTGAGAAGGCGGGTTAAAGGGGCCGCCAAGGTTCCAAATCCACGAATGAACTTGCGATAATATCCAGCTAACCCAAGGAATCCACGCAAGGATTTGAGTGTTGTGGGCAGCGGCCATTCCATTATGCATTGTATTTTTGAGGGATCAACAGCCACTCCCTCCTGCGAAATCATATGGCCAAGATAATCAACCTGCAATACTCCGAATCGACATTTTGACATCTTAGCAAAGAGTTGGTTAGCAAGTAAAATCTCCAAGACAGTTTGCAAATGACAAAGGTGCTCCTCCCAATTGCGACTGTAGATTAGGATGTCATCGAAGAAAACAAGAATGAACTTCCGTAGGTATGGACGGAATAAGTCGTTCATTAGACTCTGAAAAGTGGACGGCGCATTTGTTAAGCCAAATGGCATAACAACAAATTCGTAATGGCCTTCGTGAGTACGAAAGGCGGTCTTGTGAATGTCTTCATCTTTCACCCGAATCTGGTGATAACCTGAGCGCAAATCCAGCTTTGAGAAGAATTTAGCACCATATAATTCATCAAGCAATTCATCAATAACAGGAATTGGGTACTTATCCTTCACAGTGATGTTGTTTAGAGCCCGATAATCCACACAAAATCGCCATCCCCCATCTGATTTTCTGACTAGTAAAACCGGTGAAGAGAAGGGGCTGGTGCTCGGTCTGATCAACCCCGATGTGAGCAACTCCTGGACCATCTTTTCTATCTCAGTCTTTTGATAATACGGGTAGCGATAAGGTCGAACACTCACTGGACCGGATTGATCTAGCAGAGGAATGGCATGGTCATGGTTGCGGCAAGGAGGTAGACTAGAGGGTTCATCGAAGACACCTTTGTATTGCTGCAATAGGACCTCAATCTCGGCTGCTTGTTTAGAATGGATATTGACAACTTTTTGCGCGACATTGGATTTGATCCCAAGACACAACATGATCTCGCAAAAATACCCCACTCCTTCCAAGTTATGAATGTGCTTGTCATTCAAGGCTTCCAATTCCGACCTCTGTAATCCTTGAAACATGTATTTCTGTCCATTTTTGGTGAAACGCATAGTCAGCTCCTTGTAGTTGGTCTCGATCGTCCCCAATGTCTCCAACCAATGCACACCCAGCACTGCTTGACAAGCCACAACTGGTAGCACATAAAAATCCGCCGTAAGAACATGACCTTGCACCATCATTGTTAGAGCGAGACAACGCCCAACACATTCAATTCGTTCTCGGTTTGCTACCATCACCTGAAAAGATTGATCTTGCACCACAGGTAAATTGTGTTTGGACACAAAACCTTGGTCAATAAAGTTGTGTGTGCTACCCCCATCAACAAGGATAGTGATGTTGTTGTGTTGTATTGTTCCCAGGACTCTAATTGTTTGCGGGTGGGCTGAACCAGTGATGGCGTGGAGAGAAATTTCGGGGCAAAAATCAGTTTGGGGATGAAATTGGTCTTGTGGCAGAGAGATGTCGGTGGGCATATCCTCAATCATATATAATTGAGGTTTTTGACAGCGGTGACCGGGAATAAACTTCTCATCACAATAGAAGCAGAGCCCCTTCTCTCTACGCTCTCTTGCTTCCTGGCTGGTCAATTTTTTGAATGGGAATGGAGGATTGTTGGGTCTTGTGTGCGACGCAGTGGGAGACGAACCCAGGATTCCCATTCCTTTAGGTGCAGCTGCTGTGGGAAATCGAGGAAAGGGATTCGATTTCTTGAGGATTGCATTCCGTTCCTCCACCAATCGAGCGACCCCCATGGCTTCTGGCAAGGTACGTGGTTTCTTGATCTTAACATCCAGGCGGATTTCATCCTTCAGCCCTGCGATGAAACACCCAATCAAGTACGTACCCGGTAGGTTATCAATCAACTGTGATAGGCGTTCAAATTCATCTTGGTAGACTTCCACTGAGGACGTTTGCTTGAGGCGAGTAAGGGCCTCTGACGGGTTGTCGAATTCAGTTGGGCCGAACCGATGCAGCAATGCTTGGGTGAGGTCTTCCCACAACATTGGTCCTTTGAACTTGGTCAGCCACCGGTGCCATTGTAAGGCAATTCCTTCCAGATGGAAGGATGCAATTTGAACCCGTTGATGAGATGCCACATTCTGAAATTCAAAGTATTGTTCCGCACGGTATACCCATCCAGTAGGGTCTTCACCATTGAACTTTGGAAAGTTGAGCTTAAGATTGGAATTTTGGGTAATGGGTTGCTGTGAAGGGGTGGAGGTTGTTCTGGGGTCTGTGGGTGATTTGTGGGTGGCTGTCGGGGATGATTCTCCAGTGGCAAAGGGGTTCACATTGCTCATATCATGAACGTGAGTTTGGTTGTGAGTGGTTGTTCTTAGAGCTTGAAGCTCTGTAAGGACAGTTTGAAGGGTGGAATGTACTTGGTCAAAACTAGACTCATGGCGGGCCAATATTTCACTGACTTCGTTGCGAAATTCAGTGTTGGTTTTGCCACGTGTGTCCATAGGACCGCGCTCTGATACCACTGATATGTGTAAAGACGAGAGACAGTAAAAGAAGAGGAAGAATGAGACAGGAGATTGAATTGCTGCTTAAAGGATAATTCATTCCTATTCAGTAGCTCCTTTTATAGATTACAATAATGAAACGTGCCTCGAATAACTGACTCCGAAATAAAAGAACCACTACAGATCATGCGGTACAGATTATCCTTAATTGATAAACTACTACCCACGACTGGACATACACTGGACATGCATACTTAATTGAAACGTGCAAGCTAAATCGTGCAAGTGTAGTGTCCCCACTTCTCACGTGCACTCCTAATGCATTGACTCATCTATGGACTTATCACATATACTGACTTATCACATATCAGATTTTCCCACGTGGATGCTTTGTGATGTTTGATTTCTTCAATGAAATTTGCAGTGCCAGTAGCTGTTTTCGTTCTTGGTGTAGCAGCTGGACTTGAAATGATGAACTGCAGAATGCTTTTCATAATGTCAGTGATAAGCTTTGGTGTTCTAGTGGCTTCTTATGGAGAAATAAATATCAACTGGATTGGAGTTGTGTACCAGATGGGTGGAGTTGTTGGAGAGGCCTTGAGACTTATTTTTATGGAGATTCTGGTGAAGAGGAAGGGTCTGAAATTAAACCCTGTATCTGTCATGTACTATGTCAGTCCCTGCAGGCAAGTATCAATTTAATCTTTAACTAGTAAAATTTCTTTCTTGTGGAAGCGTTTCATGAACAGGAAAATTATTATTGTCTGAATGTGATATTTGGTTATTTTATGCAGTGCTCTCTGCTTGTTAATTCCTTGGATCTTTCTGGAGAAACCAAGGATGGAAGCACAAGGGACATGGAACTTTCAGCCAGTAGTGTTAATGCTCAACTCTCTCTGTACCTTTGCTCTCAATCTATCAGTTTTCCTTGTGATCTCACATACGAGTGCTCTGACCATTCGTGTGGCTGGAGTCGTCAAGGATTGGGTGGTCGTCTTGATGTCCGCCCTCCTATTTGCAGATACAAAGTTAACTATGATAAACCTGTTTGGCTACGCTATTGGTGAGTGTCTCCATTAAGAACTCTAATGAAGCTATAAATGTTTTTCATGAAATTCCATTTCCAAGAACAGACCCTTCATGTTTGTGCATGAAAGGATTAGACATGTGAAATGTAGAGAAATCCAACGTTTGGCACAAGCTAACGGTGATTTTTTTTTACCTGTTGTAGCTATTGCCGGTGTAGCAGCATATAATAATCACAAGTTGAAGAAGGAAGCTTCTAAAGGTAGTTCCGATGAATCGCAACACCCTGAATCCATACGATTGACTGAATTATCAACTTCCAACAGTTAAATATACACCATAGAATAGTGTGCGAAGACAATTTTGAGGTATGCGATTGCACATAAAGCAATCTTTTGTTGCTTCTGTGATATCAGTTGCTCGTAGCTTGCATTTTTATTGTAATATATTGATCTATTTTTTTTGTCAATTTTCTGCTTGCAGTTTTTATTTTTCCTCGACAAACTACGTTACATGTTAACAGTGGAATTTGCACTGAAATTCATCATCCCATGCATCGGCTCAGCTGCTCCTACTTCGGTTTTTCTTTTTTTGTGCCAGTATGAAGCTGAATCTAGTGGAGGCAGTGATGTGTAAAGATGCAAAACCCACAAATGTATCCATCAGTCACTATGAAAAGAAACATATGCGGAAACGTTTCAATGTTTGAGGTATTTTTGTTGTCAATTGCTGTCTGTTTTTTTCTGTAATTTACCTGTAAAGGAGAGAAAAGGTTAAGGTGAAGCATTTGTGGGACCCCTCGTCCCTCCTTTCTTTTCATTTTGAAAATATCTGTCAATACCCGGGTACAAACATGAAATTCACAAATGTATAGTCTGGAATTTGGATCTTGGATGCTTGTGTGCCAGTCCAACAGTTTACTTTTTCACTTTGTCGTATTATTTTGCGTCTGCTGACCAACCACAGTAGAACTTAATTCTGAAGGAAACCTTCACGAAAAATGTCAGGAGATTTTTATCAAGATAAGAATGTTTGCGGCAATCCTTTCTTTCCTTGTCAGGGCGTCTCAAAATTGTTTTTAAAAAGTTTTGATTTTTTTTATATTTTTCATATTATTTTTAAAAATAAAAAAAATAAATTTTTAAATATTATTAATATTTAAAAATAAAATTTTTATAATAGAAAAATAATATTTTAATATATTTTTAAATAAAAATCATTTTAAAAAAGCAATCAGATATATTTTGTGTTTTTAATCTACACTATTATTGTTAAGTGTAACTTCTAATCGTGAAACTGTAGATTCATATATGTCGGCAAGTGCACGTGCTGCTTGGACTTTGGATTTTTATGAGAGGCCGGGGGTCAAACTTTCGGAAGGCTAGTTAAAAATTTAGGGATCGGAAAAATGGCATTTCCATTGCAGGACCTGATACTTTCTGGACCTCCTGATGAATCAAGATATTTGAAATGTAAGGTTCGTGGTTTGAATGGCTGTGTTTTTAAAAAATTAAAAAATCTTTTTTTTTTTGTTTTGAATTTTTTTTTGTTTAAATAATTTTGAAAACATTATTTTGATATATATATATTTTTTATAGAATTTACTTTAAAAAACAATCACTATTACTCTAAACTAAATTCTCTTTCGTGATATTAATTTCCTTGACACTACTTTCGAAATAATGCTTAACAAATATTATTTTTCATAATGATTTTGAACCAAGCTCAAGTTTCTAATAAAACATATTAAAAAATTAATTCAATATGTTAAAATTAAAAAATATTTTATAAAAATAATACCTATCATAATACTAAATAGATTCTAAACAAAAACAGAAGTAAAGACTTTTTTATTCTCATGAAAAACGTTGATGCAGTAAGAACAGTTTAGCATACTGTGCTAGATTAGAAATACTCTTCCTCAGCACTTCAGGTTACCTGGAATTAGAAAGCAGGGAATCTTTCATTGACACCTCGTAAAGCTATAATTTATCACTGAGCATATTTTTTCTTCAGAGAGAGACACTTTATGAGCTGTACAAATTGTTTTTTTTTCTTTTTCTTTTCTTATGAAAATCTCCTTATCCTGTAAACTAACCTGTCATTCCAGTGTTAGAATCATCATGGGAAATTACTGTTTTGATCAATTAATTATGATATGAATCTTGTTATAGATGTCTTAAATTTTGTAAAAAAAATAAAATATTTTTAAAACACAATATTCAGGTGGAATGTTACTAATTATAGAGAGAATATCTCATACAATCACTGAATCACTCATGTGACAAGAGATAATGCTCAGACTATAATTAATGACATCCTATAAACTATATCTTAAAAAATTAGTTAATATATATAGAAATTAAATGAAAACAATCACTTTTATTAATGTAATTGCTGTGAGTTGTATTTTCAAGTCATTTTTTTTACTTTATGAGGACACATCACCATATTTATTTAATCGTTAATGCATTATTAACGCGAGCATTAGAAGAAACGTTTTTGCGTTGTGTAAATGATGGATTTAAAAGAGATTTTGAGTTTCATAATTTTATTATTTCTGATAGCTTTAAAGTGATTCTCTTTTCATATCAAATTTATTTTATTTTATATGACTGAATTATGTAAACAAAAATATTATTTGAAAAGTAAATTAATCAAAATAATCACCTGATTATTATTATTATTATTATTATTATTATTATTATTATTATTATTATTATAGAGATGATAGATAAAAAATATCATTCCCTGCTTATATTGCTTTTTTTGTTTATAAATAAATCAATTTAGATTATCTTATGATGAGAGAATATTTTAACACGCGAGGACTTAGATTAATTATATTTTAGGTTTTGCAACTTGCATTAAAGAGCAAAAAGATTTTTTGTCAAATTAATTTTAAAAAATAAACATAATTAATATTTGTTTTTGGATTTGATGACATGAGAATAATATAAGGCTAGAACTTTAAGTATTATAAATTTTGTCCATATATCATGGACAAATAAAATCATCTCATGCCGCATCCTTAAATAATTAAAAAAAAATCCCCTTTTACCATTAAATCTCTTACCGGTTGTGATGTAGACATGTTGTTTGGAAAGATAAAAATATTTTTTATTTAAAATATATTAAAATAATATTTTTTTTAAAATTATTTTTGATATTTAAACATGAAAATAATTTAAAAGATTAATTTTTTAATTTAAAATAAAAAATAAAAGTTTTTTAATTTTATTTAAAATATTTTTAAAATACAATACTGAACAAGAACTTGGATCATTCAATTATTTTCTCTTTTTTAAATAGAATAAATGTAATAATAATTTTTATTTAACAGTAGAAATGATTTCTAGCTATTTTAATTAAAATATGTTATCCATTTAACACAGCTAATTCAACCATGATTGTCTAAACCTTTTCAGTTATATAAAAGAAGGGGAGCATCAATTTCTCACTTAAATGTCTCAACTTGGTCAATCAAGCATGCTTATACTTGAATGCCTGCTAAATGCTAATTATTTAATAAAGTTAAAGTAAAAGTATAAACAATTTTTAATTTATAAAATAGAAATTGTTAGTAATAAAAAAAGATTTTATTTGAAAATAAAATAAAATTACAAGAGAATAATTATAAGAGAGAGTAGAGCCAAGATTGAGAGAGAGAGGGGTTAGCCCTCGACGACCAGAGATAGGAGAGAAAAAAAAATAAAAATAAAAATAAAAGAGAGAAGCGTTTATCGGGTTTGGTGATCTTCTTGCGATGCTGCCTCTGCTGCTGCTGCTGCAGCTTCCTCTCTTTAAAAATATGCTTCCATTTTTAATTCCTACCTTTCACAATTAATAATTAATCCCTTATTATTTTTTTCCCAAAACCAATACCTATTTAACACACAAAGATTCGATTCCATTCGATTCGATGCGATTCGCCTTCTCCCGGCGGCTCTGGCGGTGGTTGACGACAGGAAACAGCGTCGTGTCTAATGAAGAAGAAGAAGAAACATCACCATCGTTTTCGTTTTGCTATTAATGAATGGGCGGGTTTCAGCTGCGAAAAATTCAAATGAGTTGGCAGCCAAGTTTGCTGAGTCAAAAACGCAAAAACGGTCCTCCTCTAGGGTTAAAGAATCTCGGCAACTCCTGTTATCTCAATAGCGTCCTCCAGTGCCTCACTTACACTCCTCCTCTTGCTAATTTCTGCCTACGTCTCCAACACTCCTCTCTCTGTAAGCATTTTTCTCTTTCAATTTCTTCTTTTTTTTTGTTTTTTTTTGGCTAATTTTTTAAATATTTTTTCAAGGTGATTCCCTCGCTAACGGAGAGGGAAAGAGAGACTGTCCGTTTTGTATTCTTGAAAAACAGATAGTCCGTTCACTCAGCTTGGATCTCCCGCTCGATGCGCCAGCCAAGATTCAAAGCTGTTTGAAGATTTTTGCTGAGCATTTTCGCTGTGGACGACAGGAAGATGCACACGAATTTTTGCGGTATGTCATCGATGCCTGCCATAACACGTGTTTGCGTTTGAAGAAACTGAGTTGGAAAGGGATTGAGAACGGTGGTGATGGGAGTGTGGTTAAGAAGATATTTGGAGGTGCATTGCAGAGTCAAGTGAAGTGCTTGTGTTGCAATTGCGAGTCGAATAAAGTTGATGAGATTATGGATATTAGTTTAGATGTTTTAAATAGTAACTCGGTAAGAGATGCGATGCAAAAGTTTTTTCAGCCTGAGATTTTGGATGGGAATAACAAGTACAAATGCGAAAAGTAAGTAGTTTGAATTTGTGTGTGTATTTATGTGTTGTTTTTGTGTTCGATATTTGTGAACGAGAAACTTATGGTTGTTTAGTTGTAAGAAACTAGTGGCAGCTAGGAAGCAAATGTCAGTACTTCAAGCGCCCAATGTTCTTGTTATCCAATTGAAGGTGGGTTTTGACTTTTCATGATTGTGTTCTTGCTGCTGTTATTTAGGTTATAGGTGTTTGAAGTTGGTTGTGATGCTGCTTTTCAGTGATGAGAGTTGTTGTTGGATTTTGGTTTTAGCAGAGATTTGAGGGCATATTCGGTGGGAAGATTGATAAGCCCATTGCATTTGAAGAAGTTTTGGTTCTTTCAAGCTTCATGTGCAAAACAAGCCAGGTTTGGATAATTTGACGAGTTCAATCGGTTGGTCCTGTGGATCTATGTGGTTGGACTTAGGCACTTCTACTGGCAGTATTTAGTTCATCATAAATTCTCTTCTCCGTCAACACATGCACCTAGTTTGAAATTAAAATCAAATAAACTAGAAGACTTGCGATTTTTTGAAGACGAGTATAAACTGTAGAATATATAATATTCTTATTTCTTATATCTCCTTGAATTTACTAGATTCAAAACTTAATAAAAGGGTTTAGACTTCAGAATCAGGTGTTAGTTGGTAGAGTTGGATTTGCCCAAAACATAATAATAGGCAGGTGTAGTGATTGCAAGTTTCAGAATTGAAGTCTTTGATATCTTTAAGCTAGACTCAACCTTAAAACAGTGCTGTTCAGATTGGATGCGTATATAATGAGAATGCAATGTAAACCCCGAGAATGCAATGTAAGCCCCTAGAGTTTAGCGAGCAATTATTTATATGGATACGATTAATGAGCACCATTTTCTAAAGCTTGTTGAAGTGAGCTTCAATTTGTGGTTGTTTTTGATCTCTCTTCATGAAATCTTAAAGCAAGTGAAAACCAACCTGTGCTCTTGCACCATTTCCATCCCATTTACTTTTATAAGAATGTTATTTTTAGCCTTCTTTTTAATTTTAGAAACAAGCTGGAAAAGAAATGATTCCTGTTGTGCTGTGTATTATTCTATAATTGCAACCTCCTAGTTGTAACAACGTCACAATACTGTATGTCATCTTCAACTCCCTTTAGCATGACCTTGCAATTTATGCTGCTTGACATGGGATCATAGCATGAAATAGATAAACAAATGTGACAGTATTCTTACCCAACTTTCCACTTCCTCTTAAATTGATCCCTAAATTGATTGAAACTACCAAAACCAACTTGGGGAGTGTCTATCACAGATGATTGAACAATTTCCACTGTCTTTCAATATCATTAATTGCAGAAACAATGGAGACTAACAGTCCATTCCAACTAGGGGATCTTCTGGTAAACTAGTTTGCCAATGCGTCATAGAATTCCTGCCCATGAAGAAAGATTGTACTCCCATGCCTTCACACCCCATCACCATCACAATGGAGACTAACAGTCCATTCCAACTAGGGGATCTTCTGGTAAACTAGTTTGCCAATGCGTCATAGAATTCCTGCCCATGAAGAAAGATTGTACTCCCATGCCTTCACAACCTCTTCTCTTGGGAATTGAAAACAAGTGAGGGCATTGAAGCCTTTTGATGTAATTAATTGATCACAATTTCATGCTGCAGAAAGACAATTGCTTTTCCAATAAAAGTTAATGTGCCTTTACAATAGAAACAAAATTGACAGATATTATTTCTGATGAGAAATTCGTTGTTTTTTCATGTGTGCATTCTCATTTGTGATCTATTGATTGGTGTTCAAGCTTCTTATTTGTGATCTTTCTTTAAGTTTACAAGACAAATGGACAATAGAGAGATTTCTTTGTAATGCCCTCTTCCACCTCCCAACAAATGAGAACAGGAACAGATAAAGCCTATAAAATGAAAAAAGCTACTTATGTAATCCATAGTTTGCAAATATTTCGCATTGTGATCTTGTCTTTTTTCCTCTGTAATTCATCAGTATGAATATTTCCTCAGGCTTCTTATTCTCTGTTGTGATTGCATAGAAAAACGATATGGCAGTACATTTATGTGGGGTCCCAAATATAGATATGAATTGAAAGTTTGTGAGGGGAGTCAAATCACATATATGTTAGTTAAAGTAATTTCTTTGGTGCAATGCAATCATTTATAACCGAGAAACTTCAATGTTTGAATGAGCACAAGGTTCATCTGTACTATAGCCAGTGGGCCTCTGTATCTTTCTATGGCATATTCTATATTTATTTATTCCTTATTTAACCCATGACAGGATCCACAACCCAAGTATAATCTTTTTGGTACCATTGTGCACTCTGGATGCTCCCTGGAATCTGGACACTATTATGCATATATCAAGGTCTGTGTTCACTGTTTTTTTTTTAAATTATTTTTTTCTTTTCTCCTTGTACTTCATTATTGAATGTGGTTTTTGGTAGTTATAAAAGCTGCTACTTAAATTTTTTATTGATAACATTTCCATATACTTGTGTGCAGGATACAATCGGTCGTTGGTATTGCTGCAATGATTCGTATGTGACACTCTCAACCCTGCAGGAGGTCTTGTCAGAGAAGGCTTATATTCTTTTCTTTTCTCGCACTAACCAAAGACCAGGATCCACTGACTCTGCTTTTACCCTTAATGGGGTAAAGTCACGCGAATTGAATGGCAGTGAAGTTTATAAAAGTTCAAAGGCTTCTGTCCCTTTGAAAACTCTGCCTACAAAACCACTGGTTGAACAATCTTCAAGAAAGGATATTCCAGTCACGTCTAAGATTGATAGAGTGCCTTCTAGCCCACCAGTGAAGTTTGGTTTTGTTGGGAACTCTGGATCCAAAAGTGCTCTTCCATCTGTTAATGGAAAGGTTGATCCTAAGTGTCAAAACAAGGAAATAAATGGGAATGTGAAAGAGACAGTTCCTGTGGAGATATGTTACAAAGATGTATCAACAGTGACAATCAGTAATGGCTTTGAAAAGCATAAACATGTTGATGCTGTTGAAGGTGGGACCCGCCACACATTTGCAGCATCAAGTGAAAATGGTCATTCTCAAAATGGTGCTGTTAATACTGTAAAGCCACATATCTGTGACAGAAATGATACAACAATCAAGTTGACACAAGGAAGAGGACATGATCAACTTGAATTGCAAAATGGTGGTATGAAGTATCACGCTGGCATTTCAGGTTTGAAGAGAAAGCTAAAGGAGTCCTGCATTTTGCTTTCACAGGATGCTCAATCTCTAGCCAAAGTTGAAGAATTCAAAGAAGTGTATGTTATATTATATTTAATCTGTTCTGAAGTCTTATTTATTGAACTGATTAGCTTTTGGGGCATAACCTAGATTTCCTGAATTATGCATTCAATTTTTATTTTGCATGATTTGTGTTTATTAAATTTTGTGGCTGTGGTTATTCTGTAATTTTAAAAACTCAAGTTAGAATTGCTACTAAACTTTTGCAGGTCTTTTGGATCTTTACTAAAGCCTAGCATTTTGATGTATTTCTTCTTAAATCACTTCAATGATAGCCTTTTCATTATAAGTTGTTGAAACTAGATGTTGCTTTATTCATATTTTTGGATTTTTGATGCTTATTATCTGTATGCTTATATTTTGGTAATCATGTTTGCTTTTCCTACTAACTTTTTTGTTTGTCTGTGCACTGCTTTATTTTGTCTTAAGTCTCAAACAAGAAGCATCTTCCATTTTGGAATCGTGTGGTTTGTCAGATAAGGTATACAATTTTATGCGTGCGAGAAAGAGGCCGTGTATTCAAGAAGCAGGAAACAAACCAAGTGGTACTGATATAAAGTAAGTCTTGTTTAATTTGACTTCTGTTCAGTTTTATAAATGTTCAGAGTCCTGATGCTAGTAATTTCTACCCATAGACAATGTCACTTGTAATGGCAACCCATGTGATTAAAATCATTTTTTAGGATCTTTTCTTTAATATTACATTGACATTTGCATGAAAGCCAATTAAGAACAAGTTAAATATTTCTTCCTGTCAGTGTTTGACCTATTTTTTTACAGTTGTTCTGTGTTGGGAGGAGAGGGGAAAGGTTCTCAATAAAGTTTTGCCATTCTTGTTATATCTCTCTGGTGGTTGCCTGCTTTGTTCAATTAAATACAGCTAGCTAAATGAGATTTTAGGTTATGGCTTTTAAACTGGTTTCCCTTTGTTCTTCTGAAATGCAGGAAGTTGTTGATTACAGATGCGAAACAAACCTTTATTCCTCAAATACCTGAGTCATTGAAAGAGGACCTAGTCAAACGCCTCCAGTTATTCAGTCAAGAGAAATGATATTGCTCTGGAGTTTTGGTGAACTCAACTGGTAATTGAGTTTTTTTTTTAATTATTATTGATATCTGAGTTTGGCTGGTTCATGACCAATGCTTTTCTGCAATGATATTTTTGCAGTCTCTTGTTTTTGTCATTGGAAGAGCTTGGCCTATAATCTGTATCACTAATTGATGTATTGACAGTGATATCTTTTCTTGATATAATAACGGGGGATCTGCTGTGACCTGCATCTCTGGGCAAGTGCTGGCATTGACAAGAGGTCATTATCTTGTCTTTTTAATTCTTTATCACGGCAATATGGTAAACTGGTAGGAGCACCATTGTTGGTGTTGAGAAGAGAAGGCTGAGTTCAACATCTTGAAAACATTTTCTTCCTTAACGCTGTAAAGTTTGTTTTGGCAGAGAATAAATCAGGAATCCTATAGATTTTGTACTATACCTTTTTTGGGCAATATCCGAGCATACAATCCTCACTTTATGGATGCATTGCAATTTTTCCATGAAATGTGTCTGGATAGTCCTTGAATGGAGTGTGCTATCATTGAGTTTTCCCTTCAAGCATGACATGGTTTTCAAGTTACTTTTGGCAGAGAAAAAGTCAGGAATCCTATAGATTTTGCACTATACTTATTTTGGCAGCATCATAGCATACAATCCTCGTTTTACGAATGTTTGAGAATTTTTTCATAAAAATGTGGATGGATATTTCGTGGTATGCATGCTATCATTGATTGTCCTTCAAGCTTGGCGTGGTTTTATCCCTTGTACAGACCCTTCTTTGAACTGTTGATGTTTAATTGGCACAACCACTTTCCTTTTCTGCACATTTATTTTTCTTTTATTGGAGCATGCATTTGATTGCAATCTTTTTTTTGGGGCACTGTTTGATACGAGGCATGGATCTTTTATTTGTTGGTCTGCTACATTCCTAAATCCTTTTCAAATTAACTGCTTCCATGGAAACGGGAGGCAGGGAGAGTATCACATACTTTTGCTTTTATTTCTCTCTCTCGTTTTTTTTTTTTGGCATGTTATCAAGTAGAGCTGCATGGCTTGTAAGATGTTCATGGAAGAATCACAGCTAGAGCGACATTGCATGCAGGCAGGGGTATGGGCACTGGGCTTGTATCTCTCTGAAGAGCGAGGTTACCATACATCTAATTTCTTTCATTTATTGCAGATATAATTAAATTGCAATCTAAGTTTGAGGGACAATCGTAATTGCGTAATATTTTGTCACTCCTTTCTATCAATTTGTAGTTTTCTATTAGTCATGCAACGATGATTATTCATTTTGACGGGCACGAGAATCTGCATCAGTCACGGGTTGTGCTTTATTTGACGGTTATTTCTGTTAACTAGAATAGAGTGGTCTTATCTGAACTTGCTTTGCTGACAGTGTTCTTTTCCTCAAGGCTTGAGCCTTTTTTTTGTATTCAGTGGGCAAGCTAGGTCAAATATGCAAATTAAATTAGTTGGAGAAATTTAAAAGTCTGAAAGGTAGAACAAGTAAATCAAAAGTCTTTTGGGCAAGCTAGGTCAAATATGCAAATTAAATTAGTTGGAGAAATTTAAAAGTCTGAAGGGTAGCACAACTAAATCAAAAGTCTTTTGGGCAAGCTAGATCAAATATGCAAATTAAATTAGTTGGAGAAATTTAAAAGTCTGAAGGGTAGCACAACTAAATCAAAAGTCTTTTGGGCAAGCTAGATCAAATATGCAAATTAAATTAGTTGGAGAAATTTAAAAGTCTGAAGGGTAGCACAACTAAATCAAAAGTCTTTTTGGCAAGCTAGATCAAATATGCAAATTAAATTAGTTGGAGAAATTTAAAAGTCTGAAGGGTAGCACAACTAAATCAAAAGTCTTTTTGGCTAGCTGTGGGCAAGCTAGATCAAATATGCAAATTAAATTAGTTGGAGAAATTTAAAAGTCTGAAGGGTAGCACATCTAAATCAAGAGTCTTTTTGGCTAGCTGCCATAATCAGGTGACAGTTACCTTCAGTTGAAACTTGGGTAAAAATGGTAAGAGTTTCATCGAAGAACTCCAATCATGTTATCATTTGGTCATGCAAATGACTGAATTGGAGCTAAATTTCATGGATTTATAAAATAATAAATGCGTCGATTCTCTCTCAAGAAAAATCTGACATTGGATTCCAGCCAAGAATAGTCTACCACCCTCTTATATATTGACCCGAATCAAGTGGTCTATGGTTTGAGACAACCGAAAACTAAAAAAGCAAAGGTGGAAAGTTAAAAAGCAAAGGTGGAAAGTTACCAATATAAAAAGGTCTTATTTGTGCATGTTGACGTTTTCAATAACGATATAACTAGCGCGTTGTTTTTTTTTTTCGTGAGAAAAATCTAATGAGGACAATTATCGTTGAGTATAATTTTATGTGTTAACTTATCAAATTTTATTAACTTAGATAAAAAAATTAATTTTGATCAAACTCGGTAAAATCATACAGTATCGTAAAATCTGATTGTTCCGGAGTTACATTATGTTTGTTTTAATTTAGCAATGAGGCGGGAGTTTCTTATTGACTAACCCTTGCCAAGAATCTCAAAAAAAAAAACTATAATGTGCTGATTTCACTAAACAACCACAAAAAACCCAGATTCCAAAATATGCTAAATCAACTGAAAAAGCTCAAATTCTTTTAAGAAATAAACCCTTCACACAACAGAGAGTCTAAAAATCTCCAAAAACCCATTTCATAAATCCACCAAAGTTGCCAGAAAGCTTGGGACTCTGGAGCGGAAGAGAATGAAATGGTAAAAAAAGGAGTACCTGCTGGGAAAGGTGCAGCAAATGGGAATAAACTCGATTGATTCAGCTATTTTTCCTTAATTCGAAAGACAACGGGAAAGAAGAGAGGAAAGAGAGAAATAATAATCAATTTTGAAGAGGATTTTTACTTTCAATTAAATGAAAGAAGGACGAGACATAATATATATTTAAATATTATAATGACACACACACGTGATATATTAGAAAATAAAAAGTAAACAAAACTCAAATTTTGAACTATGAAATTAAGGTTGTTTTTGCCCCCCCTCTCTCCTATTTTAAATTTAAAAAAACAAAAAAACTAGTATTTTTTAAATGCTAATATAATGATATAATTGTTATGTATTTTTTTAAATCATATATAAACTTTAACTAATAAAATTTTATGGCTATAATTATATTATATTATATTTAAAAATATTTTACTTATAATTTTTGTACCATATTAATATGATTTCATCCATTGAGGTTTCTTAAAAGCATCGAGAATGGTTGAAAAAATTGATTTGTTGGACTTTGTGATCACATGTTTCAAGAGAAGGCAGAGCATATTCATATAAAGCTGGAGTTTATTTGAAATATCTCCACCTTTGGTGATGTTATAGTAAAGAAGATGAGTATAATAATCCAACTTGCAAAGACTTTCCTTATCTAAGCTGAATCACTACTTGGACCTGGATTTTTATAACCACTTGCTAATATCTAATTGAAATACCTTTAATTTGTTGTGGAATTATTATTTCCCCCCATTTGTTATGATCCTCAACACACGCAAGAAAGTCAACGTTCAGTGGTATAATGGCAAGAAAGTCAACGTTCACTCGTAGTATCCGATCGAGTTGTGCACATGGGATTTACAATGAATTCGATCTGTGCCAAAACCTCGAGCATGCTTAGGGAGGGAGGGGATTAACCAGAGATTGGGATCCAAAAAGAGGCACTAATATAGCATGCATGATTCCTATCGTAGTAGAAAATGACATCATCCTCTCCCTCTGCACCTGCAATATACTGTCTTCTTTAAACTGTAATTTCATGAAGCTTGGATTTCAACCATCATTATACAGTTTTCAGACTTGAGATATTCCATACATTCTTCCTTGGTTTCATTCTTTCTTTTTTTATAGCCCCCTTTGATGCGTACGTGGGACTTTTATGCCCAAAATTTGATTATTTCTCCACCCTTTTCCTTTGTTTCTTCCTTTTCACAGTATGGCAGGAGACATCTTTACAAGCCGCTTCAACAAATGCACGTACATTTGACTAGTAAGACTTTGACCAGAACGTATAAATTAAGACTTGTAAGGAATCACCCTGAACGATTACTTCATCCACCGAATTAGTATTTCATGTGAACTATTGAACCCAAGTCTCTGGTTACTTATGATGCAAGCAATGACATTCACACACTGATCTCGAAGTTTGGAAAATTTGTAACCTAGCTAGAAACATTCAATGGGACATCTTCACACACATATACGAATATCTGTCCTATTGAAAGTTTCTATATATATCAGCACTAACAGAAAAAAATCACAACAACACAAAAGCAACAGGCCATCTGAGTTTCTATATTCTTAAAGCTAGACGATAACAATGGCAGGAATAAAACTACTAGATTCGTGGGCTAGTCCTTCTGCGATGAAAGTGAGAATCGCATTGGCTGAGAAAGGAATAGAGTACGAGTCCAAGGAAGAGGATTTGGCACACAAGAGCCCTCTACTTCTAGAGATGAATCCAGTCCATAAGCAAATCCCCGTTTTGATCCACAATGGTAAGGCCATATGTGAATCGATGATCATAGTTGAGTACATTGACGAGGTCTGGAATGAAGGCTCTTCTTTGCTGCCTTCAAATTACCAGGATAGAACTCGTGCAAGGTTTTGGGTTCACTTAATTGAAAAAAAGGTTCTGATTCCTTTTGTTCCCCTCTTTGTTAATTTCTATGTTAAGAGATTATTTGAGTCCATGCATCTATCTATCTATTTTCACTAATAGTTAAGGCAAAATCTTCGAAATGAAGTACTTATATAATTTGAAAAATATAATGCAGATTTATAACCTTATTAGACGACTGGTATGGTCAGCAAACAGTGATAACAAAAAAGCAGCTGCAAAGGACCTCGTCGAGTTTTTCAAAGTAATGGAAGGAGAGCTAGGACGCAAACCCTATTTCGGAGGAGATCGCTTTGGCTGTGTTGACGTTGCACTTGTTCCTTTCTATGGCTACTTCTACACTTACGAGACGTTTGGGAACTTCAGTTTTGCTACAGAGTGCCCCATGCTCGTTCAATGGGGTGAGAGATGCTTGCAAAGGGAAAGTGTGTCCAAGAACCTACCTGACCCATACAAGGCTTACGAGTTTGTTCTGGAGCACAGGAAGGAGCTGGGGATTGATGAGTGAATTTCTTACATCGATCGCACACAAACAATTAACTTATACTACACCATATAATAAAGGCAAATTCTCTTTTCCCACAAGGGAGTTCGTGTGCGATGAAATATCATGTCCTCTTTTATCAACTCTCACTGCAACTATTATTTTTTCCCCTAGTGGTTAAGTGTTGTAATGGAATTTTGCCCATAATCATCAAACGGGTTGTATTTTCTTTCTTTTCTCAATGAAATAAATCTCGATTTGGATTGTATACAATAATATATATATTTTTAGTTTCATTAAATGTTACATTCTTCCTTACAACTAGCCCTTTCCTGTTCTTGATCATCCCTTTTGATGAGATTGAAATCTTTTTGGTCGTCGAATTAATTTTATCTTGGCTGAATTGGTGGAAGGATTTTCTAAAAAAAAAGGGTTCCCTACAGGCATGAAAGTAATATATAATCGATGCTAGGTATAAAGATAGAGTGAAGCTTCAAATTCTCAGACGAGAATACAACTGGATTAGTATGTGCCCATCATCAGATCGATTGCAAATTTCTCCGAGTCCAAGTTAAATTTAGTGAAGAAAAGGACAAGCTAGCACCTTTTCTTCACCGTCTTCCTTTTCTTCGTCAGTGGCTAGGCGCCGTACATGTTGAGGTAAAACAAGTCTATTCAAACATAAAATTGTTTCAAACCATCCTTCAATCACATAACCAACAGCTCTTTCTTCTCCATCTGATGCCAAACAAGCCTTTGCAATCGAATTCCGACATGCCCCGCCTTCCTTTGAATAACACACAGGTCTCACAAACTCAGGCTTCAAGCTTAAAAGTTAAGACATAGGGCGAACCAACCGGTGATTTTCATCCCATAAATATTATCCTCGAAGAACCCTATTATTGTTTTCAGGCCGAGCAAACCAACCGATTACAATTCCACAACAAGTTAATAAACACAAAATCCCACGATGCTATCAAGCTTCTCTTGCACTGCTAATTATTTATTCAACCCCAGCTTATTTTTATATCTGCAAAATGACTTCGTAAGCCTTTTTCTGGTCACTTGAAGACATTCTCCTTTTCCAGGCAATTCTTAGCCTGCTCTGAGCCTTGGGCACTCGGCTACCATGCTCAGGTTTCTAGGGTTTCAAAACTGTAAAAGAAGCTGTAGGATGGGATAATTTCCAAGCATATGCCCTCCAAGTTCTCACCCCCAGAATATGACTTGTCTTCTTCTTAAATTTCGAAGCAGTTCAAGTCCTTTGATAATTCTTTGACTTCACCTTTAGACGCCCATAGATCCTGTCCATTAGGATAGACCAGCACGAATTTGCATGGCAACGGAGACAGATTATATATATATAACAAAACATTAACTAAAATATAAAATGCGTCCCACATTTACTGTGCAATTTTTTATTATTCACAAAAACTTAAATATTATTCATTGTGACAGTAAAATTACCATTTTATTCCAGGGCCAAAAATTTTTAACCCTCGGGATCGGGGGCATTTTCAAATTTTCTAGGGGACATAGATTACATTTCCGGATTTGTTGCACAATAAAACTACTAAAATAGCCCCCCTAAACGACAAAATAAGGTAAATTGAACTAGGGGTAGTTTAGAAATTTCCATGAGACATGGATGTATTTTTGAATTTATGCACAATAACACTATGGAAATAGCTCCCAAAAATGACAAAAACTAGCACCTGGATCCGGGGGTATTTAAGGATTTTCACTTAAGTTTTTTCGTAGATATAGGTGGGTCCAGGGTTGCAGGGGTAATTGATCAATTTCTTATCACTTCTTTTTCCGTTGTACAGACGTGCAAACAGTGTTCCATGCACGCACGCCTCCCTCTGGTGGAAAACAGTCTTCCACAGTGTCAAATGGTGAGCCACCATGTCTTCTTCATCTAGGTGCGACGCGTGTCTAGTTAAGATGTCTGATGAAGTTTCGGTGGACAAGTTTAAGTTTTTTCTCACTTTTCTCTCTCCTGTCGCCCGCAAAATACGCTTCGGTCCTCGCGATTTGTGAATATGTTAAGTTGGTCCCTAGTATTTCTCTTTTATTACTATTTTTTTCATTATAGTTTTTTGATTTGTTGCAATTGTGCCCTTAATTAAAAACTGATTATATATGTGGGTTTCAATTTAGTCCTTAGTCTTTTGTTTTTTGGTTTGCTTTTGGTTATTTTAATTATTTTGATATGCAAATTTTAATTGCTTCTAATTGGGTCCTTCAAATGAAATTTGTCATATATTTTATCTTTCATTTTGGTCCTTATTCTTTTAATTTTTGAAAAACATTACACAACAATTGTTTTTAAATATGTTTATTTATTTTGGTCCCAAGGGTTTATTTATTTCAGTTTTGGTCCTTCAATTGAAATTAATTATATAGTTTGTTTTGAATTTGTTTTGATTGTGTCCTCCAATTGAGACTAGTCATGTATGCTACTTTTCATTTCAATGCTTATGCTTTTAATTTTTTTAACAAAATTAAATTCCATTTTTTTAAAATATCTATATTTGTTTTAGTCCCCGAGTTTTATTTATTTCAATTTTTTTCCTTTGATTAGAATTAATTATTATTTGTATTTTTCATTTCGTTTGTTATTCGTTGAATTTTTTATTTGCTATTATTTTCTTTGGTTTTTTTGTCATTTTTGGACAATGTTTATTTTTTATCTGTATTTATGCATCTATGCTTTTAGTTTTAGGTTTTGTTTTATGTCTTTTTTTATTTGGGTTTTATTTTAATCGGCTTAGTCTTGAAATTTTAATTTATGTTGGTGATTATTTTAAAATTAATTTTGTTTTGTTTTTTTCTTTGTTCTTTTTTTTGTGTTTTCTTTATTATTATTTGCACCATAATAATAATAATAATAATAATTTTAGTGATTATTTTTTTGTATTTTTTTTTGCTTTTTTATTCTATTTTTCATGGCAATTTAATGATTTTAATTTATTGGGCAATAATGTTGATAAAACTTTTAACTATTATAGTAATGATAATAACGGTAATGTAGGAATGAATTTTTAATTTATGTTTTTTTCTTTTTGTAGATAGAAAATTAATCATTTATTTT
>CM063603.1:30645652-30684013 GCA_032356905.1 Salix exigua
AGAGCAACTCCAGCCGAGAAGGTAAATGGAGTGGCAAAAATAAAATATTATTTTTTATAGCATTTTTGTGTTACTATTCATGCTCCAATGGGACATGTATATGGATAGGTAAAAATACCTTCCTCTCCATAAGATGCTATTTATAGCATCTCATGGAGAGGAAGGTAAAATCATGGCCCCACCTTGGGGCCACCTTCTTTATATATTATAATATATATATATATATATTAGAAAATAATGTAATTATATCAAAAATATTTGTTTTTATTTTTAATTAAAAATACTTTAACAAGAGAGTAAAAAATTAATAATTATATTGTTGGAATGTTTTTTAAAAGCAATTATTTAATTATATAACTTACTCTTATTAATTGTATAATTAATTGCATAATTAAAATACATACAAGATAATTACACTATATTTAAAATAATATAAAAATGAATGGCTCTCCAAAATGGTTTTTACCATTGGAGCACACATCAACAAAAAAGCCATAAATACACTATTTTAAATGCTATTTTAGAGATTTGCCTCTCTAAAACAGCATTCCCCATTGGAGATGTCTGTTAAATTAGACATATTCCTTAACAAGTTATTAAAGATGTTATGTGATTGACTTGACCATAATGTGGTTGAAATAGTAGTTAAAATTACTTGAATGATGTTGTGAATTAGGTGTTAGTGCACAAATCTGTAATGATGGGATTGTGCATTAGATTATTTTGATGTGCTGATGTCAAAAAATGATTTTTTAAAAATAAAAAAACATAATTGTAATGTATTTTTGAACGAAAAACACTTTCAAAAATAACCACAACCACACTCCCAAACAGGCACTGAGTTGATGTACTGAAACAATATGCAATTGACAAATACCATGTCAAGTACGTATTTATATCAAATGTCAGATGCCTCTCATAAAAACACAATCTCTCATAGCTTTCTAGAGATCAAGGTAAAATACATGAGTTACTAATGAACTCCCTCGTGCTTATCATGACAACTAATATTGTTCTACTCTTTTTGGTATAATTATCGCATCATCTGATCTAGGCAATGCATTTCAACAATATTTAAGTAATGAAATGAGACCTGTGCTAACCAAATGACAGGTCTCTTATGACATATATTTATGTCATATTCAAAATTGAAAGTATAAGGTCTTCTGAATATAACATTCATATAACTAAACTTATAACAAAATAAATTAATCAAAACTAAACAATTAACATTTAAGAAACTTAACTTAAATAATCAATTGAAACTAAATAATTAATGTTCAAATAACAAAAAATTAAATGCATTTGTAAATATACTTGATCTGGCAATAGTGCAGCCAACCTATCCTAGTAAAGCTCATGAACACGAAAAGATTTATTGTGAAATTTCAAGCAACGCACCATTTGCCAAGATAAGCCATAAAGTTAGTATATTTCCCTACATTCAATCTATATGAATAACATGTTGACTATAATTAGCTATATTTTATTATTATCTAGAACCAATTGAGATCGACTTCTCAGTAACAATGCAAACATATATAAACTCGATATGAATATGCTTCTATGACCTAATCTATATTAATTAATATTGAGGATTATAAGTTAATATTTAAAATTCCATTAATTCTAATAATTAAATAAATCAATAAATCATCTCATGAACACATTGATGGAAGGTTTGCATCTCGTGCCTTTATTTCTCAACCAATGTTGTAATTGATGCATGATTAAGATGTGTGTGACACAACTGACTTATCTCATAAAAATCATTACTTATGGACACAGATGTTTATGCAACTCCATCAATGCATGTTGTCTAGATGTCAGGCTTATAATCAAACAATTTAGTTAATCATCAACTAAAATTATAAAAATTAATAACTTTAATTAAAATATTTATCTGACCTCTCCATTCCAAAAATCATCAAAATGATGTTGATCCTTCATATATATAAGAATTATGGATGCATGTAGTTAGTTTAATTTTTGATAAAATTTTATGTTTTCTTAATCATCAATTTACCCTTATTATTTACGATTGAATATGTTATGTAATGCTTATATGAATTGTATTTTGATGATGGAAAATTGGTTATTTGTAATTGTGTGAATTGCATTTTTTGTAAAAGAGTTGATAGTAGAATAGACTATCTCAGGATGACTATTATAAGAGTCGCAAATATCAATTGCGATTCTCTCAACTGTGGTAGATTCCTAATTGTTGATTTATCTATTTGATTGTAGCTAGAATTTAATTTATTTATTTGTTTATATATACCATTTTATTATTTATTTTCCCCTATATTAAATAATGTTTTCGAATATAATTAGTTCAATCCCGGATGAAGTAAAATATTATGAACCTGGTGATATCAGTAGGAGATTAAAGGATATATATGAAGAAAATCAGGATTTTTAGTGGTTTGAAAGCTGCTATGTATTACCATCATTAAGAAGACAAAGATTCTTGACTGCTACGTTTACAAGCTCGTTAATGTCAGGATCATCATACTGACATGGCATTGCATAAAATGTCTACCTCGTTAAACATGTTGGATTATTATAAGCATGAAATTGGAATCAAGATGAACAAGATGCTTAATAAATTAAGTGCTGAAGGGGAAGGCTTATCAGCCCCGGCCCCGTGCAGGATTTCAGCACAATGGCTTTACTGCATAATATTTGGTCACTGGCAGCTGCTTAGGCATGCAGAAGGTTTGATCTTTAAATGTTTTAAACACAGACAAGAAATGCGTCCCTGCTAGCAATCTGTGTCAAAATTGGAAATTTTTCTGAGCTCAGATATAATTTATAACTCCAAGTTTACGTTTTGAGGCATGAAATTTTCCATTGCTACGTGGAGGCCATAGGTCACGTAAGCTTCCATCACTGTCAACATCAACAATGGAGAAATTTCTAGAGCCGGGCAATGCCTCCAGCACCAAATTTCTACGCCTGGACATGGAAACACGCGGGCATTAGCTTTCCACAGAAAATAGGCCCGGGATTGGCAAGCTAAGTCATGGTCGAGAACTTTCCAATCTTTTTTATTCAAGAACAGAACAAAACCTCAGTCAAAATATCATGTCCAAGAAGAAAGGTTTAGGTCATGATTGGAATTGAAAATGTTTGAATTTTAAACCCTATAAGCCCGTGCATTCGTGGGATACATTGCAGCCACATACTTGAGTGAAGCTGCCATGTCAGGGAAATACCTCAGAATTGGAAGCATATGTGGAACGTTAATAAACAAATGTGTGGCTAAATATATATAGGTTAGCAAAATATGTGTGGTTCAAGACAGTTTTGCCAGAGATGAGGAGAGAAATTAAGATGCAAATGCCAGCTGAGAATGAATTGTATAATATGCGTCGATTTTCATATACATAAAACAATATGTCGTCAAAGTTCATGAAGAGAAATTCCACCCACAGGTCGCATGCTGGATTTCAGCTGTTAAAGGCGAGTGATTGGATTTGATTAAGATTTGCTATGAAACTACTATTTTACCTAAAAGTTTAAGTTGTTAATTGAAACTCTAGAATATAATTTATATTATTCTCTAACACTCACTCTCAAATGAAAATGTTTTGGGATAGAAACTTGTACAGACTCACATTGTGCTTGTTTTTTGATCAAATAGAATGGGAATTGTGAGATTCGAAATCATGACCGATGAGTCAACAAGTCTCTGATACCATGTCAGAGAATCATTTCACCTAAAAATTTAAATTGTTAGGTGAAGCTTCGAAATATAATTTATATCATTCGTGGGCTAAAAAAAACTGTTTAGCTTTCATGGCACAAGCTAGCAAAGATCATAAACAAATTTGTTTCAAACTGTAGCTGCTCCCAGCCTTAGATAACCCGTGTTACCTCAGCTATAATGTTTACTTGGAAACAGCAGGCAATCAATCAGGAAAATTTCAAGTGTTTAAAATCCAGGTTGATAACATCTGAATGAGAAATTGATGGTCCAAGGCCGTAAAAATCAGGTGAGGTGCTGAGTGCTGGGCAATGGTGATGGAAAGAGAGCTGACAAACAGAAGATATCAGCGTCTTACACCCACAATTACTGATTCCACATTGGACCACGAGGTCACCTAAAACTTTTCCAAACAGGCTCCTTGTCGTCGACACGAGGGATTAGATACTTCATGCCGATTGGACTGATCTGATGGACAAGCCAATAATGAGCTTGCTTTTTGCCGAAAGTTCTGAAAGCTCCAAATCCTCTGGTCCCTTTGCAGTAATGGTGACATGAATGTTTTTTGCATATTTTGAAAGAACTTCTCTGGGGGATTTTTTAATAAAAAATATCTCCATATATACGCATCCTCATATTCATTTCACTGCATTGCCAGTGAGATTAGAACAGCATGCAAAGATAGAGGTCTCATACATCGCATTATATTTGGATTCGTGTCATATGATGATGGTGATTCGACGTGGCGATTCGAATACCAGAAGTGATTAACCTACAGTACAAGCTAGCACATACCAAGCTATAATACAATAATGAAGCAGCGGACAAGGATAGCAAACCAGATATGCTGCCTGGAGAAGGAAGATACCAAGACGGCTAGCAACCAGTAACATGGCATATTTGGCAGACAAATACATTTCCGAGTATCTAATGCCAGCCATGCAGTGTTTTTTTCTCGGTCAAGATTAGACCACACCAGATCGGTGTGCATATATTGTTTTATGACCGACCAAGGATGATGAGTAAAGGGAAATCGACCGTGTCTTGCAAGAATTATTTAGTGCTTAATTACAACAAGAGAACAAAGTGCTGGTAGATATGCAATCCATGCACGTGCGTGGGGTTTTACTTGTATTGGCTGTCAGGCGTCAGCATTGATTGGTCGATTTGCAGCCCAAGAAAATCGAAGTCAAAAACGGCAATATGCATGATTGACATACTGTGACTTGATGACAGAGAATCTATGATCCATATAGTTATTGAATTTGAATTAAAACATGTATTAATATTTTCATGATTTGATGATAAAGAGTTTATTATGATCTATACAGTGGATTTTGAATTCGAATTAAAACATGTTTTTTTTTATAAACGTCAATGACAATCATGGTTTCACCCACTTATTTATGCCAACAAAATATGACAATCATGGTTTCACTCACTTATTTATGTCAACAAAATATATTTTCCTGATAATGAGGTTATCGGATCCAAAAAAAGGAAAAATAGAAACCACACGGACATGTTGTGCTATAAATATTGAGTGTGTCATGGCTAGCAGCATTCAATATCCTACAAATTGATCGTTCAGCTTGAAATTAAATTTGAATACAGTCCAGTCGCTTGCATAATAAATAAGGGGACCATCCATGGTGGTCATGGCCGTATCCGCCCATGGAGTTAATGATGGCAATGTTAGCTTGATTTTAAACACCCCGCGAGCCTCACGAATACTCATCTGTTGGAGATCAATAAGAGGCTTGCTCAAGCCCCACTCTTTAGGTAAAAATATTAATTAGAAGGGAGGCCCATATTGCTAGAAAGAAATATTAATTAATTATCATCCACGTAGTTTGATTCGTCCTAGCACTTGCAATATATTTACAAGTATTTCATAATTGGCCAGGCCCAAATAAAAACATTCATTTCGATCAAGCTGCATGGTACAATCCAAGAGGCCTTTGTTACGGGCCTTCATTTTGATGGGAAAAGACATCTTATAATTCATTAAAAAAAATAATGGAACGAAGCAATGAAATTGGATCGCTGCACGGGGCTGCGGGGGGCAGCTAGATCGACTTCTGCAACCTGAAAGGCAAGGACGAAAACCTGAAAACAATCTAGCAGGTTGCATACCATTCATTTGTAATTGAAACTCTCATACACCTTACCTTAAATACAGGTAACAAAACAACCATGACAAACTTGCCAAATGCATGTAAAACAATTGTATTCCAAGCATGTAACACCAGGACTTGAAAAAATCAATATCCAAGAATAGAGAAGAAACTATTTGTCAGAAACCTGCTCATGTCTCAGAAGACATGAAGGCATGCAACCTTTTTTGTCATATAATATCTTGAATGCATGTCATTTGTGAAAATATACTTCTTACCTTCTAATCAATAAACCAAATTCAATCCAACCAGTCTCATTAGTACTCACAAATGGCATATCATTTCAATGAAATAAACAGAATTGACTCATTTTGCAATATTATGCACGAGTAAACATATAAGAGAACCATCTGATGGATGATGGTCTTGTTGGAAGGATAATCTGGCATGATATATTTTCCATTATTAACATGTATTTGTTTCCTTTTAGGATTCATTGATTGTAATCAAATCCCTTTAGTTCTGCATTATCATAGCAGTAATAGCTTTATTATAGGAAGAGATATACATGTAAAGTGTTGTATATATTTCTACCTCAAAGTTCAATACAATACATTATTGCATATTCAATCTTTTCTTCAATTTACATGGTATCAGAGCTGAGGTCAAAATCCTGAAACATCAGACCAACAAAGAAATTCATCTTCACGAAAATTTTCCTGCCTTCCCTGTCATGGCCAACGAAGAAATTCATCTGCCAAATCCCAGCAACATTGCTGCCTCATCTGATTCATCTAAATCAGACCTTGTATCGAATCACTGCAAATCTGACATCTCAAATCCATATTTCACTCATCACTCGGATCACCCAGGTCTCATTCTTGTCTCCAAATCACTGAATGGAGACAATTATTCTGGATGGAAAAGGGTCATGACTCTCGCCCTAAATTCCAAGAACAAACTCGGATTTGTCAATCGTTCAATTGAAACTCCCTCAGAAAAAATTGATCCTGAAGGCTATGCAACTTGGTCACGATGTAATGATATGGTCCATTCCTGGATCATCAATACATTGAACCCAGAAATTGCAGATAGTGTAATCTACTATCCTACCGCTCATGAAGTCTGGGAAGATTTACATGAACATTTTTCTCAGAGCAATGCACCTCGCATCTTTGAGATTCAGCGAGACATTGCGTATCTTCGACAGGAACAACTCTCTGTCTCCTCTTATTACACGAAATTGAAAGGCTTGTGGGACGAATTGGCTTCATACACAGACGCAACATGCAGAACACAGGCAGAGCAGCAAAGATTGATGCAGTTTTTAATGGATTTGAATGAAACTTACTCTGCAATTCGAGGCCAAATTCTGCTGATGAGTCCTCTGCCATCTATTTGCCAAGCATATTCCTCAGTCTGCCAAGAAGAAAAGCAAAGATTTCTCAGTGTTGCACAAACCACAACGGAGCTGGGTGGAAGTGCTGCCATGGTGATAAGACATAATAACAGAGGAAAGGGAAACTTTGCCCCAGAAACAGATCGCCCATTTCATTCCCCAATGAATCGCTTCTCTCAGTCCCGTGATGCTCGAACGCAAGGAGAACGCCGTTTTGACCAGGATCGGCGTCGCTTTGGGTCAGGAAGGGGACGACCACAGTGCACTCACTATAGAGAAATGGGACATTGGGTGCAAAAGTGTTTTTAATTGAACGGGTACCCACCAAGACATCCTAAGGCAAGAATGAATTTAAGCCCGAAATTCAGTCAACATGATGGCTTCCCATCAGCCAATCAAGTATCCAAAATGTCTCACAAAGATGGGGTAAGGCCTACGGTTTCGTTATCAGAAACTCAGCTCAAGCAGCTTCTGTCACTCCTAAATAATCACGAAGACAATTCTAGTTCAAAGGCAATTGCAGTAACAAAACCAGGTTTGTCTGAACTTGATGACCACAACTGGATTATTGATAGTGGGGCCACGGACCATATTACTTCTTCATCTGAACTGTTGAATGAAAGTAAAATTTGCTCGTTACCACCTGTGATGTTACCTAGTGGAGACAAAGTTGATATTATTGCAAAAGGGTCCTTACCCTTAAATTCGGTCTATTATTTGCATGACGTATTATTTGTGCTTGCATTCAAAGTTGACTTGATGTCAGTCAGACGCTTGACAAGGAGTTTGAACTGTTCAGTGACTTTTCTCCCTTATTGGTGTATTTTGCAGGATCTGGCTACGAGGAGGACGATTGATTTGGGTAAACAACGAAACAGCCTATATTATTTGGTCGCGCTAGCGACGGAGAAAAACTTCACCAAACCTTCCTCAACCACAAATCATCCTGCATGCAACCTTACCCTCTCCTCTACCGACCTGTGGCATAACCGCCTAGGGCATGTCTCACCTTCCCGCTTAAGTTTCCTTGCTAAAAATTATTTAAATTTTTCCGTTGAGTCAAAAAATGCTTGCCACATATGTCCTTTGGCTAAGCAAAGTCGTCTATCTTTTGGTACTAGTACTATTTCCTCTATCAAGCCATTCGATATTATTCATTGTGACATTTGAGGTCATTATCGACATTCATCTATTTCAGACGCTAATTATTTTCTCACCATTGTTGATGACTATACACGTTTCACGTGAATATTTTTAATGCTTCACAAAACTGAAACACAAACAATTTTACAACATTTTTTCAGTTATATCTTCGCTCAATTTGAATCTCGCATTAAAATTTTTCGAAGTGACAATGGTGGAGAATTTATCTCACTTCGCTCTTTTTTTCAAGATAAAGGTGTCATTTTTCAAACTTTCTGTGTTTACACTCCTCAACAAAATGGGGTAGTGGAGCGCAAACATCGACACATCTTGCAAGTTGCTCGTGCTTTAAAATTCCATGCTTAACTCCCTTCATAATTTTGGGGAGAATGTGCCCTCACGACTGTCCACATAATTAATCGGCTACCTTCACCGGTTATCTCTTTCAAAACACCTTTTGAACTTCTCTATTCAAAACCACCCTCATATTCTCATCTCCGCGTTTTTGGTTGCCTTGCTTATGCTACTAATGTTCACACTTCTCACAAATTTGACCGTCGTGCTCTAACTTATATTTTCATTGGCTATCCAATCGGTCAAAAGGCATTATTTGATTTATCTACCAAAAAAGTCTTTACCAGTCGGGATGTAAAATTTCATGAAAATATTTTCCCATATGCCACGGCAAACATCTCACCTATGACACATTCATTAGCCCAAAATTCTGGACCCATTCCGTTCTCAGCCCCATCTCATGATTTTTTTGAGCCCAAGCCACTCCCACTCATCTCAGCCCCATCTCACATCCCATTACAGCCCAACATTCAGCCCATCCTACCTCCACTTCTCCAAACAGAGCCCACACCGTCTCCAACAAACGACCCGTCACCCATACCATCTTCTCCTATCCCAAATCCACACTCATCATCTTCATCGATCGAACCACCATCCCTCCCTAATCAATCTCTCATCTCACTTGAGCCTGAACCACCCCACACCTCTCTCGTACCTACAGCCACACCTCCAGAACCCCTCCGTCATTCCAACCGCCATGTTGCTCCTCCAATAAAACTCAAGGATTACGTCTGCTCCGTTGTTTACTCCGATCAATCAACCTCCCTCATTCCAGCTCCGACCAAAGGTACACGATACCCACTGTCCAACTTTGTTTCATATCACAGATATAGTCCTGCTTATCGTTCATTTGTTGCAAAAATTGAAACTGTCACGGAACCCAAATCCTACTCTGAGGCAGTCGTTCATCCTGAATGGCAACAAGCTATGCAGACCGAATTGCAAGCCCTCCAAGCCAATGGGACTTGGTCACTCACTCCTCTCCCAAATGGTAAGACTCCGATCGGTTGCCGTTGGGTTTTCAAGATCAAACATAACTCTGATGGGTCCATTGAAAGGTTCGAGGCACGACTTGTGGCGAAGGGTTTCACCCAATTGGCAGGAATTGATTACCAGGATACTTTCTCCCCAACAGCCAAGATCATCTCTATTCGGTGTCTGTTAGCTCTGGCTGTTGCCCGTGGGTGGAATCTTCATCAACTCAACGTTAATAACGCATTCCTCCACGGTGACCTCCACGAGGAAATCTACATGTCTCCTCCGCCTGGGCTTCGAAGACAGGGGGAGGAACACTTGTTCTACTGCCTACATAAGTCACTGTATGGGTTGAAGTAGGCCTCGCGTCAATGGTTTGCCAAGTTCTCCGAGGCCATACGATCAGTTGGTTATGAACAATCAAAAGTTGATTACTCTCTCTTCATCAGAAAGCAAGGCAAGTCCTTTACTATTCTTTTGATATATGTGGACAATATCTTAATTACTGGTAATGATCCTGTAAGTATAGCTGACATTAAGAAGTTTCTGCATAGAAAATTTTACCTTAAAGATCTTGGTAAATTAAGGTATTTCCTGGGTATTGAGATTTCCACATCTAAAACCGGTATTTTTATTTCTCAACGGAAGTACGCATTGAAAATTATTAAGGATGCAGGATTGCTAGGAGCAGCTCCCATCAATACTCTCATGGAACGCAACCTAAAATTGTCTGACAAGAGTGAGTTACTCAAATCCAGAACAATATAGGCGATTGGTTGGGAGGTTAATATACCTCACGATTTCAAGGCCAGATATCACATACTCTGTTCACATATTAAGCAGGTTTATGCACCAACCCCGAAAGGACCATTGGGAAGCAGCTTTATGGGTTGTGAGATATCTAAAATCTGCGCCTGGCCAAGGCCTCTTCTTCTCCGCAACTAGTGATCTTCGACTGCGAGCTTACTCTGATTTAGATTGGGCAGGATGCCCACTTACGAGAAGATCGACCACAGGATACTGTGTATTCCTAGGTCCCTCATTGATTTCATGATCATCAAAGCGTCAGAAGACAATATCTCTATCTTCGGCCGAAGCAGAATATCATGCGATGACAGGAGCTTGTTGTGAGTTGACGTGGCTTCGTTGTTTACTTAAAGATTTGGGTGTGTTGCATCAACATTCTGCAATGTTATATTGTGACAATAAGGTTGCATACACATAGCAGCGAATCCCATTTTCCATGAACGGACGAGATATATAGAAATGGACTGTCATTTCATAAGAGATAAAATTCAAGATGGTTCTGTGGAAACAAGATTTGTGAATTCTGAAAATCAGTTGGCTGACATTTTGACTAAGGCGCTGGGAAAGGAATTCTTTATTCCTATGATTCGAAAGTTGGGATTGCAAGACATCCACTCTCCAACTTGAGGGGTAGTGTTGGAAGGATAATCTGGCATGATATATTTTCCATTATTAACATGTATTTGTTTCCCTTTAGTATTCATTGATTGTAATCAAATCCCTTATAGTTCTGCATTATCATAGCAGTAATAGCTTTATTATAGGAAGAGATATACATGTAAAGTGTTGTATATATTTCTACCTCAAAGTTCAATACAATACATAATTGCATATTCAATATTTTCTTCAATTTACAGGTCTCACTAGTTTATGCTTCTGCCTTAGAACGAGTCTTCATAGATTATCTTTTTCTTCCTTCTGCAATTCATTCTTGTATCGGAGAGATTTCAACAAGAATTGTATGAGTGAAAAGGCAAGTGTCTTTAGAGGCTGCTTGATTTAATAGCATAAAAACTAATAAATAATGGCAGAGAGTTTAGGAAGAAGCATCTCATGTCATACAGTGCTGCTCAAAGGAGATATTAGGCTGGAAAAAAAAATCTCAAGTTCTCAGCAAGGACTCCAATAAGGGCAGATGGAAATTCAGAAACAAGGGGAGAACAATAAAATATAATACCTTGAGACTGCCTCCTTTGATGTTGGCTGTCATTAATAAGTTCTCTTATAACAATTGTTGCAAATAACCAGGATTTCATAATTGCTAAGAATGGTTTATGTGGATTTTGTTTCCTTCATTAGTTCAGGGATCTTCTAGATTTCTCATGTGCCTATAGAACCACATTCTATGTAGTTGAATGGCGTTTTAAATGATTAAATCAATTATCATGACCTCAAAATTGATTGTTTTACCTGAAGGATGTTTGTTTTCTTTCCTTGTGATTCAAAGAACCTTAGTCAATCTCTAGGGTTTTTCTTCTATTTATTTCTTCATCAATTGGCACCTCCAAAAAGTTTTTATTGCTGCCAGAAAAAAGGTTTCAATGCAGCTCAAAGAGAAAACAGAATATCTTATAGACATCGAAGAGCCACATTACTGTTAATGAGACGAACACCTGGAGATCCACTACATAAGACACCTGATTTTGCAAGCTAGCAATATTTATATATCCCATCTAACAATTACAAATAATGTGTGCTTGTAGACACAGAAAAAACCTAGAGGAGTCCCAGACTAAAGAAGGAAGAAATTGCTACTCAAATAAATACAAAATAGAATGTTGTAACAATAATTAAATCCTAATAGTTGCAAATATTTTCAAATGGAAAACTTCCTAAAATGACAAAAGCAAACAATAAATGCAATTAAAAATAATTTGAAAATAGTAATTATAAGTAATTTCCCTTGTTGACTTGCATTTTTTGAATTAGTTTGCTACAGTAATGTTTAGTATGAGTTATCAGATAGAGAACATATATGAACAAACACAGTAAAACAGAATAATCTCCCATTACCCGTGCTCCCATTTCTTGTTCAGTCAGGTTACATGTACATACCATAAAACAAAGTGAAAGGGAGCAGTCTGTGCACATACCATTAAAGAGCACATCTGAAACAATGCAAAACATAGACATGATGTGGCTAAATCTAACAAGAAACACCATTTAGCTCTCATTCAATATTAAGCATTTATAGTCAATACATACCAGATAGAGTTCAGACAACTAAAAAGAGAAGAGGCAAGAAAAGGGAACATAGAAAAATTACCAACCTTTGCACAAATGAAAGAAGTGATTGTTGCCAAATTACAGGTGTTATTCTTGTATCCTCAAGAAATGTCATAAAATGAGCAACAACTGCGTCAAGTACATGATATGGCAAGGCATATTTCTTGTCCAATAGAAGCTTCATGAAATAACTCCAATGGTTTGCCAAAGAACAATTGTCAAGTAGTCTTCAGATCATTTAGCAACTAAAAAAGCACCAGATCCAAAATGGAAAAGATTTTAGAAAAAAACCACTCTCGTGAATTTGCTATTGCATATTCCTTCCCTGAAATATGGAACCACACTACACAGTTTCAGGCATCAACAATTGTTTCAGAACAGTGCAACATTTCTCAATATCACCAATTATTTCACTCCTTACCTTCTCCATACTTACAACTTTTCTTCAGTATTTTATAATAAATTTTATTTGCAAGCATCAATAATATTTGGAGCAACCATCACATCAAGAAACCCAATGTACATGTTGCTAGGACCTCACTACATAAGTCATGACTATTTTCCTAAATCAGGGGCAGGCTTGCATCCTCATCAGGCATGACTTATGAGACCATATTTATATAAAATCCCAGCCCATTGCCTCTTTGTGTGATAATTCCTAGTAGAGTACTAGAATCTTTTTGAAAGAAAGGAGCACAACCATTCATCACAATGTGTTTCACATGAAACATAGAAAACTCTCTTCAAAGCTTTCACGTATAATTAGGACTATGGACTGTTGAAGTACACAGAGGCAAACCACTTGCATAAATAGAATGGAAAACCCCTTGCATAAATAGAATGGATTGACAAGTAAATTTGCTAACTGTTACATGTTCCTTTTTTTTATTTTCTATACATGTTAAACATTTGTTGTGCCACAATATTCCATCTCCGCAAGCTTCAACAGTGTGACACTGCAGTTCCATTGAAATGTTTGAGTTAGACTCCTCCCCAGTATTTGAAACTTGGAAAAATAAAAGATGCAATGCAATGTTCCAGTGCTACAGAAGCATCTCATGCTCGTGTGCTGGATGTTTAAATTATTAATTGTATATCTCAAAATGCATATGCTAATCATGAAATTCTTGTCTTTCTCAACAAGAAATTCCAACTGAACTATGAAAAAGATAGGGACAGGTAAATGAGTAATGTCAAATTACAGTGGGTCAAGAAAAGCAAGATTCAAGAACTTTGGAATATGGAATATGGATAGTAGAGTTGCATCCACTAGATTTGGGGGGTCATCAAGAGGATTATCCATTCATAGATCAACTCAAAATGGGGTTAATCGTGCCTTCTTAACAGGTAACAAGATGGTGTTATAATTACACAGGCAGAATAGTCTGGATTGTCAATCAAGACATACAATGAAACATCCATGATTGTCCTCTGCAAAAGTAAGCATACCATGAATGAAGCATAAGAATGGAGACCTTTTGAATGATACTTCCAACAATAACAGCTTCCCTAAGAGTCCACGTCCCTGACAGCATATCAAGTAAGAAAAAAGGGTCTATATTAAAGCATAATTAGTGTTTCATTAAATCAAAAATTATCAGAATCGGGCAGCCAATAAATTTATTTACAGGGGGGTCATTTTTGTCTATCCTATGAGATCTTTGTTCAGGTTTTGAGTTTGCTCCTGTGAGACTCTTTTCTTTCAGTTACAAATTGGATTAAAAACTGTAATTTCAATTCTCTGCAAAAAAAAATACATAAAACTCCAATTTGTTTAAACCCCAATTGATCCTTCCTCTTTGTCCTGCATTGTAAAATGCACTTACAAAATAGCATTTAGGATCTCAACAAAAACAGGGAAGTATGGAAGAAGAAGAGGATAGCAGCAAACTAATGCATCAGTCAATCTAACAAGAGCAGCATTTGAAACTCATCATGACTGGGTGAAGAGGCAGTATTGAGAGACTGGACCATTACAGATTAGCAAATCAGCCAGTGATTAAGAGACTGGATGTTAACAGATTAGCAAATCAGCCAGTGATCAAATTCATAGAATAAACAACATGCAGAAGATCTTCATGCTAGTATATACCTTACACAAGGGAAGCAATATTCACGCGGACTACTTTTTGCTGTTTCTGGTGGTGTTTTGATGCGTTGCATCGTGTTTTAGTGGAGGGGGCGATAGAATCTGAAACCTCTGGGAGGAAAAGTTCTGGGTTTTGGTGCCTCTCTCTTTTCTTCCCCAATGATGGAAGATAAGAGTGAGCTGATTGTAGAAATTTAGAGATGAGGAGACTGAACAATGCTATGCTTGCTTTGCTTATAAATGTTACTGTTTGAGAGTTTTAAAAATATTTTAAAAAATAAATATATCAAAATAATATTTTTTTATTTTTTTAAAAAAAATAAATATTATTACATAAAAATATTTTTAATTGAAAATAAAAAAATATTTTTAATTTAAAATAAAAAAAATATTTTTAAAATTGACAAACAACTTGTCAGTGAGTTTCACGTTTTTTAATTCATGGCCTAAGTTTTTCGGCTATGGGCTAAGTTCTTTGTATCCGCTGAGTTTAGCCCAATTCTGCGGTATGAAATTTTTTTATGGGAAGTCTAATATCTGTGTTTGTTTCTTGGAATTCACTTTCTAGAAAATCACTTTCCAAACTTTCCTGTGTTTATTTCTTCTAGAAAGTTGGTCAACGGAAAACACTTTCCGGTCAAAGAAGAATTTGGCTTGGTTTTCAGGAAAGTGTTTTCCAGAAAATTTGGGCGGAAAACACTTTCCGGAAGTTGTGAAAAATATAAAAATATTATTATTTGCTGATTATATCAAATTTGATCCTCAAATTTTTTATTGCTATATATAATTTGTTTTGAATATTTATTTTTCAATTCCATCTCTTAAAATTTAATTTTTATATTAATTTTGGTCCTTATTTTTATAATTGCTATTTGCATTCTTATCATTTTTTATTGAAATTTTTTATCTATCAAATTTGGTCCTCATTTTTTTTATTGTTACTTATTTTATTTGAAATAATTTATGAAATGTTTATTATTATTATTTTAATTTATTCACCTTTCATTTTTTTAATTTTTTAGATTTGATCTTTATTATTTTGATCTTTATTTATTTTATTTGAGATAATTTATGAATTTTTTTTTTTTCAATTTCATTCTCATTCAACTTTTTAATTTGTAAGATTTGTTCCTCATTATTTTAATAAACTTGAAAAAAAAATTATTAATAAATTATTTTTCACTTCATTTTCCATAACACAAACAAACACTGAAAAGTGTTTTCCAGTTCATTTTCCATAACACTGTCAAACATCGAAATTCACTTTTCAGGAATTCACTTTCTCCGGAATTCACTTTCCAAAAGGAATTTACATGTTAATTTGAATTATAAAACTATTTTTTAATTTATTTCAGTATTAAAAATTATTTTTTATAGGAAAAAAAAAGTAATTTTGTAATATAAATAAAACCTAAGTGCGTAAATTATATAACAACAATGACAAGAAAGACACTCAAAAAGCATCAGTATATTTGATGATATGTTTACATTATTCTTTCAGTATTTTTAATTATCATTATTCTTCTTTTATAAGAAGAAAATTTAAAAAAAAAATATCTATACATTTTTAGTTAACACTGGATATGTGTGTTTTGTTGTGAGCGGAGTCAATCTTTTATGTAACTAAAAAAACAATGTTCAAGCATTTTTAATTTGCTTTAAAGAAAAAACAAATCACTAGACCCAAATTATAAATCTTATTGGATTCAATAAGATTATTTAAATTAATTATATGATTAAAAAAACAATGACATTAAATACACTAGATGTAAAGAGAAAATATGATAAAGATAACCAATATAAAAATAATGTTTGTTATAAGAAAAAAAAAGTTTATAGAATTGAATTCCTATATAAACTAATATTAAAAAATAAAATAAAATAAAATAACAAGAAAAACCTTAAATCAATACGAGTTGGTATGATAAATACTTAGGTCATAAGACTAGTTTGTCCTTGTAGAATGCAAATTAAGAATAAAAAAAGCTATATTTCATACTTGTGATGTAGGTTGTGAGATTAGAATCATTGTATCAAAAAAGTACGAAGTCTAATTATCAATAATTCAATGTTAAATGATAAATTTAAAAAAATATAAAAATATAAAAAACAATTAAAAGAGCAAAGACCAAAAAGTAATTTAAGAAGAAAAAATAAGTTTAGTCTTTAATAAACTCGATGTTCAAAGTTGAAATTGAAAAAGAAAATCAATGTAAAAAAGATTTTAAAAAATCATTATCAATCATACTTGTGACCTAAGTCTTGAAACTTGGATCATTGTCAATAGTGGAGCCATGATTTTTTAAATGAGAGGTAAATTACTAACAAACACTTGAAATTATGTGAATACAATTTATATACAGATATCAATTTGAAATATATGTATTAACTCATATCAAGCGATATTAATTTTAGAATACTTTTCAAATGAGAAGATTTACATTGGGATTATTTTCTTCAAGTTTTCATTATCAATATCCTCAAAGATATATTTCTCAATGTATACAACCTAATCATCATTCATCCACTTATCTCACATCTTATTCTTCAATGTACTATTAATAGTATGCATGGTAGAAAAACTCTCTCTGTTGTAATATTTGCAAATGGTAGAAGTAATGACGATTCGATAAGAGCGCGCGCGCACACACACATATATAACCAATTTGATACGTATATTATTGATCTACATGGTGATGATGATTTCTTTGTGCTGAAAGTATTGTTTATCATTAGATATATATATATATATATATATATATATATATATTAATGAGAATATTATATTCTTCTTTGTTTTTATCATTTTCTCTATAGAGATAAACAATACTTTCAACATAAAGAAATCATCATCACCATGTAGATCAATAATATACGTATCAAATTGGTTATGAATTATCATAAGGTCCATTATAGAGAATTTATTAAGATAAAATAAAGTAAGGTGAATAAGCTTTTCTTTGTTGAAAGCATAGAGCAAGTCATTTGGGTTTAAGCATGCCACACAAAGAAGTAACTTTATAGTCACCTTAGTGAAATGATCGTTTAACTCATTAGGTAATGTGTGAATGATATTGTTAAACAGTTCATAATAAAAAAAAACTTTATACTCACCTTACTTAAATGATCACCTAACTCATTAAGTTATGTGTCAATGATATTGTTAAACAATTCTTAATAAAAATTATGTATGTTTGTTATCCCTTGATATTTCACCTTGAACGTCCACGGAGCTTGTACTTATCATCTATATTTTTAATATCAATATCATGTTTAATGAGAAAAAAATAACATTTCTTCCAATAAAAAATCTAAACCATTTTTTCTCATCATTTTGAATCATTCCTTTGATGTTTTCAATAAACTCATAACATTTTCTATGTATTGATCATTTCTTTATAATATTTATGACAACTCATTTATAGTTGTTAGTATCCTTCTTAAACAATGAAGCATGAAAATAAAATTAAACATTTTCACAATTTATGTTAAAACTATTGTTTATGCTCTTTGTTAAAAGTTCATCCCATTCTCTCTTAAAATCTTAAGCATATGAAGAACTGACGAAAACATCACAAGTAGATAGATAATTGTAACATAATAGGAGCCCTAATGGGTATCACCTTCTAAAAAATGTTTTTGATTAGGCCTTATACACTATAAATTTATCTATTTTCAAGTCATTCAATAATTCTAACATGTTGTTTTTATCTAATTACATTTATCTTCTTATATGATGCTTTAACTATGTTTATAGTGCTAGAAATAAAATTGAAGACATTTCCAACTTCATTATGCTTCTTTGTAATAATCACAAGAGTCGAATGAAATTTGTGAACAAAACAATATACATAGTATGCACTTGAATTGTTATTTAGAATAAGTTTTTTTTAAGTCATTGAATTCACCTAACATGTTATTAGCTCTTTCATGTACCTAACCACACAATCTTGATATGCTTAGCCCATGTTTAAAAACAAAGTTTCAATAGTTGTCTTAAGTGAACTAGCAGTTATATCTGACACATGTTAAATGTCAAAAAAAAATCAATTATATGTCCATTGTTATTTATATCGCAAAACAATTGATATTTATTCATTGATCGACAAACTTATATATAGCATTCAATCAAGATTAATAATCTTTTTTATTCTTTATTTTTTGCTTGGATAACAAAGTTCTGATACTTTGTTTTTTATTCATCAAATTCTTATATTTTACTTGAGTTGCATTGCCATTATTGTTAGACTTTCCAATATAAAAAGATTATATTTTTCCTCCCTTTACAATTTCAAAACTCGTCACCTATACATGAATCAACATTCTTTTTTTTTTTACTTGAAAAAGTAATAATACAATTAAAAAGTAGTATCTTTGCCTATGTTACACCCTAACCAAAATGGGTATTCCACAAACCAAGCCAAATTAAAGCGTTGTAATGTTCATATATGTCAAAATTGTTTATTTTGCTTAGGGAAATCATAAAGTGAAGGTCGACAAGCACTCTCTTTAAGATAAATTGGTCTTCTTAGTCTACGATTAGCAAGAAGAGTGTCAAGGTTGATTTTAATATGATTTTTCTTTGAACTTAATTGAGCTACATGACTTGAATCTTTGAATGACTCTTTATCTTTAGGGATTTACTTGTTTACTGACATGAATTCACCTGATGGACCTCCAAGTTTTTTATTATCATAAAAAATCTACATAAAAATTAACAAAACTACATAATAATCTACTGTTAAACAAAAAACAGTTAAGTTACACAAAAATCATTATGACATTACATGGATTCAATTCGACTATCAAACAATCTGAATCATATTTAATTCTGAAGTAACAAACACTCATTTAAATTTTTTAACAAAAGAGCAAACAACAAAATAAAATAAATGACAGAACAAAAATATATATTATTAGCTTAAAAAAATCATTTGACTTGCAGAATGAATAAAAATAAGAAAAAAGTGAAAAAATAAGAAACATCAATTTTCAAATGATCACCAATATGAATTAAAATTTAAGAACGAGATATAAAAAATACAACCCCGAAAAAAAAGAAAATAATAAAAATTAAAAACCAAAACCAAGAGCATATTCATATAAACATGGATAAAAATATGGACTATTTCAGAAATATAAAATATAAAGGAATTAAAATCAAATAAAAAATTAAAAGTATAAGGGTTGAAATGAAAACAAAATATATTATCAATTTCAATTGAAGAATAAAATTGAAAAAAATCCAAACTTCTATATCGAATATATTAAGGGATTTAAAACCAACCCCAAAATTAAAATAAGAAGACCCGAAATGAAAATGAAATATATAATCATTTTTAAATATAGGATAAAAATGAAATAAATAAAAACCTATAGAACATTAATGAGAACCATACAAAACAATCAAAAGATTAAGGATTAAAATAAAAACACCATAAATCAATGGGACTTCCGTGTAATTTAGGCTACAAGATAGGGGGGTTGTCAATCGTCACATTTCCGACCACATGAGGAAGAGGACATGGTAGCACATTAGTTGATACGCTGAATGAAAATTTTTCACCACCGCTATCCTCCGCACTCGCCACTTGAAGGGAGCACAAGGAAGAAAATTATCGTGGTATCATTCAGACACACCAACAGTACTCTGTAGAAAAAACAATAATAAAATGTTAAATTACCTATACACTCTTGCACTTAACTCTTGGATTTTGTCTTTTATGAGGGCATATTTGTATTTATACTATTTCAAAATATCATAAACACCCCGCAAACAACTCTTGGTTTTTGTCTTATTTTAAGATAATATGATTATTTAACTATGCATCAAATTGTAAAATTTTGAAAATACTCGTGGTTAAGCAATTGTTTGTTATCTGCTGATAAGGATAAAATTGTGTTTTTATTGTGTACAAATACCCGAAAAGATAAAAACATTCTCAAACATTTAGGCAATGCCAACTAGTTCCATGAAAAAGTAAAAAATACCCATATATCCAAGGTTTAAATTGAAACGCACTAAGAACGTAAAATGATTATAAGACTATTACAATTCAACATAATCTATATCTACTACCGCAACTTGCTTTAGTCTTTTCTTTAACTAGTTAGATTCAAATATAGCTTTTCCACTACATTATTGAACAAAAAGTTCTCTCAAGTATCAATTGTCCCTTTTCGAACTAATAAAATCCTACTTAATTCGATCTCAAATCTCAACGCATCATCAAATCATTTCGACTCTGTTCTATGTGCAATATCGATAGCCATGGAAGCACTGCTACAAGCTTACCACATGCCATTTTGATGAAACCTGTGTTCCAAGTCAAACTTGTTCAATTTTGTACACAAAGTACAAATAGATTGCGATGTAAATTGACTTTTAAATTTTTTTTAGAAATGTATTAAAATAATATATTATTTTTTAATATTAGAGTATCAAAATGATTCAAAAAATAAAACTGAAAAAAAAAAATTGAAAAGCACAGTATAACCGCACAAATAAATAGGCTCGAAAACAAGAAGCTAAAAGCTTCAAAGTAATATCTAAAGAACTAGGTCAGCTTAGGAGGTCTAATAAGGTAAAAAAAAATGAAAAAGACAATCTAACTCCATCTCTATCTAATAACTAAGTTTTGAGAGACTTGGAGAGAGAATCAACAAGGATATGCAGGCTCCGCAAGTCATAACATGATTGGAAGAATGATTGCATGATCCAATAGTGGATAGCAGCCAGCACATTAAAAGCTAGAAGTTTCTTTTCATTTTCAGGTTCTTCATATATATGGTATTGGAGAGTTTGGACACCCTATGTACGACAATTTCCTGCGAGATAATAGAGGACTATCTGTTAAAGAATACCAGCTATCAAAGTTTCACCTAGTCTCACGGGAAGCTTCTGCATTTAAAATTCAAATTCAAACTTTGTATTCAAATCTTTATCTTATCATCTGTAATCTTTATCTCATACTAGTTTATAGGCTATGACTTTGTATATATACTACTATCATCCTAAATGAAATATATGTTCAGCAAATCTTCTTATGTTATCAGAGCATTACCAAGAAGTAACAAAAACCAAAATTTATGTCGGTTTTTTATAATCTTTATATCATACTAGTTTATAGGCTATGACAGTTTTTTATAATTTTATACTTAGTTTAATCGGGTTTTTTTTGTTCGTTTTTTTTTGGGTTTTTTCGGTTTTCTCAGTTAAATCGGTTTTTCGGTTCGGTTTGCTCACCCCTAACAACAGGTCCTCCTTCCCTGCAAATTCAAACCCAAACACCCAACCCAACACTCGTCGCTCTAGACCATGCCTGGGTTATTACCAAATATGTCGCATTCAAGGCCATACAGCAAAGCGTTGTCCCTCATTTCGCCTTGTTCCTCTACCAAAATCACCCAGCACAACTGCCTCACACTCCACCTCTGCCACTCCTTGGCAACTGAAGGCCAATGTTGCCACAAATAACCCAGCTCAGCAATCCTGGCTTCTTGACAGTGGAGCTTCGCATCACGTTACTGCAGACCTTGAGAATCTCACATTTCATGTTTCATACAATGGCTCAGATGACCTTATGATCGGCGATGGTTCGGGTCTTTCAATCACCCATACTGGTTCCACATCTCTACCCTCTACTCATAAACCCTTCTCTTTAAATAATGTCCTTTGCGTTCCTACCATGAAGAAAAATTTGATTTCAATTTCTCAATTTTGCTTATCCAATAATGTATCAATTGAATTCTTACCCTCGACTTTTCTTGTAAAGGACATTCGCACGAAGGCAGTACTGATGACGGGCACCACTAGAGATGGAGTATATGAGTGGCCAATTTCCTCCCAATGCTTTGCATTCCCTTCCTTTAAAACGCATATGTCCGAATGGCATCACCGTTTAGGGCATCCAGCATTTCCAATTTTAAAACAAATTGTTTCCTATAATAATCTTACCTTTTCCGCTCCATTAATAATTTTCATGTAATGCGTGTCTGAGTAATAAAAGCCATAAACTTTTTTTGCTCAATCAACAATTATTTCTACTTCACCACTTGAAACAATTTATGCTGATCTCTGGACGTCTCCAATCACTTCCACAAATGGTTTCAAATATTATGTTATTTTTGTGGACCATTTTACCAAATATATTTGGTTCTATCCTCTCATGCATAAATTTGATGTCAAAAATATTTTTATCAGATTCAAAGCAATTGTGGAAAAACATTTCGCAACCAATATCAAAACACTTTATTCTGATAACGGTGGGGAATACATTGCACTTGCTGATTTTCTTTCAACAAATGGTATTTCTCATCTAACTACTCCACCCCATACACCTGAACATAATGGCTTCTCTGAAAGACGTCATCTTCACATCGTAGAAACTGGTTTAGGTTTACTCTCTCATGCTTCTATTCCCAACACTTACTGGCCTTATGCCTTTGCATCTGCAGTCTATCTCATTAATCGCATGCCTACACCCACATTAAATATGTCTTCTCCTTTTGAAGTGATTTTTTCCACATCGCCAAATTATTCCAAATTAAAAATTTTTGGATGTTTATGTTATCCTTGGTTAAAACCATATACAACAAATAAACTCCAGTCCAAGTCCGCACCATGTATTTTTCTAGGTTTTTCCTTAACTCAAAGTGCTTATTGTTGTCTAGATTCATCAACTTCAAAAATTTATTCATCTCGTCATGTCCGTTTTGTTAAGACTAGTTTTCCATTTACAAATCTGTCTAAGTCTCCCTCACCTGACACGTCAGCACCAGTTGCCACATGGCTTTCAAAACCAATTCACATTCCAAGTGTTGTTCATCCACCGGAACTCAATTCACCGTCACTTGTGAACCGTCAGCAACCACTGCCCAATGCTTCTTCAAACCCAGAACCTTCATCTTCATCCTCTGGCTTCCCACCCTCTTCTCCACCAAACAGAAACCCTTCTCCTACACAAACCTCTACCCAGTCGTCTTCTTCTCTGCAACATCCACTCACCACATGATTACAAGAGCCAAATCCAATATTCACAAACCCATCACCAAAATGAATCTTCATACCCAATTAATCAAGGGTGTTGATTCAGAACCACGAATCCATACCCAAGCCCTCACTGATCTGAAGTGGTGTCAAGCCATGTCTGCTGAGTATGATGCCTTGGTTCTCAATGGCACCTGGACTCTTGTTCCACCTGATAGTAGTCATAATTTAATTGGTTGCAAATGGGTGTTTAGAACTAAACGCAAATCTGATGGCTCAATTGACAGGTTTAAAGCTCGATTGGTGGTTAAGGGATTTCATCAAAGGCCTGGAATTGATTACCAGGAGACATTCAGTCCAGTAATCAAACCTGCGACGGTAAGGATAGTACTCAGTCTTGCCCTCAGTCGTGACTGGACACTGCGTCAACTTGACGTTAACAACGCCTTCCTTCAAGGCACCCTCACTGATGATGTTTATATGTCTCAGCCCCCCGGCTTTATTGATTGTGATAAGCCTTCCTATGTCTGCAAGCTTCACAAAGCAATCTATGGTCTCAAACAAGCCCCCAGGGCTTGGTACCAAGAACTCAAATTGTTTCTTCTGGAATTTGGCTTCCGAAATTCATACACAGACACCTCCTTATTTATCTATTGTGCTGATAGTCATACAATGTATTTACTTGTTTACGTAGATGACTTGATATTGACAGGGGACACTGATGCTATTGTCAACAATTTCATGGCAATTCTTGCTCGGAGATTCTCAATTAAGGACCTTGGGTTCCTAAATTATTTTCTTGGTGTGGAGGTTGTTCCTAATACAAAAGGATTATTGCTCTCGCAAAAACGCTACATTCTTGATCTCCTCACAGAGACAAAAATGCTGGAATCCAAACCGGTTCAGACTCCTCTTCCCACAAGTCCTCCCATATTGTTGAAGTTTGGTACAACTCTCTCCAATCCCACTGAATATCGTCATGTTGTTGGTAGCCTGCAGTACTTGCTCATAACCCGACCCGATATTGCCTTTGCTATGAATAAATTGTCACAATACATGCATTTTCCTACAACTGATCATTGGTCGTTTGTAAAGAGACTTCTGCGTTATCTTGCTGGAACAATTAATGACAGTTTACAGTTGTACAAGGATTCCAACTTCAGTTTACATGCATTCACAGACACCTCTCTATCTCTTCATGCATTCTCTGATGCGGATTGGGCAGGGGATAAAGACACTTTCTGTTCAACAAGTGCATATGTGGTGTATCTTGGTAAAAATCCTATCTCTTGGTGTTCTAAAAAGCAACGGACAGTTGCTAGGTCCTCTACTGAAGCTGAATATCGCTCAGTTGCAAACACTGCAGCGGAACTTAAATTTATCTGTTACCTCATGGCTGATCTTGGGGTTAAACTTCCTCAATGTCCTGTTATTTACTGTGATAATGTTGGTGCAACACAACTTTGCTCGAATCCTGTTTTTCATTCCAGGATGAAACATGTTGCCATTGATTTCCATTTTATAAGAGACCAAGTTCAGTCTGGTGCTCTTCGTGTAGCTCATGTTTCTTCAGAAGATCAATTAGCTGATGCACTTACAAAGCCACTTCCTCGCCAAAGGTTTCAGCTTCTTAAAAACAAGATTGGAATACTCTCTCGAGCTCCATCTTGAGGGGGCATAATAGAGGACCAACTGTCAAAGACTAAGACTATCAAAGCCTTCACCTAGTCTCACAGGAAGCTTATTCATTTAGATTTCAAATTCAAAACTTTGTATTCAAATCTTTATCTCATCTGTAATCTTTATGTCATACTAGTTTATAGGATATGACTTTGTATATATACTACTCGTCATCCTAAATGAAATATATGTCCAGACATCTTCTTACGAGATATCATCGAAATGTGATGCGAATTCAAAAAAACAATAAGAAATAAACAATAAAAAAAGAAGCTTAAAGAGAAAGAAAGAAGCTTAGAGGGAAGAGATAAGCTTTGAAAGAAAAGGAGAAGCTAAAAGAGAGAAAAGAGATTGGAAAATATGCAAATTCTGCAACATTATCAATATTCATCAAAAGTCCCTTTCAAAGTGACATAAGGGAATATAAATAGTAAAACCCTAAAATATATAGTTATTGGACTCGGCCCATCAAATAAAAATATTTACATCAATAATTTCAAATAAATAAAAGATCGATGGGCCCAAATGGGCTTAGTCTTCGATCAAAGCGTAGCAGTCGGGTCATCCTATGTCGTCTTCGTTCATATACTCGTGTAGTTTGCGGTATGGGTCTGGTGCCCCCACCAACTCTCCCGGTGTTGGAGAAACTCGACCCCGTCGAGTATAGCAGTGGCTGACTCTGATAGTACTCTTAAAAATTTGGATCAAGCTGCTGCAAAGTATCTCTAGTGATCTTAATCACTAGAAATCGTTGAACCTCACCATTTTTGTTAAAAACAACTTGTTCATCGAGAATAACATCAATATTATCCTTTTGTGCTGATGTCAAGGTGAAAGGGATAAAGGTTTCAATAAGATTATTAGGAGGGGAGTTGAGTGATATCTCAAATGGATCATTTGGAATAGGAAGGGACTTATGGTATGCAACTAGATCCTCAATGTTAAATGTAGAGTTAAAGCCAAAATCATGTAGTAAATCAAGAACATAAGCATTTAGACCAACCCGTTGTAGCACTTTGAAGGGCCCAACACTACTTGCATGCAATTTTCAATTAACTCCTGAAGGAAACCACTAGAGTATAATCCGTATCATAATATAGTCTCCCATATTAAACGCATTATGGTGCTTATATAAATCAGCTCGAAGTTTATATTGCGTATTACTCGCTTGAATTTGTTTAGTGATCTCGGTCTGCAAATCCTGAATTCTCTGTGTAAAATACGTTGTGGACTCAGACACTCTAGCATGAATGGACATGAGGAGAAGATCTAAAGGTTTTCTAGGCTTGTAACCATGTATAACTTTAAAAGAAATCATGCTTATTAACCTATTGATAACTCGACTACCTACACACACCTTCTTATCAAATTTCCTTATTATGTTAACCCCCTTTTGTTTCACTTTATGCTTCTTCATATTATTATCATTAGACCTTGGGAGTAATCAAATAAGTTGGATTTTTTTACCTTGAAAAGAAAATGAACAAGAATTTGATTGCCCAAAGATTGTAACGTCCAAATCATAATCCAAGGTCTACCCAAAATGGCGTGCCCTACATCCATGGAAATGATATCACACCAAATTTCATCATGATAGTCCAAGATCTTTATAAGAAAAGCATATCTCTCTTTGATCGCTAAAGATGTATCATTAACCTAGGACACACTATAGAGTTTAGGGTATGGAACAGACTTTAAGCCTAAGCGGGATACACTACCCGAGAAAATTGCATTAATGCAACTACCACTGTCTATGATGATCTTACACCCTTTATCTCTACATTTAATGTAAGTGTAAAAATAGTAGTTTTTTCCAATCCTCGGTTTCTCTAGGTTGTGTTGAAGCACATCTAACTATGTTTAACCAAGTTGTCTTTCTTACTTAGGGATATAAACCCAACACATCCTAGCACGTTGGACTCATCTCCTCCTTATTTAGATCATAAAAAACATCGAGATTGAGATTATATATCTTATCATCATAATTTTCTTCTTCACCCATATTCTCTTGTTCCTTGATGAACAAAATCTTATTAGGGCAACTAGAGGAAATATGACCAAAACCTTGACACTTAAAACACTGAATTCTTGATGTTATCTTAGGTGTTTCATGAAAAATATCCTTATCTTTGTCTTCTCTAGGTATCTGGGAAACCAAATGATTGGGCTTACAAGGTGGGACACCTAATATTTAGTTATTACTTCCAAATTGAGGACTAAAAGGGGTACTACGAGTGTCCCGATGTTTTGTCCATCGGCTTTTTGTGACCAAGTCATAATTTTGTACTAAGGTATAAGCTTCATCAAGGGTGGAAACACCTCTAAGCCCAACCTCTCTTCTAAGGTCATCATTTAAGCCTTTTGAAACCTACTTAGGGTCACACTTCATCCTCCCTAACTGCACACCTCATTTTATACTCATCAAATTATGCCACATATTCATTGGCGAGACTTGTCTCCTTGCCTCAAGTTATTCCACTGGTCCAATAGATTTCCGCTATAAGAACGAGGCAAGTACTTCTCTTCTAACTTAATCTTCATCTCAACCAAATCAAGTAATAGGAGGTTGACCTCTCCTAATCAAAGACTCTTCTACACTTTCCCAATAGAGTCGAGCGGTTCCTCTAAGTTTTCGGCCACATGAGAAGAGGACATGGTAGCACATTAGTTGAGACGCCAAATGGATATTTTTCACCACCACAATCCTCCGCTACTCGCACTTGAAGGGAGAACGAGGAAGAAAATTGTCGTTGTGTCATTCGAGACGTCTTGATGATTGCTCTGTAGAAAAAACAATAATAAAATGTTAAATTACCTATACACTCTTGCACTTCACTCTTGGATTTTGTCTTTTCTAATGGCATATCTGTATTTATACTATTTAAAAAAATACAAAATATCATAAATACCCTGCAAGCAACTCTTGATTTTTATCTTATTTTAGGATAATATGATTATTTAACTATGCATCAAATTGTAAAAATTAAAAAATACTCCCAGGTAAGCAATTGTTTGTTGTCTGCTGACAAGGATAAAATTGTATTTTTATTGTGCAAAAATACCCAAAAAGATAAAAATATTCTCAAACATTTAGGCAATGCCAACTAGTTCCATGAAAAAGTAAAAATTACCCACATGTCCAAAGTTTAAATTGAAACGCACTGAAAAGTAAAATGATAATTACACTGTTACGATTCAGAATAATCTATATCTAAGTACCACAACATGCTTTAGTCTTTTCTTTAACAAGTTAGATTCAAATATAGCTTATCCACAACATTATTGAACAAAAATTCTCTATCAATTGTCCCTTTTCGAACTAATAAACTCCTACTTAATTCGATCTCAAATCTCAACGCGTCATCAACTCATTTCGACTCTGTTCTGTGTGCAATATCGATAGCCATGGAAGCACTGCTACAAGCTTACCACATGCCATTTTGATGAAACCTGTGTTCCAAGTCAACCTTGTTCAATTTTGTACACAAAGGACAAACAGATTGCGATGTAAATTGACTTTTAAAGTTTATTTTATTTAGAAATGTATTAAAATAGTATATTATTTTTTAATATTAGAGTATCAAAATGATTCAAAAAAAAACTTGAAAAAAAAATTCAAAAGCAGCACAAATAAACAGGCTCGAAAACAAGAAGCTAAAAGCTTCAAAGTAATATCTAAAGAACTGGGTCATCTTAGGAAGTCTAATAAGGTAAAAAAAATGAAAATGACAATCTAACTCCATCTCGATCTAATAACTAAGTTTTGAGAGACTTGGAGAGAGAGAGAGTCAGCAAGGATATGCAGGCTCCGCAAGTCATAGCATGATTGGAAGAATGATTGCATGATCCAATAGTAGATAGCAGCCAACACATTAAAAGCTAGAAGCTTCTTTTCATTTTCAGGTTCTTCATATATATGGTATTGGAGAACTTGGACACCCTATGTACGACAATTTCCTGCGAGATATCATCAGAAATGTGGCTTGTGAGTGGAGCAAAGATTCCTTTGAATGAAAGGAAACAAATGAAAGGCTACACTGAACTGGGAATTGCATCAGCAGACCTGATCAGGTTATAAAAGTGACTTGTGTACTTCCTTGTCCCCATCGAGAATTGTATCCCTCTGTGCCAGCAACATTCTCTGCACCTTTTGTAGGCGGCAACTTTGGGAGCACCCAAGCTGGTGATGTGTTAAGCCACAATCCTTCACCAGTTTCTTTGTGCTTGAAATCGGGAGATTTTGGGTTTTTCTAAATACAGAAAACAAAGGGGCATGACGTTATAACGGCATAATTTGATCAGGTGAATAAGTTTTGCAGCATTACCTTGTTAAATCTGTTGTCCCACCATTTATTAGGGTTTTCCACCAAGTCCTTCCAGAATCCTTCCTCTAAATCATACCACAATGAATATAGTATTATTAAGTGAATAAACAAGATGAAAGCCAAAAAGCCAGCAGAGTAACCTAAAGTTTTGCTGATAAATTAGAAATTGGAGAAAAACAAAGTATAATGGGGATGCTGACATTATTAAGAATGGATGATATATTGGACAGTGTCTTCCTTCCCTAATTATCAATGGAAATCAGAGACAAATTCTTCTAGAAAGCAAGTTTTTTACCTTTATTTTTTCTTAATTATGCTGGATAGATAATATTAGATAGAGATCATGCAGGGGGGCGCTGCCCAATTACATGGGGAATTCACAAATAGGAATGCCAGGAGCACAAATGAAAAATTGAAATGAGAAGAGAAACTCGGTTCGTTTTTCTTGTTGATCAAGGTTTCCCTTTTAATTATAAGGAATATTGCTAAAGAAGAAGAAGGTATTTTGCGTATTCCCTTCAGTATTTCCTTTTATGTAGAAAAATAAATAGAAATGAGAAAAAACACTTTTTTTATAAAAAAAAAAAAAATCATCCTGACCAACTTCACAAGGTAAGTAATAGAAAAGTTTAGAAAGGAAACTGGCCCTCCTTCAAACCATTTTCCTTATAGCTGTGCTTGTCTGCTCTGCTGGTGGTTCTGGTTACAGAAAGCCAGAATAGCAAACCCGTCATAAGTGTTCCATTTAACAACTAGTACTTAATAATACCAATCTTCCTACTACAGAGACATGCTCCCCAATTCCGCTTGAAACATGTCCACGATTTGGAAAAGGAATTAAATGTCTTCTTCACATCAAGACTCATCTGCTACAGACAATCATTAAACCTTCTTCACATACGAATGGATACTGTATGTTTATACCAGCATGGTGCCATTTGCCACACGGGAAAGAAGCAACTGATGGTTCCCATAAGAATTGTTCTCTAAGCACATATTGACATAAAAAAAAATAGCAAGCATCCACATTGCTAGATATGTCAATTTTAAGGGAAATCAGCACAGGGAGGCCAAGTGAAGGTAGTTTAAGGATAGTACCTAAGTTTTTTGAACCTTTTTGCTGCCTTGTTTGTGTTGGCAGGCCTTTTTGCTGCCTTGTTTGTGTTGGCAGGACAGTCTTCACATCAAATTTCACCTTTTTAAGTCCTGAAAAAATCCAACTTGGCGCCCCACTAAGCCACACAGACTGGCCGTTATTCTTGTGTTTAAAATCTGGGTGCTTTGGTTTTACCTGTTCAAAACAAGAAGCAAGCAGGTAAAGGATCCATAAATATCAACAACTATATAAGAGCTTACCTAGAGGGTGAATCATTACCAATCCACTGAGCTTACTACTACGATAATCCCACCACTTATCTGGATTTTCAAGAAGGTCAATCCAGGAATTTGATCCAGATTCACCATTTCTCTTCATGCTGACTGAAAGATAAGTAAGCCATCAGCATCACAAAAAAAAAAAAAAAGTGAATAAAAATATCTTATATGGATTTACCATCATCATCTAAGGGCCCTTCTAGTTGCTGCTCAAGTAGACTTTTCTTCATTTGGAAAGACCCCTCAACAAAATTGATACTGTTCCCCAAAACCTACAAGAACAAGCACAGCTAGCATTATAAGTTTTTCACATGTACAAAAGCACAACACCCGTCACGTTTGTAAAAGTGCATCTGTTGCATCTTTTGATGGTCTCCAGGCTATCCCAATCCGACAACAGATAGGCACGCTAAGCAATTCCAGCATATGATGCAACGAGGCATCATCTTTGGTGTCACCTTCACATATGCTTAAAAAAAATTCAATTTCTCAACCTAGTTACCGACCAATGCAAACAGAAGTGAGCTAAGGCAGGGGCATATTGCAAGGATGTCTGAATTTCTTTCAGGGCACGAAGAAAAAGTCTCTTCTAATCTAAGTTATGCAAGGCCTAAAATTCTTAAAATGTTCTGGTTACCAGAATTCCAGAATCTAATAGACCACTCTATCAAAAAAGAAAGAAAGAAAAGAATCTAATAGACCACCCTCCTGATGTCATTCCACAGCATAAAATTAACACAATACTTATAAGCATCCATTACTAGACATAATTAACCCCAAATCACAGTGCATGTGACGCATGCGTGCATTTTAAGGTCCATAGTTAATAATGCTTACCAAAACTTGGGTTTGATCCTGCATTTCAGGGAAAGGAGGGGGATCAGTACTTAGCTGCCCGCCTATTTTGACAAAATCTCCTTTCTTCAAGTGTGAAGCAGCAATATGGGCCAAATCACCTTCAAATATTATTGGAATCCTAATATTGTAAGAGACAAACAAATCACCCAACCAAAAGTGAAACATAGATAGCATCAGTAACAGAACAAAGCAACTTAATAAGTGCGAAAGTAACAAACTTTACAACAGCTTTTACTACAAACGCAAATCCATCCTATATCTTTTTTCTGCATAAGCAAAAGAGACAAAAATAACAGAGACCCAGGAAGAGAGAAATCTAAGAAAAATAGTAGTAAGAGAGAGTACCGAAGAGCAGGAGAATGATAAGAAGGTTCCTGGGTAATAACAGTGGCAGCCGTAAACTTCCCATCATGAGATGAAACTAGGGTTTGAATAGGCATATCGATATACCCAATTAAGTTAATGGAATTAGCAACCTTTGCTTGAAATGGGATTTCTTTGGGCCTTGGAAAATCTGTAGATGAAGGTGATTTCTTGTATAAAGGTGGTGTGTTTTTTGGCGTGGTTGTTGATGGGCTGCGCTCTTTTTCGTCGGTGGAGTAACAAGATGATTGTTGAAGCAGGAGAGTTATTGAAGGAGGAATTCGCCTTGTTGTTGGTCGTGAGGTAGCGATTTTTGCAAGTACCCTGCATCTGCACAGTGAGTTCTTCATCGCCATGATAGTGGTCTGTGTTTTTTCAGCAGTAAACCCTCTTCTAAACCCTTTTCAACACTTCAGGGAAATTGCTATTTCCACTCACTTGATATGTTTTTGGAGGGTGTGCGCGGAGCCTAAAATAACATAATAGACTAATTAAAATATGATAGACTAATTAAAATATGCTCTATATATTAAAAAAAAGTTACATATTAGATTGATTTAGTATCAACCAATGACCTAAGTCATAAACTCTTGCGAGTATAATAATTTTAAAAAAATATTTTTTATTTAATTATATAATAATAAAAATAATTGCTCATAAAATTGAGAATTGATTTAATATCAAAATGTTTTATTGATAACACTACAAAAAAAAGCATATTGAAAGAAGTTATAAATCTTACTTCATAACTTAACCCGTCAAACATGCGACTAAAGTCATGGACTTCGGCCGGTTTAATAATTTTTATAATATTTTTTTTCAATTGGATATATGATAACAAAAATAAATGCTTGAAAAATTAAACATCAATCTAATGTTTAAATGTTTGTTTAAACAACATGATAACCCCATTGAAAAAAAAACTAAAATGAATCATAAAAATTTAATTCTTAATCAACTCAAGTTAACCCACTAATTACATCCATTGGTTTAATAATTTTATTTTCTCTAAAATTATTTTTTATTTCGTTATACTATGAACAATTAGTGTCTTGCAAAATTAAGCATCAATCAAATATCATGGTCCTTGATGCTTGTTTATGTTGTTTTTAAAGAAATGTTTCAATTTTGATCCCTTCATTATTAATCTTTCTCGAAAAATAAATTTGAATTCTTCTAGTAAAATTAATCACCAATCCAATGATGAGAAATTGAAATAATCACATAAAAAGTAGATTGAAATAAATTATCAACCTCAATCCCAACCAACACAACATCCAAAGACAAAATTAAAAAGAAAAGAACTCAATGATCGAAGATATAAAACAAAAATCAGAAAAAATAACTTGATATGACACCATATTTGATTTTAAAACAAAAGGCATGTGTTTTTTTATTTGTTTTATTCTGGTCATATCATTTCCAGTTTCTTCCAACAAAACAAAATCAAATTTATCTGTTCATAAAACCGAGCATCGACTCAATGTTGAAATGCTTTTCCAATAACAAAATAAGAACATATTGTGCAAGTTCTTACACATGAATTGAGCAGAAAAACTCTTGATGAGATATAAGAAATTAGAACTCTTTTTTTTAATAAAATTCAAAGTGGATTAAAAAGAGGAATGTACAATGGGGGCCTAAGAGCATCGCCCCAGGGGCTCGGGCTTACAAAACAAGTCAGCGGCTTACCGCTCAAGAACCAAAAGAAAACAAACCCAACAAGGCCATCGGCCCAAACACAAAAGCCTAACGCCTGCGCAAGAGAACAAACCAAAAAACATGGCCTGCGGCCTTACAACTCACACGGGGCAGGACAACCCCAACACACTGGACTAAAAAAACAGAGAAAAGCCTAGATGGCTTTGCACAGCCTAGCCAAGGAAGGCCTTCAGGAGCAAGCCCACGAAACTAACCGAGAGAATGGCCCATCTCGTAGGCTCTTTGATCCCCCTATAGGCCCACAAACCACAGCCCACTCGAAGCCTTTAAACACAAGGCCTAAACATTCTAGGAGGCCCTTGCATGATCTGGAATGTGGTCGGAGTAGCTCATGAGGAGCAGCCGAATTTGCATGGCTGCTTCATGCGCGAGGACGTCAGTTGACTTACGTTGATTTCGGAAAGTTCTGTGGTTTCTCTCCGTCCAAACAAAATAAACAGTTGTAGCTAGCATGTGTTTTGCAAGGACGTTGTGAAACCTCTTCTTCTTGCTGAACTTTTTCCCCGCCCACGTGAGCATGCGATCCCAGCTGTAGTTTGGCCACTACATTGTGCCAAGCCTTGTTAAGATTTCCCACATCTTTGACGAGTACCTGCAATGGAAGAACAGATGGTCATGGGATTCATCCTCAGTCCCACAAAGCACGCAATGACGGCCACCATTGAAAAAACTCATCTTCGGCCTGTCCAGGGTTGATAATCTGCCCATTGAAGCTATCCAAAGAGTTAGAGCATATCTCGGAACATGGTTGGAGTACCAAATTAGGTTGTGAATATTGTGATTTCCCCTAGTTCTCCTTAACCAATTCCAGGCCGAAGCTATTGTGAAAATTCCTGAAGGACTCTCTCTCCATTTGATGGTGTCTTGACGGTGAGTGTTAGGGAGGAAAGTTATAGAATTCCATACTCGCTGCAGATCATGATGCCCATTCAGGAACACCCACTCTCCATTCCTGATAATGGTGCTCACTTTAGAATCCCACCGAATCGTAGAGGAAGATATTGTGCTTGCTGGTAAAGTGTTAAACCCAACAAGGTTTTATTTGATTATGTCCTAATAAGGTTCTAAATAAAGAAAATGTGTAAATAAAATTATAAGAAAAATACAAACCCCATAAGGTTTTTAGCCTGACAGGATTTGATTTTTAAAGTCCATCAAAGTTTCATCAAAGATGGAATTCAACAAGTGTTGAAGCCCATCAAGGCTTAAGTGCCCGTTTGTCATTGCGATCTCACTAGTTTTTGGTCGAAATTTGATTTTTTTTTCATTTTAAATGAATATGTTTTGTGTGTTTTAGATCATTTTGATGTGCTGATTTCAAAAATGATTTTTTAAGGAAAAAAAACATCATTTTGATGTATTTCGGCACAATAAGCACTTTGAAAAGCTACCGCAACCACACTCCCAAACAGTCCTAAAACAATCATAAAACCATCAAGGTTTAACAAGAAAGAGTCTATCAAAAACTCTAGTAAGAGGACCTAGCAAGGTTTTGAGTCCAACAAGGTTTCCAACGATTAACAACCCAAAGGTTTGACAACACGAAGTCTTATATATTCCATAATGCTCGGATCTATTATTTTTGTTTTCTTCATGAAATATTTTTTTTACTGATTATATTTTTTTTCTTACTTATATATATATATTTTTTATGATCGGGGTGTTTGAGCTAACTTAAAAACACCACAATTAATTCTTGGATCTAATTTTTTTTATAGTTTTTTTTCCTGATTTTGTTTTTCATTTTTTTTCTGATTATATTTTTCTCGTTTTTTTTCATGAAATTTTTTTTTCTGGTTATACTTTTTTTTAAAAAAAATCCACTTATATATTTTTTTTGTTTTTTATGGTCGGGTTGTCCGAACTGGCTTAAGCGCAACATAATTAATCCCTGTATCCAATTTGTTTTTTATAACCAGGATGTCCAAACCAACTTATACGTACTACGACTAATCTTCGAAACCTATTTTTTTGCTAAAGTGTTTTCCCGCTGATACATTTTTTTCCTTTTTTCTTATATTTTTTTTGTTCACTTATATATTTTTTTTACAACTGGGGTCTACGGGCCAGCTTAAGTACACCACGACTAATTCCTGAAATGAATTTTTTTTTAAAACAATATGGATTGCTAGAGTTCTTTTATTTTTTTTTCTTTAACTTATATATTTCTTTATAACCATAGTCTTTGAACCAGTTTAAGGGTTTTATTGTTATTATTTTTTTACCTATATATTGTTTTTATAATCAGGATCTATGGTTCACCTTAAGCGCACCACGACTAATCCCCGGACCAAATTGTTTTTTGATAACCAGGGTGTCCAGATCAGCTTGCGCGCACCACGACTAATCCCTAAACCAATTTATTATTATTTTTTAATTTTTTGTTCCTTATACTTTTGTTTCACTTATACAATTTTTTTCCTTATGTGCAGACCAAAAAAAAATTATAACTGGGATATCCAGGTCAGCTTAAGCACACCACGACTAATTTCTAGACCGATTTTTTTTATAAACAATATGGATTGTAAATGGTGTGGGGAAAGCACTGTAGCTCCCCACACATTGCATTGTTGATTGCAACAATGTCTTTCCCCTGTTTATTGCTTCTTTTTTTATTATTGTTTTTCCTTATTATGTTTTATTTTAATTTTTTTTCTTATTGTATTTTTTTTGTTGTTTTCCCCGAAACATTTTTTCCTGTTATACTTTTTTATATATTTTTTTCTTTTTCTGATTACATTTATTTTTGTGTTTTTTTTATAATTAGGGTGTCCGGGCTAACTTAAGAGCACCACGATTAATCCCTAGATCTAATTTTTTTTATAACCAGGGTGTCCATGCCAACTTATGCGTACCACGACAATCCCTAGACCCATTTTTTTCTTTCTAAAGTGCTTTATCACTAGTACATTTTTTTCCTTTTATTTTCTTATACTTTTGTTTTGTTCACTTATATTTTTTTTATATAACTTGGGTCTTTTGGTAAGATTAAGCACACCACGACTAATTCCTAAAGCGATTTTAAAAAAAAAACAATATGGATTGCTGCAGTTCTTTCACGCTTATACTTTTTTTTTCACTTATATATTTTTTATAACTAGGATCTCCGGAAAAGCTTAAGCGAACCACCGCCACTCCCCGGACCAAATTTGTTTTTTGATAATCAGGGTGTCCATGACAGTTTAGACGCACCACGACTAATCCCCGGACCAATTTATTATTTTTTTTCCTTATACTTTTTTATGTTCACTTATATTTTTTTTGTGATCAGAATCTCTTATCCAGCTTAAGAGCACCACGACTAATTCCCGGGCTTATTTAAAAAAAAAGGATTGTTACAGTGCTTTCATGCTTATACTTTTTTTCCCACTTATATATTTTTTTATAATCGGTGTCTCCGGGACAACCTAAGCTTCTGTTTTTTTTTTGTTTTTTTTCACTTATATATGTTTTTATAATCGGGGTTTCTGGGTGAGCTTAAGCGCACTATGACTAATCAGCGGACCCTTTTTTTTAATCGGGGTGTCCGGGTCAGTTGATGCGTACCATGAGTTGTATAAGTACATATATACCCCCTATAAGAAAAAAATCCAAGAGTTGGTTATAGGAGTGTATTGATAATTTACCAATTTTTAATTATATTTTCTGTCGGGTGTTGTGGGCACGACGCCAATTTCAAAGCACATGCACATTACGGACGACGCGTGCGTCGTCGTAAAACTTTTAAAAATATATATTAGTTATTTATATATTTATTTTATTATGTAAAATGTGTTTAGAATAATATCATAGTATCAAAAGTATTTTTAATTTTTTTCATTTCTGTGCATAGTACAATAATCATAATACCTTCAAATAAGACAAAAACCAAGAATTTTTAGTGTGATATCTCGATAATTTTACTTTTTTAGAAACTAAACTGAAAAATAAAAAAATAAAAACCAAAATAAAAAATTACATGTATTAAAACCAGAAAAAAAAAATTTAATCCTTGTAGCGGAGCGCGGGTTTATGGCTAGTCTATTTATATTTTTTCACACCTAGATGCGTCCTCGTTCCCTCACCTTCTAGATAGTGTGTGTGGTTAGGTCCTATCTATATCACACAATGTTTTTGACACTATCTCCTTTTGAGGGTGTTGTTTGGCCCTTGCCTTCCAGAGAACACGTCATCAAGCCTTATCTCTTTTATAAAATGCTTTGGACACTATTTGTTTTTTTAGTGTGCCTTT
>CM063603.1:30684513-30725510 GCA_032356905.1 Salix exigua
AAAAACCCGAGCTATCCTTGATTTTAAACACAAGATGATTGTTATTAAGTGTATCTTTAACAATTAGCAAGGCAGATTTTTTTCTTAAGCATGATCGAGTAAGAAGATGCATTCTTTTTGTGTGACATCCAAAAACATTCTGCATATTCATGTGTTGAAAAATGTTTACTGGGGATGTGGGGCTCCCAAAACATCATAAAGATCCCCCATAAAACTCAAAAGTTAATATTCTTTGTTTGTTTCCTAAGAAATATTAGTTTATTGCAAGAAAACGGAAGGGGCCGGGTGGCCAACCACAGATTTCAAGCAGCAACAAAGAAGTAATTTTGTAGGGGAGCGAGGATTCCTTAACTTTGTAGAAAAACTGGCTACATCCATGGTCTAGAACCTGTCAGTGGACCAAATTCAAGCTTAAAGCATTGCATAATAATCAATTGATTAATTAGGTATAGGTAGAAGTCTGGCTCGTAAGAAAAAAAACATAATATTTGTAGCAATGACTTAGTCCTGCCCCATGTGGGATATCTATCCTGAAAATACTCTAATGATTAGATGCTCTCTTTAATGGCACCGCCTCTTTATTCTATGGTCAATTTCTGGTGGCATATCTCCTCCGGAAAGATTTTTTCCTCTCTTCCTCGCAACAAAATAATGCTCCAAGATGTTGTTTCAATTACATACTTAGTTTTTAAATAGTAACTCTTGTGTTTTGATGTTGTAGGTGCAGATTCCCTTTTCATCGACTAATTAGACAGATCGTTTATTATTCAGAGCATACAACATCCGATCGTGGTCATGCTCTTTCATATGAAGAATAGCATTATATTATAAGTGGGATTCGTCTCGTTAATGCCATGAATGACCCCAAGCCACTAAAAGAGCACAATACTCTATTCACTACTAAACATCAATGGATGAATTGATAGAGATAATGTTCTTAGCTGCTGATTATAGCGACAAGCTTGCAAATGATCTGATTTTTAATTTTTAATATGTGGTGAGGAATAAAAACATAATATTCTCCTGTATTTAAATATTTATACAATTAAGCCTTAGTTTAACTACCCCTGGCTAGTGCACCGTCTTTCCACAGCTTTTATTGTTTTTTTTTCTTCTTACCTTTGCTTTACTTGTCATCGGATTAATTACTTTATTTATTTATTTATTTATCTTATCTACTTTGTGATCAAGGCTTGTGTGCTTGATTAATAACTATTCCTTATTACTTAATTAGGTTCCGAAAAGTAAACTAATGATGTATTACGAGACATCAATTTTAATAAAGTAAGCAAAACATTGGCGTCCGTCGGGAGGTTTTCCCCACTAGAACCCTTGACCTTCATCAGCTACATGTTTCAGGTCAGCGATTAAAGCAGAAAACACATGTGCTGTTTCTCTTATGTTTTGTATCTTGTACGAGCTAGGGTTACATTATCACAACCTTTTCACTTCATGATTCCAGCATTTCTAGGGCTGGCTACAAAGCTAGCTCTGTCGTACGTGGTGCAATACATGGGACATGTCAAAGCTGTAGCTACGTAAAGCTAGGCTAGCCCATTAACCGACCACTTCTTTTCTGATAAAATTATTCTACATTTCAACTCTGTTTGTGCATAATTATTTATCATCTGTTGACGCGTACAAGTGGGTGCATGTCGATCGTGGCTGGTCACTTCAAGAGGTGGTTTCAAAAGGTGTTTTTAGAAAAATATTTTTTACATTTTTATTTATTATTTATTATAAAAAATTGATGTTTTCATATAATTTTTATATTTTTCATATATAAATAACAAAAATATTTATTAAAAAATAATTGATCTATTTATAAACAAACAATATTTTTAAAAATAACTTCAATAATATTTTTAAGAGTTATTTCATGGGATGTGGAGAGATCATATGGTCTCACCACATGGACCAGATTTTTTGCTCTGATGTCATTCAGAATTTCTGTGTTTAATTAACTACATTTTCACTTCATTTCTCATTTATTATTTTGTTTAGAATAATTGAAGACTGAAGTTATATGCCGTATTGATCTCTGAAGATATTTATAAATTGCATTTGCACGATTAAATGAGAGGTTGGTTTGGGCATAATTAGCGGATAATTAAAATAATAAAATAATCGATGCCCGTGATCCATGAGAAGTGGGAAGGTCTCGTGATTATACTTTAAAATGAACGATCGTTAACGCAGCCGACATGTATGGAGTAAGAATTTTCCAAGTTTGATTGATTATAAGTAAGTTCCTATAATTCTTCAAAATTAAGTTCTTATATATCTCTTTTTTTTTTGGAGGATTTCAATACACACTGCATCAAGAAATTATATTATTTAAAAATTTAAATTGTTATGTGAAACTTTAATATATTATTTATATTATTATTATACAGACACACATTTTCAAGTGAAGATCTTTTAAACTTGAAACTTTTACTTGAACTACACCATTTTACACTTATTTTTGAACAAATAGAATAAAAATGATGAGATTCTTTAAAATTGAAACTTGTATTGAACTACACCATTTTACACTTATTTTTGAACAAATAGAATAAAAATGGTGAGATTCAAACTTGTAATCAGCTATATCATATCAAGAAATAATCTCATTTAAGAATTTAAATTATTATATAAAACTCCAAAATATAAATTATATTATTATTCTCTAACACATGCAAGTTTATACACCTATATTAATATTTGAAAGGAACATTAAACAACATAAATATTTGAAATACATTGAAGCATTACCTCATTTCGAAATGAATGAGATTAAATCTAGGCATAGATGTGTGTGTGTGTGAAATACGCGTCTTTGACGATTGAAATTAACGAAGAATGTTTAAGGATCCATGTTTAAGCTGGAGAATGATTATATATGCTAATAAGACTATGTTAAATTTATAATACAGCAAAAAATAATATACGATCATCTTCGGCACGAGTGCTAGTCACTATTGTAGGGTCGCAGCACATGTAACACGTGCAAGGGACCACATCGTTTGGGCACTCTATATGTGTAAGGTAGTGATTGATCACATGGTGCCACATGCTCCAGTTTTGTTTTTTTTTTGCCAGCCAATAATGATCTTGATCAATTATTGTTTTTTTTTTAAAAAACAAAGAATTAATAGAAGAAATTATTGATTAAGATTGTTGTTATTCATTTCTCCTCCCTTTAATTAACTTGTTGACATCGGTCAATGGAGAAAGGGAAATGAAGTTCTTGTTTGGGAATACTAATAATTTGTTTCTCCTCGTATTTTACAAGTAATGAAGACTTGGAAGGCAAGATTAGGTTAATCTTAATTAGGGTACGTTAAGCAGAAACGATTAGTAGTTGTTGGGATACGAATCTTGGAATATTCCTTAAACCCCAATATATATATATTTTCTCCTTTCTTTATCTTTTGTAGTGTCTCGTCTGAACATGGTGTTTGACGATGAAATATTGATTGCAAATGGTCTCTGGTTACAATCGACCATCATCATGTGCCCATATGAAACAAAATTTATCAGGATACACAAATATATATATATATAAACACACATAGCCGCCAAAATCTTTTAAAAAAATATATATTTTGGTGGATGCGTGTCTTTCTCGATTAGTTAATTGTGAGGTTCTTGATGAAAAGCTGCCGTTTCTCTATCTATAGCTACAGCTACAGCTAGATATCTGGTATATTTTCAGATAGATAGCATGGAAGGTTAGTGTCTCTGGTGGTTATGGACAAGTTATCCCAAAAATAATTGAAGCTACCATTTTGCTGACCGCGTTGACCAACCGACATTACCTGAAAAAACTGGCTAACTGCCTGGACCAACGAGCCTGGCAGGAACCCATTTTTCGTATAATTAGTGGGAATTAATCTACCAGCAAATGCTGTTTGTTTGGGCTACATGCATGGAACGTTAATCTCCCCATTAATCGTCGTTTCTTTTGCCTGAATGGAAGGCTGCGAGTTCAAGAAAACAAAATGGGTGCATGCATGTGTTCCTGCCAGCTCCACCGTGGGATTCCTCTCAGCGCTGAGCATGTGTGGATTGCATAATAATTCTCCGGTGAACATACAGAGAGAAGATCCAACGACTTGTGAAGATGAAAACATTAATGATGGAGTAGCAGAGCATAAAACTTGAGTCTTCATCAACTACTGCTGGAAGATCGATCTGGGAGACAAAGCAGGATAAGATTCTTGTGCGAGAGAGAGATCAGGTGTCGAGAAATGGTCTCTCTCCATGGCCCATTCGAAAGGATTGTGTTGGAGATCAGGCACATGGAGGCAAAATAAAAGGGTGAGGTGATTGGATATCTGAAAACAAGAGTGGGGGTCTCTTTCTCTGTATACAAAAAAGATCATTATGATCTGTTGACACTACTTGAGAAGAATGCAAAGGAGGAAGGACTCACTAGTTAATGCCTTGTCGCGAAACACAAGCATCAATTTGTCCCACGTTTCGGTCAGTACCAAATTAAAATACAAAGTAATAAGCACCATTCATTCTCATAGCTAGCTAGGCTCATCTCTTTTTATTTGGAACGTTGCTGTAAAGTAAAATTTATATATATCTCGATTAATTTTATCAGTATGAAGGTAATGACCAGTTAAAATCTCTAGTGATTTTTTTTTATATGTGAGGAAACTTCACCCCTTGAAAAACATATTTTATGGGTCCATGTAAGTGAATAAAACTCTAATTGTCCCAGACTTATATAAGAGATGTATGCTCTGACTCGAACTCTAAACCTATTATGCAGATAATCATAAATCTTATTAGTGAGTCACACCCCTCAGGGTTAATGAATACCCTTGCAATTCTGCTCCATTGCATTATTCTTATTCTTTTTATTTCCATACGAACAAAAATAAAATAAAATCAATGACCTAATGGAAGAAGAGATTCATATGTCAATGAAGTTAATTTGGATCCATGGATTGGGTGGGTTACGTGCCATCAACAGCTTATAATCCATTGCATGATTCTAATCCTAACTTGTGCCTCGCTACCTTCTTTTTTTTAATTGAAGCTGCCAAGTAACATTAACCTATGGATGTTGCGATACCTAACTTTGCAAACATAGTTAAAGTCAGTCGAAAATAGTATCAGAAATTATTATATAACTTCAAATTAAAAGGAGTTTCAATAAGTCCAACATCTTAAAAAACGAAAGAAGGACAGACAAAGTCAAAATGAACAATATTTCGTACGTGGGTGATGGATGTGTATGGGATATGATGATGTTCGAAAATTAGCAATTTAACATGCTTAGAAATTAGGTTTTTTAGTATTTAGATAATGGTTAATTATATATTCATGTTAATATTCTATTATGCAGATATTAAAAAGTGGATGATAGGTGATAGTAACTATCTCACCTAAAAGCTTAAATTTATAAGTGAGCCCTCAATTTATATTATTCTCTAACACACTCTCTCAAGTGAAAGTTATTTGGGCTTGAAACTTGCACAGGTCCACATTGTCTTGTACTTGATTTTTTTATCAAATAGAATGGGGATGGTGAGATTTGAATTTGTGACCGCTGGGTCAACAAAACTCTGATACCATGTTAAGAAATTATCTCACCTAAAATCTCAGTTATACAAGTAAGCCCCAATAATATGATTTATATTATTCTCTCGTAACTTCCACACTTTCAAAACATACTTTTTTATAGGGTTTATGGGCTATTAGATTATTAAATCAATAATTTAAAAATAATTTTCAATAAATGAAATGTTAAACATTAAAACATAAAATATTGATGTCAAGGATATTCTTCTCCCTACACATGTAAGACTAGCAACTCAGTAAACCTGTACCCATCTAGCTAAGCATACAGATGATGATTCTCTCAACTTGTAGACACATGTACATTTAGTTGTGACATAGAGGTGAGCCCAATGAGATTGATGGGGTTTTGGCACTTCATTCTAATAATGTTTTTTTTTTAAAATTGAATTTTTATTTATTATTGTATTTTAAATTAAGTAGTTTTTATGTTTTTAGACCATTTTCATGTGTTGTTGATATCAAACATAAATTTTAAAAAAATTAATACATTTGATATTAAATATGATAGTTAATTAAGCTCATGATCAATTAGGGTTACAACTTCCTAACTCATATCGACTTGAACTCGACGCAGTGCCTCGTCCGAGAATGGTGGATATGAAAGCCTACCAAACCTTTATGTATTTGGATTTATTTTGAGCCTTACAGTTCAACAATATTATATTTATTTGGAATTAGATGGTGACAATAATCCAAAAATAAAAGCTTGAAGTGAGCTAGGTTTATGTCATTATATTTTTTTGATATTCTAAACAAGTACACTCTGAACTCATCTTTCACGATGGGAAAAAAAAAACGGTGATGCTCTAGAAAATGTTATTTATGTTCTAAACTTGCTTTGCGACATTTATATATTTATTTTTAATGGTATTTGATTTAATTTTTGATTGGTTTTCACCCATTTGATGCATATTCCCGTATAATCGGGGGAGGGGGGGAGGGAAAAAAGAGAGTATAAAGGCAAGTGATAAAATTGGACCTCACCTAAGGGCCAAAACGGACTTCCAGAAGTGGGTCCTCCGCATGTCGGATTTTTTGGGGGCCCACCTACACCATTTTTGTCTTGACACATCATTGATTTCTTGCGTGGAGGTCTTCTTGCCTCTGGCCATCCCTTTCCCTTTAAAGAAAACAGCACTCCCCACTTTCTACTTTCCAAACAAACTTTTGAATCTACCTTCAACCTTTGATTTTATATTTATATGTATATATATATATATATAGTCTAACTATAAAAAATATTTTGGGGTCAAATAATAATGCACACAATTAATGATTAATGCATTAGAGAAAAGAGAAAACCTTATTTATATTATTTGCAAAATACAAATTATATCTTAAATGAGGGCAGTGGAGACTGTAGAGAGATGCCCTGGGAGGCAAGGGGCCTGTTATCTGATCGGTTGAAATGACTACATAAGCATTGACAATGCTCCTGTCAAATCATGGCATCTGTTTCAACTCATCTGAAAGTCTGAAACAGGTAAAGCTAGTTTGGTTGGAGAATAATTCTACTTTCCCAGTCTTTTTTGTTTTTTAGTTACCGTTTTTTTAAAAATAATCATTTTTTATTTAAATTTCTCTTTTTGTGTGTTTGTAAATTATTTTAATATACTAATGTATAAAATAATTATAAAAATATTATTTTAAAAAATTTATATTAAAAAATAATCTTAAATAGAAACACGACCTTATTACGCTAAAAAGGACAGCTATAATAGATAATGAGAATGCCTGTTGATGTGGGGGGGATCCACTCATTTAAAACTTAAAAAGCATTGGGACAGCATTGGGACATCAATTCCATGAAGCGGACATAAGAAAATATATTTAACAAAACGTATATTGAACGGGAAAAACACTATCTTTATATCTACGAGTGCGATTGATGTTGATGTTGATTTTAAACATAATTTTAAAAAATATATTTAAAAAAATGTATATTGAATGGGAAAAACACTATCTTTATATCTACGAGTGCGATTGATGTTGATTTTGAAAATAATTTTAAAAAAATATTTTTGACATTATCAATTCCATGAAGCGGACATAAGAAAATATATTTAACAAAATGTATATTGTATGGGAAAAACACTATCTTTATATCTACGAGTGCGATTGATGTTGATTTTGAAAATAATTTTAAAAAAATATTTTTGATATTATCACATCAAAAAATAATTATTTAAAATGAAAAATTTTAAAAAATACTTTTAAAACACAATATCAAATCAGTCATATATCACTATTGAGATATTTATTTTGATTATAAAAGTAATGTTTTGATTTTGCTTTTCATTAAAGCAACCAAAAATGCTAATAGTAAGTTGAAGAGTAAAATATTTGTTGTCATATGATTCTTTTGTTATTTTTGTTTGGATGGAAGATACAAAAATCCTTTTATATTTTTAGCATTTAAATACCTTTACTACTCTTAGTAAATATGATAGCTGATTTCTTTGGATGTTTTTAGACGTTACATTTTGTTTCAAAATAATTTTCGTTTCAAAATCAATAAAGTTTTTATTTTGTATTCTTTTTCTAGTTATAATTAAATGGGTAGAGGGTTGTATTTGTCTTGACAAAAATAAAAAATATTAAATATTAGAAATACATCAAATTTACTAAATCACTCTCGATATCAAGATTTATTTATATTTTTTAGGGAGTATTTTTGTATTTTTCTTTGATATTTTTGTAACATGTCAAATGGGTAAAGAATAAATTGGTTTTTACAATAATTTCAAAAACAATGAGAATCCAAACCTATGAGATGTCCGGAAAGTTTGTTGATTTTTCGCACGTGTGTGCCATGTTATGCAATGGTGAGAGATTTTTTTTCCAGTTGTATAAGTGGATTGCACTCCATGTTTTTTCGAGAGGCAACACATGCAAGGTTATCAATACCGTTTCGGTTGCCGTTTTGTTTTTTTTATTGGTACGAAACGTTTCGGTTTCGGAGCGTTTCGGTGTGCCGTTTCGGGGTTGTACTGTTCATATATAATTAATTAATTATATATGTGAAAAAACTTAAAAAACAAAAAAAATTAAATATATTTTTTTATTTTTATAAAATCAAAGTTGACACAATTTTATTTTTTATAATATATATTTTTTTATTTTTTATTTTTACATTTTCAATACATCTAATAAACAATAGTTTATATATATATATATATATATATATATATATATATATATATATATATATATATATATATATATATATATATAATAGGTGTGTGTGTGTGTGTATGTTAGTGGGCGGGAGAGGAAACTGGGAATTAATTTTTTCCCTCAACTGAAACGGAACACCCAGAGTAATTCCGAGGTATTTCGGTCGGTATTTAAAATGAGACAAAAACAACGTCGTTTTGTCTCGCTTTTTCTCCTGGTACGAACCGTTTCGGGCGAAACGAAATGGTATCAATAACTTTGAATACATGTTTGTCTATGATGGTTGAATTGTCTTCAAAGATGTTTTCTTTTTTTATTCTCTATCCTCCCTTGAAATCCATGCATGACATTGCAAATTCGAGGTATTGTTTTTATGTTTTTTTTATCATTTAATATTTAATTTGTTGAGAATTGGTTTTTATTGTTTTTAAATATTTGGTGCTTCGGATCACGGTTTGACATAAAAAAACATTTGGACCTTTTTTAACTTCTCATAATTTTACATTGATATTTTAAAAAAAAATTATGGTTATTTTTGTTTTTATATGGTTATTCTAATCTCATAAACTGACATGTGTATTTAATGGAGTAACCCGAGCGGGCTCGAGCATTATTAAAAGATGATTTGGACTTACTAGTTGATCCCTATTCATAATCCCATAAATCATTCTCCATAACATCGTCCATTATACAAATTTACTTACTTAATTATTTATTATTTATTATTATTGCTCTAGTTTGATAATTCAGATAACATCATCTAATTTCTAGATATAAATACACACACCCACACTTTATTGAGATTTTAACATAGTTTTTATATAATGAAATGATAGCAAGTTATTAATATTTATCGTCAAAACATAAATCAATCCATAATTACAGTCCAATCATCTAAACCTTAACTCTCAATATCACAATTTAATAAAAGATATAAATAGTTTCATTAACCCATATTTTAAAAAGGATAATATACACCATATCATTACCATTTAGTTCATTTTTTTACTACAAACATCATAAGTATAAATCCCAACAATAAAATGATATACATGAGTTACCTAATGATATAAACAAAGTAATATAGATATTATCACTCTTATCGGCCTAACGTGGACTTAAAATGATTAATTTGTATATTATTACATTAATTTTTATTAACAATTCATAAGAAAAAGAAAATAATAAATTAAAACATCCATCTCATCATAATTTATTTATTTTTCATCACTTTATTCTTCATCATTGTCATTTAAATTCAATTTAGATTCAAATTCTCTCCACAAAAGAGATTTCTTTTCTTAGTTTTCACTCATCACATAATTGATAGATTGAGAGACTTTCAAGTCTTTAAATACTAATATTCTTTTTATTAAAATTTATTCTTTTATCAAAATTTACTTAACATCTCTATTTTTAGTCTCATAATTTAAACATGACTATAAACACATCTATTTTATTCTCTTAAGCCAAAAATTCAATTTAAAATATAAATGATTTATCAAACAATTCCATGCTCTTATACCCTTTAAATTGTTGAATTCACCATGTAAAATAAAGTGAAGATTTGTTTTTGATTCCTGCCTTAAACCTATTATCCAATCATTTCTCATATCTAGAATCATGATTAAAATACAATATTTTAAATCATTACACTACTTTATGTATCTAAATGTTTATTTAAGAATTCATTCACATAACTCATCAATCCATAAAATCTAATTCATAATAAACATAAAACAAGGTTGCCTACTACTTAATCACAAGAAAAATCAAAATAGAAAGCAAAGAAAAATGAGATAGCAATTCTAAAATTAATTACTTTAAAGTAAAGAGATAAGGGAAAGAGATTGCTAACTCGGTTTTTAACGTGGTTCGGCAAGCCTCCGTCCACGACTCAAGTACCAACCCGTACTTGAGTATTGTACTCTTTACTAATCCAAGTAACAAGATTACAATTTCCGCTTGATGAATCCACACCAAGACTTTACACCACTTGAAGATATGCCCTCTTCAAGATTTTCCTTTCCACTTGAAGATGTCCCTCTTCAAGATTTTTCCTTGGTGATGTTCCCTCACCAATACCAAGAGTTTTATACTCAACTCTCAAGAGTTTCACAATGGTTGTTTTAGTAAAACAACAATACACTCTTAATAGTGTGGATATTACAAATGAAGATCTATGATCTCTTTCTCTCACTTAATAGCACTTAGGATATTTGAAGGTGTTTAAGTGTAGTGAGAATGAGAAATACTCTTTGTGTTAGGATATGAAGATTTAAACACAAATATGAGTATTAATGAGGATTGATGATATAAAGGTGTTTATGCACTTCTAATTGCCTCACTATAAGATATGAAAGTTGTGTATGTTTAGTTTTGCAATTAAGAGGCCTATTTATAAGTTTCTAAAAGAAACTAGCCGTTTCTAGCCGTTTTAGTGCAACTGCCATATCAAGCGGTCGACCGGTTCACAACGGACAAAACCAAGCGGTCGACCGGTTCACAACGGATAAAACAATTTGTCTTCCAAGCGGTCGACCGGTTCACAACGGATACCTCAAGTGGTCGACCGGTTCATGCAGAAATCTATTTTGACAAATTATCTTTTCTGAATTTCTTGAACCGATTGATTATGACTTAAACCTTTTAATCATCAAATCCTTTTAATGCATGCAATGTGAAGTGTGTGAGTTCATTTTAATTTGTGCTATCAAGATAGAAATTGAGATTTACATAAAGCACTAAAATGAACACTTATTCTAAGTCTTCACTTGCTTGCATCTTGGACTTCTTGGAGTGATTTCTTCGTGTACTCCATTATGCTTGTTGATGTATTCTTTGAATAAAACCTGTTTATAGCTTAATCTCATCCAAGCATATTATTAGCCCATTTTCTTTTTATTGTTATCATCAAAATATATAAAGCATACAAAGTATGACATTATATGTCAACATTTTCTCCTCCTTTTTCAATGTTCCCTTTTACCCACCATTATCCACTCTCTAAAAACTTTAAGAAGTCTTTGGTTGTCTAGTTGAATCCTTCTAAATACTTTTTAATTAATTAACTCTATCTTTTCTATTGTTTATTTTGTTAATCTAGGTGAAAATCAAGTTGAAAAATACACAACCCTCCTCCCAATTCTTGCCTGGTCAGTCTAGAAAGTAATTCATGTATTTATATGTGTGATTTTAGACTATTTGCAACTTTGACCTTTAATTTCTATACATTCTCATTGAATTCCCATTTTTCTTATGTCTTTTATTTATCCAAAAACTATTTTTAATTTCACTTTCTTTAGCTAATCAAAATATAACTTTTGGTTCATTTTTCTTCTTCTTACTATTCCTAAATTAACTCCTTCTTTTTTTCTCATTTGGGTCTATTTATATTTCTTTTTTATCTCCAAATATATTTTACTAATTCCAAGATTCTAATTTGGGGTTTACAATCCAACTTTATTTTTTTACAAGTTCTTTTCTTGTAGGCTATGATTTTTTCTTTCGTTTTGGATTCCTTGTTATTCTGTGCTCGATGCATTATAGATTGTTTAAAGTAAAAATAAATGTTTATTTTATATGAAAGAAAATTAGTGATTGTACACAGAATTTAAAGAACAAATCTTAAATTGTATAATCTTATTCCTATTTTTACGATTTAAAACGTGCATGAACCTACAATTTAGTCTCTCAATTTTATTTTCTTATATTTGACCCCTTCTACTTTTTTATTTCTTATTTAGGTCCTAAACTTCATATGTTTTAAGTGTTAGTCCTCAAGAATAAGGGGAGGGTGAAAGTTGGAAAATTTAAAGAGAGAAAGCACTAGGGTGACTAGATTTCAACCACTAATAAGTTGGATTTTGGTATTTATAGATTTATCTTTAGAAAAATGAACTTAGTGGAGGTGGTTTTCACATTCAATAATGTTAAAAAAATATTGAAGCTCAATGATTTTCTTATTTGATTTGATTTCGAGTTCTTAGATCAATTTGGACATTTATTTTTTAGACACAAAGTCATAAAGGTTCATGGGGTTTTAATTTTCATGTTTCTAGGTGGAAAACCACCAATGGTTGGTATCTAGGATTTTAGGATTTAAAACCTTGGATCTCGATTCTCATATCATTAACACCACCTTTAATTACAAACAAATATGAAAAATAGATGATATGTCGTATACTTAAGCGATTGATGTGTTATTCACCTTGTAAGAAGAAGAAACACATGAGCCTGAGTTTTTATATGGGACGGATGCGCATGTTCAACCCATTTTTTCTATTTTATCATTTTATGATTACATATTTTTTAAAATAATTTAAGTTGAAAGATATTCAAATAATGTTTCATCTTTTATGGTTATATCAACAATATATTTTTGAATAATTATATATGCATGATTTTCTAAATATGGATGAAATATTTATTTTTCATTATTTTTATATAATTTTAATCATCTTAATTATTGTTATATCGCTTTTACATTTTTGAGTAAAATTATGAATTTATGAATTTATTAATTTTTAATAAGATTTGCTCTTAATGCTATAATAATTTTTTGTTTAATTATTTTCTGATAATACAAACTATGTTTTTTTTAAAGAACACATTAATAAGGAAAATATGCTTTGATTAAAGAGAGACTTTTCTTATACTTATTTTAAATGATTAACAGTTTTTTGGATATTGAATGTAATTATGTAAAGTTTAAATGCAGTGAAGAACATAGTTTTAACTAAAGAAATATATAATGAATTTATACAAAAAATATTTATTTATTAAAATCCATCTTTATTTTATTTTACTTGATTAAAAAACAGTTTTAAAGAGTACTTTGTTCCCAAGTTAAAATATTTTTATTTGTATTTATCTTTCAATTTTCCATTTTAATCTTTAGTTAGATTTATTGTTCAATATTTTTTTTTAATTTTATCTTCAATCTTCTTCGTTTTTAGCAATTACATTATATTTTGGACAAATTCAAGGGCAATTAAATCAATTTAGAATCTTCTTACATTGATGTGAAAATATATATACATACTTGAATTCATTATTATTAATAATAATAATGTATAAATCAACTTGAAATACTCTAATTTACCAAAACAAAAACAAAAACAAAAGCAAATAAGGAAGACTTGACTACACCTTCATAATTATTTTTCTTAGAAATTTCATTGTATGATGGCTTTATAAGTGATAAGATTTAAACTCAAACGCAACATAATCTAAATAATGCTGGAATTAATTGTTCCAAATCTCTATCATTCTGAAATAACTCTATAATAAAATAAACTATAAGATTATAAATAAATAAATAAATAAATAATTTGAAGACCAGATTGTAAAATACAAAGCACTTCAATGAAAAAGCTGTTTTAGTAAATGTTTAATTTAATAAAGGAAGCTGAATAAAATAATGATGTAATATTTCATGGGGAAAAAAAGACAACAATCCATTCTCGGCATAGCACCAAGGATACAAGGATCACGTGGCAAACCCTTATTTTATTGGATCATGACCACATTGGTGTCTACCATTTTGAAATAAATAAATAAATAAATAAAACTTTATAATAGTTTCCATTGCACAGTACTTGTCGGATTATCCCAGTGCAGTGAGATCATGTTCATAATTAACGTTCAATGTCGTTGAAAGTCAGATGGAGATAACGACCTTAATTATTTTAATTAAAGCCACTAATTAGTCCATAACACTCGCAAGATCATCTTACCCTACCAATATAATTAAATTTAAATCTTCCCTACCTAACATCAACTACAATTCGGTCGTGTTTGTGTTTATATTTCATTTCAAACATATTTTTTTCAATTTTGTTTTTTAAAACAACTTCAACCCGGCCCCGCGGCTGTTAAATAATAAGATGGTTATCACGTAAGTATAAACTAAGAAAAAGCCTTTTGAGTTCCATGGCCATAGACTTCTCAGCCCTTATCTCTAAGTTTTATAGCCTTACTTTTTCAATAAACATACATAATGTTGATGAGTAATTAAACGATACTTTGCAGGACGGTGCAACGAGCTATTTAAATGAATCTTCAATTTTCGTGAAGGTGACAGAAGTTGCTCAGATAAAAAACCTCAAACTGCCAAGCTTGATCAACTGTGGACCCCAATTTTATTTTATTTTAACGATTAAAGTGGCTTATTTTTTTTTCATCTTGTAATTAAAATTGATCTACCAATCGTGCATGTCAACAACAAGACCATCTTTACTAAATTTAATTTCTTCCTTCTGATTTTGACATTTTTGTACATAAACCAGTCTCAGTGGGATTCAGGCATAGTTTTTTTTTTTTTTTTTTAAATGAATGCTAGTTGATGATGAGACCGGCCTTTCATGATCATGCGTTGCTCGTAATCATACATGCCAAAATGTGATCATGGAACCCGTCCACGCTTTAGGTCCCGTTTATTTGCTGGAAAGTTGTTTTTTTTTGGAAAGTGAATTCCGGGAAAATAAATTCTTGGAAAGTGAATTTCGATGTTTGGCAGTGTTATGGAAAATGAACCGGAAAACACTTTTCATTGTTTGTTTGTGTTATGGAAAAATAATTTATTAATAAATTAATTTTTTTTCAAGTTTATTAAAATAACGAGGAACAAATCTTACAAATTAAAAAGTTGAATGAGAATGAAATTGAAAAAAAATATATTTCATAAATTATCTCAAATAAAATAAATAAAGATCAAATCTAAAAAATTAAGAAAAAAAATAAAAGGTGAATAAATTAAAATAATAATAATAAACATTTCATAAATTATTTCAAATAAAATAAGTAACAATAAAAAAAATGAGGATCAAATTTGATAGATAAAAAATTTCAATAAAAAATGATAAGAGAAAAGCAAATAACAATTATAAAAATAAGGACCAAAATTAATATAAAAATTAAATTTTAAGAGATGGAATTGAAAAATAAATATTCAAAACAAATTATATATAGCAATCAAAAGTTTGAGGATCAAATTTGATATAATCAGCAAATAATGATATTTCTAAATTTTTCACAACTTCCGGAAAGTGTTTTCTACCCAAATTTTCCGGAAAACACTTTCTTGAAAACCAAGCCAAATTCTTCTTTGACTGAAAAGTATTTTCCGTTGACCAACTTTCCGAAAAGCAAACAAATATAAAAAAGTTTAGAAAATGATTTCCCGGAAAGTAAATTTCAGGAAACAAACATAGCCTTACTATGCAAATGTTTTCTTTTGTTGTTTGCATCGATCCTTGAGATGATCAGAATTGCTTAGAAATTTTGCTACTCATAAAGTATTTTATATCAAGTCAATTGCCTCCATCAATTTCTGATTTAGATAGCACTAATATTCATGCATGCATTCTCATTGCGAGACACAATTAAAATCTATTTATACAAATCTATTTATTATTTTTCTTCCAAATTATTAAACATTCTAAGGAGTTCCAAAGAGTTAAGAAAAAAATTACATGAATTGTCGTTGATCATTATAGATAGACTCATTGATGGACTAAACCCTTGAAGAGTTCCATTATTGAAGAATCATAGCAAATATTAAGGAAGAATTATAACAATTACCGCTTACCATGATTGACAAAATCACTTACAAAGGTTATGAAATATTACATGACATTGCCAATAAATTATAGCAAATATAACTAAAAATAAGACCCTTAGAGAGTTTATAGAGTTAAGAAATAAATGCAGAAATTTCCATTAAGCATTACAAATGGAATAATTGATGAAAGGTTGTAAACACCCAAGAAAAAGAAAAAAAGAAACAAAACGGTTCATGAATAAAATACAATAAGAGAGAGGGAGTAGGGATTTTTTTATTCTTTCCCATCATCTCCACTTCCTCATTTTTTTTCTTCCTAGCTAGCCGAACCTCTCCTCTCCTTTTCCCAGATGAAATCTCCTCTCTTCTTTTCCAACCAAACCACTCTCCTCCCTTCCTTTCCAACCAAACCACTCTCCTCTCTTCCTTTCTTAACCGAACCTTTCTCTTCTTTTTCCTTTTCCATCGAACCCTCTCTTCTTTTCTCTTCTCAACAAACCATCATCACCTTTTCTCTTCCTCACAGCCGAACCTTAAATCAAAGTAAGGGAGAGGAGTTGGTGAATGTGGAGAAAGGTGGACTTTTGACGAGAGGAAGAAAAAGGGAAGAAGTAGGAAGTAAAGCAAACAAGAGAAAAGGAGGAAAAGTTTCAAATCTTTCAAAAAATTGTGAGATACGAGAGGTAAGAGTCATGAAATCCTCTTCCTTTTTTCCTCTTAGGATATGAAACAAAAATGGAGAAGAGAACCCTAGGAAAATTAACCTAATATTCAAGCTAGATGTAAAGTAAACAAATGAAAAATAAATGTGTATTTTATTGGAATTTTGTTGGTGGATTATGGGCTGAAATTTATGGTTACAATGGGTAATTTTGTTGGAATTTTATTGATAGATTATGTGCTGAAATTTTGGGATTTAATGTGTATTTTGTTGGAACTTTGTTGGTGAATTATGGGCTGAAATTTATGGTTACAATGGGTAATTTTGTTGGAATTTTATTGATGGATTATGTGTTAAAATTTATAGGTTTAATGTGTGTTTCCTGTTGAGATTTTGTTGATAGATTTGTGATGAAAATAGATGCATAATTTTGTTGAGAATTTTATGCATGTTTCAGCTAAAATTGTTGAAATAAGTATGGTGACGAATGTGAAATTAGAAATAGATATATACTCATTTTTTTTGGACATTGACGTCGCAGGCGGTGCAGTGGGGATTGAATCATCATCCAGACAAAAACAGCCCCAAAATAGAGCAGGTAGGTGATTTACACCTCTCCTTTTATTTGACAAGTAATATGTATTTTAAATAGAATATTATACGAATACAATGGTGTAGATATTAGTGTTGAATGCTTAAATGCAAATAACGATTGATTAGCTTTGGCTAATGGCATCCGAAAGGATGACCGGGATAAACGATTGATTAGCTTCGGCTAATGGCATCCGAAAGGATGGCCGGGATAAACGATTGATTAGCTTCGGCTAATGGCATCCGAAAGGATGGCCAAAATAAATGATTGATTAGCTCCTGCTAATGGCATCTGAAAGGATGGCCAGGATAAACGATTGATTAGCTTCGGCTAATGGCATCCGAAAGGATGACCGGGATAAACGATTGATTAGCTTCGGCTAATGGCATCCGAAAGGATGGCCGGGATAAATGAATGATTAGCTCCGGCTAATGGCATCTGAAAGGATGGCCGGAACAAAAGAATAGTAGACCTCAGATATGAGCGCCTTATATGAATATTCGGAGTAATGATATTTGTTACTCGAAAATGAGAAATGAAGTTCTTATATTTCTATAATCGAATTGCTTTATGTATATGCAGAAGTTTCAACTTGTCAGCGTAACTCTTAATCGATAGGTCATTTGGTCAAAATTATTTTAATATTATATTTAAGTAACTGTATTTTATTAAATACTTGTATTCGTTGCGAGAACGTCACGACTACGTGGGAGCTAGGGAATCTAATAAAAAGGGAACCTACTTTTGTAAAGAACCGTGTAGATTGCATGCTAATGTAGGATGTGTTTGAATTCTAGCAATGTTTAATTTGTTATCGGACCCTTTTGTGAACTCTGTAAATGTCACCGATAGATTAAGAACGTAAGACCATATCCATGTATGAATATTTCTAAACGAAATCTTTAGTTGTGAAAACTGTAGTATGGTACGTTTATGAGAACTTTATTTTCTTTAATGGAATGTTTATTGAATGGATTACATTTTTCCGAGGTGAATGGTTACGGATCGTTGTGTAACGACATTATGAAAAAAAAATCTTGGGTTTTACATTAATGGTGGGTTTTGATGTTAATTTTACTGATTATTGGTAATATTATCAAATGGGTTTTTATTTATTTGTGTGAAAAATCATAACTGAAACCGTAATTCTAAATTACAAATGCACACCCAAATCTAATTTCCAAATCAATTGCAACAAAAAAGAAAATAAATCCCGATCCTCTAGGTCCTCCATAGATATCACTGCTTTGTTGTTGGTGGTGGTGCTGTTGCATTTGTTGGTGGTACTGTAAAAATAGCTGCTCTTGGTAGTTTTGGAGGTTATGGATGGTTTGATAACACTCTCCTTGATCTTCTTATTTAAGCCCACACATATCTCTCACCTTTTCACTCTACAGAGGAAAAAAAAGATTGAAAATTCTAATATTGCTTTGAAGCTGCAATCATAAGGATCACTTCCTTCGACCTTTCTGTGGAGATATTGGAGGGTAATGGGGATGTGAGAGTGATACACCACTCTCCACAATTTTTATTTGATGTGGGGATTAAAAGTCCAACACGTCTACTTGTATGTAAAAGCTTTTCAACTGAAGTTCTATTAATTTTTAGAAACCCTCCAATATCTCCAATTGATTCTGTGAAATAACTTGCAGGTGTTTTGTTTTCTGTTTTAGAAGTGAAAAAGAAGAACTTGGACGAGAGCTTTTTGGAGAAGAATGAGAGATACAGAAAAAGGTCAGACTTCACTATTTTTCGCATACTCTCTGTTTGATGAATTGTCTGCTTATATACTGCAGAGAACCCATGCATTTTACATGTTGAGATTCACCTGTAACAACTTGTAACTGACTAACTAACTAACTGACCAATTAACAGAAGAGGTTACCTTGATCTCCTCTTCTTTACAATTGACTTAACTAACAAAAAAGGAAACACATTACAATACACTTCTCTGTTTTACTCAACTCTGCTGCAACCTTCTTCCACTTCTGTTTGACTTTGCTTTGTGTCCACATAAGCAGCTTAACAATCAACAGTATGGAGACTGAATTGTATTATATAAAAAATGTGCTTGCCTCTTCTTTCACTTGCTTGCGGCGTGATTCGGTTCAAAATGTTTGAAGGTCAAGCAATGCAGGTAAATAATACTCTTTTGGAAAATTAATTGCTCTGTTTTGGTTTGAATTTATGAAAAAGAGTTTTCTTATAGGCTGTTGAGCTTATAGCAAGGCTTGATCTTGATGATCCTTCAGCTGTACGAAAGAGTTTTCTCTCGTATTTTTGCTTGTTAATTAGTCTCAAGGTTGTATGAAATCACCTAATTCTAATTTTGTATCCATTTCTTATGCAGGCTCATATATTTATTTATTACTGTAGGAGTAATTCTCTTCATCTTCTCTTGTTTTGGGTGTATTGGAGCTGCAACACGGAATGGATGATGCTTGACTTGTGTATCCTAATTATGCATCTTTTTTAAACTCATTAGTAACTAGTACTTGTGTCTAACAACTATTTTGTGATGCAACAATTACCTGCCCGAAAGATGGTAGCATAATATGCATTTTTTTTCTTTTTTTGGTTCTTGCCTAGTAAACTAGCATTAGAAGATTTGTCTTCTCATTCTCTTTTCACTGTATATTTGATGGTTCATATTGATTCTTGGAATTGATTTTCAAAATAGAAAAGAAGATAGCAACAACTAATCAAAGGATTGAGAAAATGGAACTAGCCATGAAGACCAAAGAGGATCGAAAACAATGGCGTATTTTTTTAAACACTTCAAAATATGTATTTTTTTTATTCTATGTTGATTTACTTATACATGTAAATATATTTGAATCTCTGTTATATTATAAATTTTAATTTATGAAATTTTTATTTCAACTATATTAATTTATTTAGTTCTCAATATTAATAATATTTATGAAAATATTTATTTATTTACAATATTTAGTTCTCAATATTAATAAATAAATTTGAAATTATTAAAAAAATTAATTTCCATTTGCAACGGATATTCCGTTGCAAACTTGTTTGTAGTCTCGTATTTGCAACGTAACGCATCCGTTGCAAAGTCTGTTGCAAATAAATATTTGTAACGGTTTCCTTTCTTGTTTGCAACGGACGTGTCCGTTGCAAACACCCTCTTTTTTTAGTAGCGTGTATTGATTTAAAACACACACACACACACACAAATATAATGTTATTAATTTTATGCTTTAGTTTGGTTAGATGATGAAGAAAAGGTTATCAATGAGTAATATGGATAACAAAGTTACTAGTTGTTGTAATAAAGATTTTAATTACCACTATTTATTAGGTGTAGATTATGACCAAGCACCTTAGGCACTGTCATAACCCAATTTTGGGTTATGCTCCAAAACTACCAAAAAATAACAAAAAAATAAAATAAAAGAGGTTGGTGTCGGTAAAACAAAATCAAGGTGAAATTTTGGATATTTTCAAAAGCTCGATCGTACCTCTTTTGTGCCCAAATATGAAGGAAAGCGTAGATTCATGGCTAAAATAATTTATTATCGGATAAATCTGTGTAAAAACTAAGTTGTAAGATATGATTATATTTTTAAGGGCTAATTTGATTTAAATCGTTGGCTAATTTAAAAGTGTAATTATGTTCGATAATTAATTTATGGTCCAATTGAAGGATTTAATTAAACGCGGTGACTTAATTATACTTTAAATTGGTCAAATTAATTTTATTAAGGGTTTAGTCAATAAGAAATCAAGTTCTTGAATTTAATTCGGGTCCAATTGAGAAGATTGGAATTTTTGAAAACCCATTTGAATTTTTTCAAGCCTATTATGCGAAATCGCAGACCAAATTGAACAAATTGAGAGTTTAATGGTCAATTGAGGATTATATCGCATAAATCAAAAGTCAAGGACCAAAATAAAAAGGGCGCGCGAAGTCAAGGTTAGTATTGAAATTATGAAGGAGGGTATAATTGTATAAAATCATAAATTTAAATTCAATTGGGGGTGTAATAAGAGCAAATACAAGTCAAAGGACCGAATTGCACTTTTGCCCCTAAAAGCAGCCCTCTTCGCCTGCACCAACAGACCACGCACGCCTGCAGCCGCCGCCGACAAGCCACCTGCGCTCACTGCCGACATGCCACCTGCGCTTGCCGCCGACAAGCTGAAAGCTGCCCACCAATGCAACGGTAATCTCTACAAACGGCTATAAAAACTGATGAGCAGAGGTGCACTGGGGGCAGAAAATCACCCGAAGCTCTCTCTCTCTTCCTCCCGGCCAGCCAACCACCACCACCGTCGACCACACATATCCCTCCTCAGCACCACTGTCGTCTCCTCCATCAACCCCAGCAGCTCAACCACCTTCTCCGCCAAAGAAAACAGAGCAACCCCGACGCCATCAAGCACAGCCCGTCCACTTGCAACAACATTTCCGGCCACCACAGGCCACCATTTCCGACGCCACCATGAACACAAGAACCACATTGACGTCCTTTAACCAAAGGTGTTAACAGGTAGGCCATTCATCACACTTGAAAATTTCCATATTCACTGTTCATCTTCTCCTGCATGCAGGGGAGTAAATCGAGCCGGGTCGGGACTGGATACCCGACCCAATTTATAAACGGGGCAAGCTTCCAGCCCGTCTAGGTGGAAGCCCAGCCCGAGAGAAGGATGGGCTTCAAGCCCGTCTGATTAAAACCCAGCCCAAGAGAAGGACGGGTTTCCATCCCGTCTGATTAAAGCCAAGCCCAGACCACATTCTCTGGGCTGACGGCCCAGCCCCAAGATATATGGGCCGACGACCCAGGTACCTATGGGTCGACGACCCGGTTGAAATAGCCTGGGCTAACAGCCCAGACCTAGTTTTCTCTAGGTCGACAGCTCAATCCGAGCAGTGAGTCGCCACTCAAACGCTAAATTGGGGGTTGGTCGTCCGACTCACTTGATAAATAAATAAAATAATAAAAAATATAAAAAGGAAATATCTAGAAAAAAAATATATGTTGTTTTCTTGCATACGACCAATACACTAGCATATTTTAAAAAAACTTTATGTTTCGAAAAAAAAATATTACCATGGAATTTTAAGGAAAAAATGTATTTTAGCATGGATTTCACAAAGAAAAATCATTTCTTTCATTTTTGGATTTTACAACATGTTTGTAAAATCCAAAGGGCATTGGACAATATTCTAAAAATTATAAAAACCTTTTTTTCTGGTGATTCATATTATTCACTGTTGGTATTTGGATAAATAAATTCTAAAAGGGTTAGTATCCAAAATATTCAGCGGGGATAATACATCATCATCATTTAACCAATATATTTTTGAAAAAATCAATACTATAGCAATTATAAGACAAACAAAAACACCAAGCAACTCACCATAGGTAGGGCGTAAACCACTCCCTTACCCTAGAATCTATGAAAGATCAGTTTAGGTTTCCTAGTAACCATAATACTAGGTGGCGACTCTCTTCTCCAAAAATAAAAATAATCCTCTCGACATTGAATATTCCCCCTGCTTGACGGGGGGGGGTCACCGCAATGCCGCACTCTCGCGATGGGGTGCGACAGGATGGCGACTCCATTGGGGACTTTGGACTAGGCTTGATAATTTTGTTTGTTTATGATATGTTATTTTTTTCTTATTGCTATGGATGATTTATATTTTTCAGAAGCTTTAGTATGCATCTTTACATCCTGTCATCATAATAAGCTTTGCCATGCATCACTTTTTATTTTTTTATTTTGAGAGCACACACACTAAACTTTAAGTTAAGTGGGGGACTAGCAGCCTACCTATGACTTGAATCAAGGTTGAAGTTTGTGTAAACCCCAAATCTTTGCTGAGTGTTTAGACTGGTAGTGATTGGTATACGTACCATCCCGCTATCTGTTAAACCCTCATATAGCTTTTATGAAGGTGATCACTAGGATAGCAAGATACCCTCTTTAGACACCAAGTAGTAAACCTACCCAGTGTCTCACATATAAGAACAAGAACCTATCCTTAGGGTGCATGCTCCATAATATCGTTATTGCATAAAAAGAAAAAAAACTAAAAACTAAAAAAAAATTATTTTTACCACAATCATGTATCGTTTGACCTAGAAATATAGGTCTCTCTTTTGGAACCCACAATACTCGACTAAGAAAATAATGGAAAATGAGGAAAGGTCCTAGAAGTTGCTACCAGTACCTTCAATCGAAAGCTAGTCAAAAGAGATAAGTTCTAAAGTTGGGAAACCCAAAAAAGGCTCCATTGATGCTTAAAATGTAATCAACAATACTTGTTAGATTGAGATGTTTTCTATGTGATTTGTCATTTTCTATTTTGTCATGTGACTTAAGATATCAATAGGATCTTATCTTTGTTTTCAGGCCAAGATTTTTTCTTTTAATGAGATCATGTATTTTCAAAAATTTTCTTTTTTTGTGCATTTACACCAAAAAAAAGATCTTTCACAATAACATCTACACTTTACACTCAGAATGAATGACCGAATTTTAAAATACATAACAGATGTAGAGGAGGAACAAGTGTATAAATATAACATTAAAGAACTCATAAAATTAGTAGAACAACATGAACAAGTTTGGAAACCCACTAAAGAGGAACTTGGAACCATAAATATAGGTAATGAAGAAAGTCAAAGAGAGCTCAGGATAAGAACTTTGATCATGTAGAAAGAAATAGAAGACTTGATTACACTGCTTAGAGATTACATAGATGTTTTTGTTTGGTCTTACGAGGATATGCCTGAATTGGATACGGATAGCGTGGTATACAAGGTACTGCTGGAAGAAGGATGCAAACCGATTAAGCAAAAGTTAAAACGAGCCATCCAAAACTTCTCATCAAAGTAAAGGCAGAAATTGAAAAATAACAGAACACTGGTTTTTTTTAAAAGCAACCAAATATCCACTGTCGCGACTACGATTTTTTTGGACGCGCCTCGTGCCCCGTCTTCACCCCGGGATTCAGGGAGACAACAGCGCGCGGTGAGATGTGGGGTTGTTTATAGTCGTAAAATTTACGACTATAATTATTAGGAGTCGCCACCTAGTATTAAGGTCACTAGGAACCTATTGGTCTGCGAGAGTATTAGGTAAGGGGACTTGTTGTGCAAGGGGAAAAAGGAGCACCCCCAGTGCACCCTACATAAGGTAAGCTGCATTGTTGTTTGATTGTTTTTTTCTAGGTTAAAAGTTTTTACACTGCATTCTCAAAAAAAACATTTTCTTGTCTGTGGGTGTACTTTACAATGTAATTTTACACCGCAGTTATAAGTTTTACTTTATCTACGGATGTACTTTACAATGTAATATTACATCATTGTTAAAATTATTTTAATCTACGCATGTATTATACAATGTAATTTTACACCTTAGTAAAAATATTTTTATTTGCAGGTATATTTTACAATGTAAATTTACACCGCGAAAGCTAAAACCGAAAAATTGTTAAATTATTTTTGACATTTTGGACGAATATCAATGGATAATCGCAAACTGGTTACGGTATCCAAATTTTTGTTTTAAAAATATGGAAAAATATGCAACATATTTTTTACGAAAAAAAACAATGAGAAAAGTTTTGGAATTCCGTCGTATGCGCTAAAACAAATTTTATATTTTGATTTTTTGTAATAATAATAATAAAAATATATATGTATATATATCTTTCAAAAGTATTTTTTTAGAAAAACATTGTTTTATATTTTTTATTTTATGGGTCGGGCTAACGTACTCACCCTAAGTGATCTGGCTTCCGACTCTTACGTGTTGGAAGCCCGTATTTATTTGGTCTGGGCTTCCAGCCTTGTGGGCTGGAAGACAGAGAGTTGTGGGCTGGGCTTCCAGCCATCGTGGTCTGGAAGCCCACCCCTCTTAGGCTGGGTCGGGTCAACCCAACCCACCTAGATTTAAGAAAGAAAAAAAAAAGAACGTGAACAATGTAGAATTAACATTGTTCACGTGAAATGGTTGTTGCGATGTCGCGGTCACACAAATTAATTACCCTAGCTTAAAACACACAAGATAGTATAGAGCAAGCAAGGGGTCGATCCCACGAGGAAGTTTCAAGTCAGATTTTTATGTTGTACGTTATGTGATTGGGGGGATTTGGTTTGTGATTAACTAAACTATGGCAGCAATTAAACTAGCAAAAAAATCAATTAAAACCGAAACTTATCAAGAAAACAAACCTTGGTCGCAAGCATACATCCACCTACGGAAATTAGAACCGATCCTTGAAACAAAAAAATGCAGTTTATGTTCTGAAATTTTATCTTTTCTTAACGTGATTAATTAACGGATCCGCCGTATAACTAATCCTCACCACCAAACAATCAAAGTGTCCGCACTAATGATTCAATTTAATGGTAGCTTTAAGAACTAGATAATTTCATCAAGATTAACATACAAGTTGTCCGCAACTTATGTCAATTTATTCAAATGTTCTCCCTAAGTTCAATAATATAGTTCCGCCACAATTATCAAGCTTAGTTGCTTCACAAGTTCATATATCACAACTCCGGTTTTGATATTAAATTTAGCAATAGATTGTTCACAACAATAACTTAGAGTCCGCTCTAGCAATCATCACCAACAATTATAGGAAATATGCATAGGAAAACAAATATATTCATTCATAACATAAACTGAAAATATAAGAAAGAATAAATCTCACGGTTCTTGAAATCCGAAGGTGTTTGTGTCCTTGCAACCAAGAAGAAGAATCTAGCCTTGCATGTTTATTGAACAACTAAATAAAAAGATGGAAGAACACATGATTTTTGGGTTTGGAGGATGAAAATTTCGTGTTTTCTCTTGTGGTGGCTGCCACTTCCTTGCTCCTCTTCTCCTTTATATATGCTTAGAAACCCTAATGTGTATTTTACCAAATAGTCCTTCCTTAAGTTGGCAGAATTTAGTTGTCCCTTGTAAAATTCATATCTCCCTCATACGACATCTTTTTAAGCTGAACTTTGGAGAGTTTATAGGTCTTTGAGTCCTGAATCCACTCCAATTGAGTTTGCATCAATTGGACTTCTGTAGCTCGAGAAATTGAATTTTTAATGGACAAAGGTCAACAGTGGCAGAATGCGAGATTTGACTTTGCAGGATGCGATTTCCATGATCTTTCTCCTTTTATTTTTCTTGCATTACATTTCCAGAAAGGTATGGATGTTAGCTCTTGAATGTCACTGGAATCACTTCATTTCGATCTCTAGAACTCACGCTCTGCACAAAACATCGACTGAACGTCAAATCTGCCAATTACCTCCAATATACTCCTTTTTGCATCTTTCATCCAAAAATGCCTTCAAAATATAAAATAAAGAATATCAAAGCATTTTATACACAAAACATATGCAAAACACTACGTAAATATGGATGAAATTATCAAATAATATGGTCGCATCAATGGTCGACTTCAACGAGAGGATTACCTGATGATGCAGCCGTGTAGAGGGGATCAAGGTGGTCCTTCCTGTCATTGTGGCTTTGGAAACGGAGGTCTGTGGCGGCCGGAATGAGGGCTTGAAGTCACCGGTTATGGCTGTCGTTCACTGCTGTTGGCTGTCGTTGTTGCTGTGACGTCGCCGGAGCTGGAGAAGGTGGCTGGCCGAAGCTTGAGGTGGTGATGAGGGAGGTGTTGGGTGGTTGTATGGCCTTCCACGGTGGGGAGAGAGAGAGATTACGGAGCTGTTTTAGAGAGAAGCCAACTGGTTAGTTTTCTTCCTCTCTGTTCGTCCTCCTCTGTTCCTCTTCTTTTTCGTTTCTTCAGTTTTCAAAACTTCCCTCTCTTCTCTGTGTTTTTCTCTCCATTTTCTCCTTAGGTTTTCTTCTTCCTCTCTCCCCAGAATTCTCCTCCTCGTTCCTCCTCTGCAGATTTTTTCTGCTCGTTCCCCCCTTTTACAACGTCATGCATGGTGCAATTATGGCAAGTGCAGCTTTCAAAAGGTTGATTTGCACTTTGGTCCATCAATTTATGATTGTTTCAATTGCATCCTCAATTGGATTTAATTTTGTAATTTTATGCAATTGTAACCCTCGCCGAATTTCAACATTACCCTTGACTTTGAGCGCCTTTTTCACTTTGGTCCCTTTACCTTTGATTTATGCAATTTGGCCCTTAATTAACAATTAAAATCTTAATTGTTTTTAATTTAGCCCTTAATTTGCATAATTAAGGCCTTAATTTGCATAATTAATTTGCAAAAATATGATTTTCTCAATTGGGCCTAAATAAAACTTGAGAATTCAATTTTTCATCGATTAAGCCCTAAATAAAATTAATTTGACAAATTTAAAGCATAATTAAGTCTTTGCACTTAATTAAATCCTCTAATTGGACCCTAAATTAATTGCTTTGTATTTGTATTTTCTCTCATTTTTGGGCACAAAAGAGATATGATTCAGCTTAGGAATATTCAATATTTTCATTGTGATTTTCGCCGACGCCAAAACCCTTTTTTATTAATTTTTTGTTATTTTTATTTTATTTTGGGGGGAGTAACCCAAAAATTGGGTTACGATAGTTGCCCCCTTCTTTACAATACTTACGACTAAAGTCTTGTAAAAGACTTTAAATAGTAAGTGTTGTAAAGAAAAAGAAAAATGGATTTATCAGACCAAGAAATGGTTAATAAATCTGAAAGTGAGAACGAGGTCTAGAAAGCGCACTTAGAAGAGAATGGTAAGATAGGGCTAGAAAGTGAACTATCTAAAAAAAATTGAGGCCTAATATACTCAAAGGATGGAAGAGGATGGTGTTTGTGACTGACATAGGAAAATGGTCTTATTATAATGGGTGACCTACCCTGGTGAGAGTGATGGAGATGGTCTCATTGTGATTGATAACCGAACCAAGTGAGAATGGTGAAGGTGGTAAAAACAAAAGGATGGTCTTGTTGTAATGGGCGACCTGCCCAGATGGAAGCAAAAAGTGGTGACGAAGATTTCATGGGATGGAATATAGGGCTTGAAAGCTCGCTATCTAGGATCTATGGTCGAGGATTGAGAAACGCACTCAAACAAGGGGAATAAGGATGGAAAATACAATATTCTAATTGATGGTCGAGGGTCGGAAACTCACTCAAAGAGGAGGGAACATAGGGTTGGAAGGCACACTATCTTAATTGATGGTCGAAGTTGGAAAACGCACTATCTTAATTGGTGGTTTGAAAACGCACACGAGAAGGAAGAAAATAGGGTTGGAAAACACACTATTTTAGCTTATGGTTAAGGGTTGGAAAACATACTTAAAATAGGAGGATAAGAATGGCTAAGAAGCGCATGACCCTAATTGACGGTTGAGGGTTGAAAAACTCACTCAAGAGAGGAAAGGGATGGCTAAGCTGCGCACTATCCAAATTGATGATTGAGGATTGGAAAACTCACTCAAATGAGAGGAAAGGAATGACTAAGAAGCGCACGATCCTAATTGATAGTTGAGGGTTGGAAAACTCACTCAAATGAATGGAGAATAGGGCTAAAAAGCTCACTATTTTAATTGATGGTGAGGGTTAGGAAACACATTCAGAGATGAAAGAAAAATAGGGTTGGAAAGCACACTATTTTAGTTGATGGTGAGGGTTAAGAAACACACTCGGATATGAATGGAGAATAAGGCTTGAAAGCTCACTATTTTAATTGATGGTGAGGATTGGGAAGCACATTCGAAGATGAAAGAAAAATAGGACTGGAAAGCACACTATTTTAGTTGATGGTGAGGGTTAAGAAACACGCTCGGATATGAATGGAGAATAGGGCTAGAAAGCTCACTATTTTAATTGATGGTGAGGATTGGGAAGCACAGTTGAAGATGAAAGAAAAATAGGACTGGAAAACACACTATTTTAGTTGATGGTGAGGATTACGAGACACACTCGGAGATGAATGGAGAATAGGGCTGGAAAGCTCACTATTTTAATAGATGGTGAGGGTTAGGAAACACGCTCGATGATGAATGGAGAATAGGGCTGGAAAGCTCACTATTTTAGTTGATGGTGAGGGTTGGGAAACACACTCGAAAGGAGAAGAGATAGGGTTGAAAAACACTCTATCTATGTTGATAAAAGACTCATTGGGCACTCGGGGAAGTGAAAATGATAAGGGCTCAAAGACGCATACAATATAATGAGTGGAGGTTTGCAAATTACCATCCCTCAAAAAACAAATTCTTAGATTATTAGTAGAGAGATGCCATGATGACAACTAAAATCAAGAAAAAGATAAAGTTGGAAAACATTCTCAAGGAAATGAAAGAGGTGAGAGCTTGAAAGCGTGCACGCAAAATAATGAATGAAGGTTCGTAAATTACGATCTCTTCAAAACATTCATAGATTCTCAATGGGGATGCAATGCATGATAATGCATGTATACTTACCTGAAAAATATAGGTCCCCCTTTCTTCTTTTTGGCTTTCCTTTCCTGGGGTTCGGATCTCCGACTTTGATGGCTTCTTGCTTCTGCTTACTCGAGCCGTAATTTAAAATTTTGATCTCCGGAGATGATAGATTTTCCATATTAATATGCCCCCTGAATTTGATCCAGATTCTTCAAAAAAGGATTATGGAGTCAACTTCATGATTTGACCACTAGAGATGATAAAATTTCATATCAACATGCCCCCCTAAGTTTGACTCAGATTCTTTGAAAAGAAATTATGGAGCCAGCTTCAATTGCATTTTTGGATTGCCCTCAGTCAAGTCATGCCCCAAAAGTGTTTTAGGCTTCATGTGCAATGTTTGCAGGAAGGGGTTGGTTATTTGCAACGATGGTGTTTTCATGCAAAACTTTTGGAATTTCAAAGTCATTCCAAGCACAAAAACCATTTTGATCTCAGTGTTTTAGGCTTTATTTAACAAGCTTGTTCTCGAAAGAATTCAAGTGATCTCACTGTCAGGTTTTATGTTGACTTTGACAAGAATATGAAATAATATTTGCAGATCTCTTATGTCAAGAAGAATTTGATTAGGTCATGTGAAATATTTATAAGGATTGTTTCAAATGGAAAAGCATTGCTTGTCGATCCAGATAACTCGCATTTGATCAGAAAGGGCTCTATTAGGTTTGTAACGTAGTCTTAAGTTACTGGCTACGAAAAAATGATATTTGTAGGCTCAAAAAGTGTTTAAGGGTTTTTTAGACTAAGGATCACTTAGTGCTTACTCTTAGAACTTCAGTTAGCCCTCATGATTAATTTTCATAGTGACCTAGCATGTCCCCCAGCGTTGGTTTGGGCTTTGACCTTGACGTGCCCCCCGGTATTTGTTTAGGTTTTTTCATTGGTATTTGGCACTAACGTTATGCTGACTTGGCATGCCCCCAAGTATTTTGTTTGTGTTTTTATCGCGACATGCCCCCCAGTATTTTATTTGGTCTTTCTATGTTGGTTTTTTAGTACTATCAAAATGTTGAATTAATTTGTTATAGTGTACTAAAACTCTTTTTATGTTTATGCCCCCCAGCTTTCTTCTAGTGTCACTTGTCATTGAGGACTGTTTTTGTAGATTTTTTTTTGCACTTGCCCCCCAGTGTAGGGTGTGATCCTTGTCAGGGTTAATTATCAAGAAAATGAAATTATTAGGCTCAAATAGGGATTGCAAAGGATATTTGAGACTTTGTGATGGCATATCAAAGATGGTCTTTCATCATTTCAAAAACATGCAATCTGAATCAATAAGCTTTGCTTTTCCATGTGAAACAAGTTTTTGATTTTTTGGATTTTTGCATTATTTGTTTCGCTAAGAGATTAGCTTTATTATGTGGATTTTGGTGGTATGAGATCACCCTTCAATGAAATCCTTTGAATTCCCAGAACACATTTATTGAATAATATCAAATTGACATTCATTTTCGTACTAGACTTTGATTTGCCAAAAATCTTTATGAAATCATGGGATCATGGGCGCTTTGGATGAAGTGTTTGTGTTTTTAGGCAGGAAAGCGAAAACACATCATAAACACAAGAGAATACATGATCATTGAAAAGGAAGGTTTGCTTAACAGCAGAAAGGTCCATGTCATTAAAAGCAAGATTACCGACAAGTCAAAACATAATGTCCAAACATGACCAAAACAAGAAGAAACAAGGAGAAATCATGGAAGTAAACTTTATCAACACAAAAGCTTTTGTTGATTTCACTTTCCATGGTGCGAACACTTGGTACCCCATCTCCGTGAAGCTTAATTGGATGCAGGATCTGGATTTCCTCTACCTTGCTTTAATCAAATGTTATCCACCCTGCTTTGATCAAATGCATGAGTCTTTTCTTGAAAGCACCGCAAGTGTGGATGTTATGCCCTGCAGCTCCAGCATGGTATTCGCAGGTGAGATCGGGTTTGTACCAATCAGGGTAAGGTGGTTGCAAAGGTGTTTGGGGTTCAGGAGCTATTTTCCCCATGCTTACCAACTTCTGATAAATCTCTTTCAAAGGCAAAGGTAGCGGAGGTAGTTGTTCTTGGGTTTTCTGGTAATTTCTTTTCGGGAAATTTTTAGATGGATCTTTGGCTTGAAAATTGATGTTGGAGATTTGAGATGAGGGGTGATGGGAGTTTTGGAATTGGTTGCTCTTACCCTTATAATCATCTCCAGAATATTCGACATCTTTTCTTTTGCCTTCAAAGCCATTTTTCTCCACAGGTGCGAGGATTCTTCCACTTTGAATTCCTTGCTCTATTCGCTCTGCCACAGCTACAACATCCATAAATTGCTGCGCTGAACTTCCCATCACATGTTCGTAATAGGGGGCTCTTAGCGTGTTGACGAATAATGTCACCATCTCTTTTTCTAGAAGTGAAGGATGTACCTATGCAGTGAGATCTCTCCATCTTTGAGCATATTCCCTTATGCTTTCTTTGCCCTTCTTTTCCAAGTTTGTTCTGTCAGGATCAATGTCTATATTGTACTTATATTGCTTGATGAAAGCATCTACCAGATTTTTCCAGCTACGGACCCTGGTGTTGTCTAGTCTCATATACCAATTCAAAGTTGCCCCACTCAAACTATCTTGGAAAAAATGCATTAGTAATTTTTCATCATGGACTACTTCTGCCATTTTGTTACAGTATGATTTTAGGTGAGTGACAAGGCATTGTGTCCCAATGTATTTGATAAATTCGGGGACACGAAACTTCTTTGGTATTACAACATTTGGTACTAGACACATTTCAACAGTTTGTACAGGGTGATATAAATTTACCCCTTTAATGGCCCTTATCCTGGATTCCAGCGTCGCCATCTTATCTTGGACGATACCCTCTGATGCTTCTATAACTGTTGGGGTTGGCGCAGGTGTTGGTACTGCCGATTGTACAAAAGCTGGGTTTTGTTGTGGATCCAGAATTATTTCTCCTGTTATCTCTTCATGGTGATTCATTGTTTCTGCTTGAGCAGCCGTTGTGGGTCTAGTTGAAGGACCTTCACCGGAGGTATTTCTCAGTGCTTGCTCGAGTAAGTTGGTGAGATTAGCCATGCTAGCCTTCAGAGAATTCAATTCTTGTTGGAAATGAGCATCACGGCATGCACGCTCCTCATCTTCCATATTTCTCTGTTGGAGTCGATTGGTAGGAGCTTTTCGGGGACCTATATTTAAATCTAGTGATGATATGTTATGCATAGTGATGGATGCATATGGATGCAAGTGCATGTATATACATATTAGGTAAATTATTGGAGAGTTTAGACAGAAAGACAAGTCCTAAGTCATTACATGAGAGGTAAGCTTTCTACTTTGTCTCAAAGGGTTTATGAACTGCCCAATGACCGCCTCACGTGAAGGTGATGTGTGGGTTTACAAGAAATGGATGGTGCACAGTATGACCGCCATTAACAAGTAAACACTCAGTTCAGAGTTAGATGTTTCACGAATCTGAACCCCGCCAAAAGTCATGGGGCAGACCGCTACTCCCCACCTAACTTCAAATTGGGTTTACTGAGAAAATTAAAATGCATGATTACATTGATTTATATTTAATGTAATGCACGAGCTGAAAGTAAAATGCATGCTAAAGCAATAAAAATGCGTGTGAAAGCAGAAAATGCGTGTAAAAATAAATTGAGAGACAAACAATCAAACAAACAAAGCTCAGTCCAACGATTCCCTAGTGGAGTCGCCATTTGTCGCGACGGTGATTTTTTTGGACGCGCCTCGCACCCCGCCTTCACCCCGGGATTCGGGGAGACAACGACGTTCAGTTAGATGTGGGGTTGTTTATAGTCGTAAAATTTACGACTATAATTATTAGGAGTCGCCACCTAGTATTAAGGTCACTAGGAACCTATTGGTCTGCGAGAGTCTTGGGTAAGGGGACTTGTTGTGCATGGGGAAGACGAATCACCCCCAGTACACCCTACCTAAGGTAAGTTGCATTGTTGTTTTATTGTTTTTTTCTAGGTTAAAATTTTTTACACTGCATTCTCAAAAAAAACATTTTTTTGTCTGCGGGTGTACTTTATAATGTAATTTTACACCGCAGTTACAAGTTTTACTTTATCTACGGATGTACTTTACAATGTAATATTACATCATTGTTAAAATTATTTTAATCTACGCATGTATTATACAATGTAATTTTACACCTTAGTAAAAATATTTTTATTTGCAGGTATATTTTACAATGTAAATTTACACCGCGAAAGCTAAAACCGAAAAGTTGTTAAATTATTTTTGACATTTTGGTCGAATACCAATGGATAATCGCAAACTAGTTATGGTATCCAAATTGTTTTTTTTAAAATATGGAAAAATATGCAACATATTTTTTATGAAAAAAAACAATGAGAAAAGTTTTGGAATTCGGTCGTATGCACGAAAAAAAAATTTATATTTTGAATTTTTTTAATAATAATAATAAAATATATATATATATATATATATATATATATATATATATATCTTTCAAAAGTATTTTTTAAAAAATATATATTTTTTATTTTTTATTTTTTTATGTTTTATTTTATGGGCTGGGCTGTCAGCCATCGTAAGTGACGAACTTCACCTCGAGTGGGTCGGGCTTCTAGCTCGCAAAGGGTCGGAAGCCCGTATTTATTTGGTTTGGGTTTCTACCTTGTGGGCTGCAAACCCGCATTTATTTGGGCTAGGCTGTCAGCCACAATGGGCTGACATCCCACTCTGAATGAGTTGGGCTTCCTGCCTCGTGGGTTGGAAGCCAGAGAGTTGTGGGCTGGGCTTCCAGCCACCGTGGTCTGGAAGCCCACCCCTCTTGGGCTCGGTCGGGTCAACCCAACCCAACACAGATTTAAGAAAGAAAAAAAATGAAGAAGAACGTGAACAGTGTAGAATTAACACTGTTCACGTGAAATGGTCAACTTCAACGAGAGGATTACCTGATGATGCAGCCGTGTAGAGGGGATCGAGGTGGTCCTTCCTGTCGTCATGGCTTTGGAAACGGAGGTTTGTGGTGGCCGGAATGAGGGCCTGAACTCACCGGTTATGGCTGTCGTTCACTGCTGTTGGCTGTCGTTGTTGCTGTGACGCCGTCGTCGAGTCGGAGAAGGTGGCTGGTCGAAGCTTGGGTCGTTTTAGAGAGAAGCCAACTGGTTAGTTTTCTTCCTCTCTGTTCGTCCTCCTCTATTCCTCTTCTTTTTCGTTTCTTCAGTTTTCAAAACTTCCCTCTCTTCTCTGTGTTTTTCTCTCCATTTTCTCCTTAGGTTTTCTTTTTCCTCTCTCCCCAAATTCTCCTCCTCGTTCCTCCTCTGCAGATTTTCTCCCTGCTCCCCCTTCTGCAACGTTGCGAATGGTGGCCTTTTATAGGCCGTTGTGGCCTGACAGGGTGGCAGTTGGTCGTCGGCGTGGTGGCTGGCGTGCCTGCGATGGTGGCTGGTTGGCAGGAGTGGGCAGCGATTGCAGGAAAAGAAACGGCAGGGAAGGTATGGCGGGTGCAACTTTCAAAAGGCTGATATGCACTTTGGTCCATCAATTTATGATTGTTTCAATTGCATCCTCAATTGGATTTAATTTTGTAATTTTATGCAATTTTAACCCTCGCCGAATGTCAACATTACCCTTGACTTTGAGCGTCTTTTTCACTTTGGTCCCTTTACCTTTGATTTATGCAATTTGGCCCTTAATTGACAATTAAACTCTTAATTGTTTTCAATTTAGCCCTTAATTTGCATAATTAGCTTGAAAAAAAATTCATTTGACCTCCAAAAATTTGATTTTCTCAATCGGGCCCAAATAAAACTTGAGAATTCAATTTTTCATCGATTAAGCCCTAAATAAAATTAATTTGACCAATTTAAAGCATAATTAAGTCCTTGCACTTAATTAAATTCTCTAATTGGACCCTAAATTAATTTTCAAATGTAACAATACTTTAAATTAGCCCATGATTATATCAAATTGGCTTATTTAAAATATAATTATGATTTTTGACTTAATTTTTGCTTTGTATTTGTATTTTCTCTCATTTTTGGGCACAAAAGAGATATGATTTAGCTCATGAAATATTCAATATTTTCACCGTGATTTTCGGCGACGCCAAAACCCTTTTTTATTTTATTTTTGTTATTTTTATTTTATTTTGAAGGGAGTAACCCAAAAATTGGGTCACAACATCCACAATGGGTGTCAAACATGGTAGTAGTACCAAACAAAAAAAACAAAACAAAAAAGTTATCAACTGCATTCCTCAATTTCTTCTTTGGGGTTCCCGTAATTAACTGAAATCATTCTCACCCTCAAAATTCAAGTTGTTAATCAGTACTACTACCGTTTGATTTAAAAGGTGAGATGCTTAAAGCTGACAGAAGAAACTCCATTGTGCATTATCCTCAATGTTTTGTCTAATTTTGAAACCTAAACAACAGAAAAAAGATCTTTCATTAACTGAAGCTGAAAACAGGTCTGGAATGAAAAGAAGCAGGAGATCCTTCAACTAAAATGCATTTTATAGTAAACCAACAATGTGTATACGGATATAAATCACAAACCAAGACTACAACGCCCTGTGCATTCAGAAGTTGACCAAATGGAAACAATATCTTAATCACGGATAGTTGTTGTCAGCGAAATGACAACTATTAAAGTCGTAGATGAAGGGCAAATCAAATTGCCAATTTTACACGATAACATATAATAGCTTCTTTGACAATGACCAATGATCAAAACTCAAATCCAAAATGCACGGAAAGCAAGAAATAACATATCTTTAAAACCCATAATCAGATGAAGAAAAGGAAGCAGTCCTTTACTTAACCGGGTTGTTAAAGAAATTTGAATAGATAATTCGACTAAGGATCTGATGCATCAAAATTCATAAGATCAAGAAATGAAAGTGATTAACTAATGCATACAGCTAGAATCATCAGAATGGAAGCAGATGTTAGTTGACAATACAACTCGTAGCTCCACATGGACAGGTTTTTGGACTACAATCAGATCAAAATGGCATAAAAAGCTAATGCCTTACCAAGAATATCTATCTGAACTAGCTAGAGAATTTGAGAAAATTAGTCACTCATCTAGGAAGGGAAGGAAATCTGTTTCTGGATGCTTTGGCCACACTATCTTTTATGGTTAGAATAGAGTTAAGACAAAACTTGCAGCTGATACACTTTGATGTCAGAAATAACCCAATTCACTATTGCTCAATTGAAGGAGAAATAGATGAAAACCCTTGGTACTACGATACCAATAGTTTCATCCAATACCAAGCTTATCCCATGGGGGCATCCAAAATAAAAATAAAATCTTAAGGAGGTTGGAAATGGATTCTTACCTTGATGGGGAGATTTTGTATAAGAAATCATCTAACGGGACTTTGCTGAGATGCCTAGATAAAGATAAAGCCAAAGACGTATTAAGAGAAGTCTATTTACTAGTGAATATATGGTGGCTAGAAAAATAGAAAGAGCTGGTTAGTTTTGGGTGACATTAGAAAAGGATTGCATTGACTATATCCGCAAGTGTTGTAAGTCTCAGGTTTATGGTGACAAAGTCAATGCCCCTCCAGCTTCTCTATTTAACTTTGATGTGGGGAATTGATGTGATTGGGCCTATCAACCCAAAAATAGTCATAGGTTTATTCTAGTGGCCATCGACAACTTTACAAACTGGGTAGAGGTCGGGTTATTTGTTCACGTAATGCAAAAGTGGTGAAGAAATTTGTTGAAGGAGATGTGATATGTCGATACAGACCACTTGAAAAGATTATAACTGATAATGCTCAAAACTTCAATGGAAAATTAATAATAGAACTCTGCACTAAATGGAAAATCAAGCATTCTAACTCTTCACCATATAAACCAAAGATGAGTGGTGCGGTAAAAGCTGCTAATAAAATTATTAAGAAGATTATTTAGAAGATAGTAGTCACCTACAAGGATTAGCATGAGATGTTACCACGCGTACCCTACCGTAGTTCAAACCTCAATAGGAGCCACCCCGTACATGTTGGTGTACGGAATAGAGGCGGTGATGCCTTTAAAAGTGGAAATCCCATCATTACGAGTTAATAGACTCTGAACTACAAGACCCGAAATGGGCCAAAATTAGATATGAACAATTGAATTTGATCAGCGAAAAGAGGATAGCTGCAATCTGTCAGCATCGATTATACCAAAGAAGGATGGGCAAGTCATATGACAAGAAAGTCTGACATCAAAAATTCCAAGAAGGAGATCTGGTACTAAAGCAAATATAGCCTTTACAACGGGAATATCAAAGTAAATGGGCCCCAGACTACGAATGCCCTTATATGGTGAAGAAAGCGTTCACAAGAGGAGCTTTGCTATTATCTAGAATGGATGGAGAGGATCTATTTAGGCCTGTAAATTCTAACTTTGTAAAGAAATGTTGTGCCTAATATTTTGTAGCCTCCTAATCAATAAGATAAATTCGTCCATGAATTCTCGTTACAAGAAACTTTTTTCTTCAAAAAATGCATGATCTCATAACAGTTATTTTTCTGTTACTTGAAATTAACATGTTTTTTACGCCACGCTGGGGGCAAAAAAAAAGAAACCATAACTTTTGAAACACCAACTATGAGTTTGTTTTTAAATGGTGATTTGCATTAAAAGCGTTAATTTGCATAAACCAAAACCATATTTTGATTTATTCTTCTTAATTTTTCATAGAAAGGTTAATTTAAACATCGATAACAGTATAAGGAAAACTTTAATGGAGCAAGAAAGCCCCCCCAGAGAAACCAATAGTCTCTTCACCAAGCTTAAAAAGAAAAGGGATAGCGCGTGAAACACATTCTACAAATCAGTCAAGCAACCGCTCGAGGAAGTCTACAACGAAAATGAGGGGGACCTATGTTTCCAAAAGAGGTAACAAAAACATGCATTTTATAGCACTATCCTGACAGGAAAGGTTTGATGAAAGCATGTCATCCCAAATTTTGGAAAATATGGAGGAGCAAAATCTCAAGTGAACGAAATCACGAAAGAGAATATGAATTGAGGTCTAGGGTCGTTTTGTTCTTCAATGACAGGTAAATCACTCATTACGACAACAACACCTTCATATACTAATTCGGGTAGGTCACCCGTCATAACGAGACCCAGGCAGGTCACCCATCACCATTGAGACCATACTAACCTAGGCAGGTCACCCGTCACCATTGAGACCATTCTAACTTGGTAGGTCATCCTTCATAAAGAGACATGGGTAGGTCACCCGTCACCATTGATGTCGCAACGACGATTTTTCGCGCTTTGCGCCCCGTCATCCCTCTCTGGAGAGACAACGGCACGCGGTGAAAATGGGGTGTTTTATAGTCGTAAAATTTATGACTATAAATATTAGGAGTCGCCACCTAGTATTAAGGTTACTAGGAACCTATTGGTCTGTGAGAGTCTAGGTAAGGGGACTTGTTGTGCAAGGGGAAGACGCATCACCCCCAGTGCACCCTACCTAAGGTAAGCTGCATTGTTGTTTGATTGTTTTTCTAAGTTAAAAATTTTGCACTGCATTTTCAAAAACCATTTTTTTTGTCTGCGGGTGTACTTTACAATGTAATTTTACACCGCAGTTACAAACCCTTTTTTTTATCTACGGATGTACTTTACAATGTAAATTTACACCGTAGTAAAAATCTTTTTTTATCTACAGATGTACTTTACAATATAAATTTACACCGTAGTAAAAATCTTTTTTATCTACGGATGTACTTTACAATATAAATTTACACCGTAGTTTAAAAACCCTTTTTTTATCCATGGATGTACTTTACAATGTAAATTTACACCCTAATAGATAAAACAAAAATATTTAAAATTATTTTTGATATTTTGGCCAAATTCCAACGGATAATCATAAACCGGTTACGATATCCAAATTTGTTTTAAAACATGAGGAAGATGCAAAAATAATTATTTTTTTATGAAAAATATGATGGAAAAAAATCTTGGAATTCGACCGTATGCACGAAAACAAAACATTTTTATTTCTTTTCTAAAATGCAATTTTTGTAATATTTTTTAAAGAAATTAAATAAAAAAAATTCAGGTCGGACCCAACTAAATGGGTCGGCTAGCCAAGATGGGCCAAAGCCCAAATTTAAATGGGCTGTGATAAAAGCATAGGTGGGCTGTCAGCCCACCTCTCATGAACTGGGCCTCCAGTCCGGGTGGGTTGTACGCCCATCTCCTTAACGCACGTGGGTCGGGCTACGTGCCCGGCCCAACTCAATCAGCAAGCCTGCATGCACTGCAACGCCGAGAGGAAGAAGATGATGTACAGTGATTTTTCGAGTGTGACAAGAGGTGTACCTGTTAGCACCGTTGGGTAGAGGAAATCGAGGTGATGATTTCTGTCATGGTGGCATCATCAACAGTGGCCTGTGGTGGCCGGAGGGAGCTTCCAAAGTCGCTGGTGTTGGCGTTGCTGCTACTGTCACCTGGGTTGTTGCTCGCCAGAGAGTGGGGCTGAGTTGCCGGTGTCGAGGGGAAGCTTACGGTGATGATGAGAGAGGTGTTGGGTGGATGAACTGTGGCTGTTGGAGGAGAGATGAAGGCGCTGGTAGGCCTGGTTTTTTAGCGAGAGAAACAGAGACCGAGAGAGGGAGAAAGAGTTGCACCAAGAGGGATGAAGATGCTGTGCTTTTTTACATAAATCTTCCTTCACTTTCTTCGTTTTTTTTCTGTTTTCTCTCTACTTTTCTCTCCTTTCTGCGTGAATTCCTTTCTTTTCTCCCCTGCCTTCTTCTTCTTCCTCTGCTCGTCCCTTTTCTCCTCTGTTTCTGCCCAGTTTTTGCCCCGTTTTTCTTTTCTTCCTCCTTTTTCTCTACATGCATTTCATGCATGTATTTATAGGTTTGAAAGGCAACCCTTTGGTCGCCTATGGCGGCAAATAAAGGTTGTCGCCTCGTGATCGGCAGTGGCATGCTCGGTATGTTCAGTGATCAACAAGTGGCGATCACCCCGGAGA
>CM063603.1:30726010-30762201 GCA_032356905.1 Salix exigua
ACAAATAGTATTTTAATGCATTCTTAATCGGCAAGTTTAATCGTGTGCCACATATATGTCCATTCTCCAGTATATGGAAACCATGCACCACCAATGTTAGTCTTAAATCCCATTACCTCCTTAATATCATTTTCGAATCCTAAGCAAAAACAAAATAATTTTTAATAATTTGTAACAAGTAATGAATTTTTTATATGTATTGTGATTTTAATTAAAGTATTTGGGTATATGTTATTGCATGGCAACCTTAAGGGTATAAAGTCTTTAAGACCCGTTTGTTTGCTTGGAAAGTGGTTTCTTTTGAAAGGGAATTCGGGAAAGTGAATTCTGGAAAGTTAATTTCGATTTTTGACAGTATTATGGAAAATGAACTGGAAAACACTTTTCAGTGTTTGTTTGTGTTATGGAAAATGAACTAAAAATAATTTATTAATAAATTAATTTTTTTTCAAGTTTATTAAAATAATGAGGAACAAATCTTACAAATTAAAAAGTTGAATGAGAATGAAATTGACATTGAAAAAAAATATATAATTTCATAAATTATCTCAAATAAAATAAATAAAGATCAAAATAATAAAGATCAAATCTAACAAATTAAAAAAAGAAAGGTGAATAAATTAAAATAATAATAATAAACATTTCATAAATTATTTCAAATAAAATAAGTAACAATAAAAAAAATGAGGACCAAATTTGATAGATAAAAAATTTCAATAAAAAACGATAAGAAAAAAACAAATAGCAATTATAAAAATAAGGACCAAAATGAATATAAAAATTAAATTTTAAGAGATGGAATTGAAAAATAAATATTCAAAACAAATTATATATAGCAATCAAAAGTTTGAGGATCAAATTTGATATAATTAGCAAATAATGATATTTCTAAATTTTTCACAACTTCCGGAAAGTGTTTTCCGCCCAAATTTTCCGGAAAACACTTTCCTGAAAACCAAGCCAAATTCTTCTTTGACTGGAAAGTGTTTTCCGTTGACCAACTTTCCGGAAAGCAAACAAACACAGGAAAGTTTGGAAAGTGGTTTCCCGGAATTCACTTTCCGGAAACAAACACGTCCTTAGAATTTATTTTTAAGATGAGATAAAATGGAATCATTATGGGGAGGACGAGTTGTAAGAGGTTAAATGCATTAGTTTTATTCAGTGGATATGAGTTTGTACTAAAGTATTAAAAATATTATAGGAATATTTTCTTAAAAAAGTATTGTTTTAATGGACAACTCAACGAGTTAAGAATGAGATTGAAAAAATAAGAAGTCATCACCTAGATTTATGAGAACTAAGAAATCCCAAGTTGTCTTTTAAAAGTTCTAAGTAAAATTAACCTATAATGTAATAAGGAAGATAACAATCACCTTGTATAAGAGTTTGTTATGCTAAGGATTGCATAAAAAACATGTCTAATTTTAAAGTATAAACTAAGGAAGTAGTTATGGATCTAGTTTAGAGAACAATTTAATCCCTATTAAGAAAATAGTTAGAAGTTGGACCCATTAATATGTTAAGTTATTGATGAGTATCAAACCCATAAGGATTATATAGATTAGAATGGGCTCAAAAACCACCACTTATTTTGAATAGGCCTATATGTGGTTACATATTGGTCTAGCCCAACTTGCTCACAATGTCAAGGGAGACATTTTAAATAAAAACAAAAGGCACATCTCAACATGATTATGGATTTGTATTTACCAATTTAAATATCCTATAATTGAGAAATGAGTCTTTTAATCCTAGGTTAAGCTCTCAAGATGAATGATAATTTATACATCACATATAAAAATAAAAATAAAATTCACATAATAAATTAAATAAATATATATTCAAATGTTTGATTATCAACATTCATAAAAAAACAAAGACAAAGTCATTTAATCATAGGTGAAGTTCATAAAATAAGTGATACTTAATAAGTGATAACTTACACACCTTAACACAAAAATTGTGTGTTTGCCAGTTTAAATACTTGATAGTCAATATCCAAGGATAAGAGCTACAAAAGTCCTTTAATCCTACGTTGAGCTCTTAAAATAAATGACAACTTACACATCACCACAAAACAACCATGTATCCATAGTATTTTTATATAAATACCAAACCATTACGCCTTATATAAATAAAATCTAAACCTCTTAATATCATTGTAGGTTATTTTTTCATCCTCATTGAAAAAACCCCAAAAATGTTCATACCTCTAGGGTTGGTTTGGGTTGCCAAACCAAGATATAGATTCACAACACTTCAAAAATCATACAAAACCCCACAAATTATTTAGAGCAAATAAATGCATTGAGGATAAAAAGACATTGAAAAGTTATTAATGTTAACCCAAAACTATTAAAACTAAGATTGTATGTTGGTGGTGATTAACCTATATGCATCAATAGATTTGCCACGTGTAGAAAGGGTTATATGTATATTTCACGCACTTGTCGTGAACCTATTTTTGACACTATATTTTTGAGAGAAAAAAGTGGAATAATGATAAAGGAAAAGGAGGAGATGAAATAATATAAGAGTTTAAGTCCATCTCTAAAACAATTAGACAATAAAAGAGAGTAAAGATAAAAGGATTGATAGATAAAATCTAGTTGTCACTCTGTGATTTAGTTATCTATATATACAATATGTAAGTTTTTCAAGGAACCTTCAAATTATAGCCAACAACAAGATAAATGGCTAATGCAATATTGAGGGTAGAATCAAAATATTTTTAACCAAAAATAATTAAAAGACAATTACATTTTTAAGAGAGCAAGAGAAATTAGATAAGTAGTTTACATCTTAACCAATTTAATAATACAATAAAAATAAAGGAAAAACAACAAATAGAAAAAAATATTTTTTGTAATAATTGATTGGTGAAATGGCTTTATTGAAATTCATTGTTGTATATTTTGTTTTTTTATCTTATTTTGATTAGTTTTTTCTCTTGAAATTTCATCTCTATTATTTCATTTGATTTTCATGTCAATCTTGGTCTTCATTATTTTGATTTTCTTGTGCCTTTTACTAAGTAATTTTTTTCAATTTGATTTCAATTTATTTTTATATTGAGTTTGGTCCATGTTACTTTTTATTGATAGGGGTAAAATGAAAAGAAAAATGAGTTGCCATCTAATTTAATTGGAACTGAAAACCATTATTGGTTCTTAGATATTTTGAATAAGGGGTTAATTATGCTAAAATTATAATGAAAATCATCATAAAACATCTAATTTGTACTATTTCACATTCGTTTTTTTTTTTTTTGCTTTTCATGATAAATGTACTTATTATGCCTACTTGCTAAAGGTTTCCTCAAGTGTATGTGTGTGTGTGTATATATATATATATACATGTGTGTGTGTGTGTCTGTTTATTATTGAAGATAAAAGACCTCTAGAATCCAAGGACATGTAATTTTATAATATAGATGTTGGAATCCAAGGAGATGTATTATAAAATAGATTTTAAGCATGTTTTCTTTGATTTTATTCATAATAAGCCTGAAATGAACCTTCTTGTTCTTAAAAGATCTATATAGGATCATATTCAAAATTAAGATGAAAAACATTTATTAAATGTATATTTTTTATAAAATCAAATATTGTCATTTAAAGATAACATGAGTCTGTAAAAAAAGAGCCAACGATATGGACATGATGAAGTTATTTGTCGTATGTAGAACAAAAAACAAAATTGCTTTAACAGACAACTCAAACTCGCAATGTCAAGCTACAACATAAAATTACACAATAGCTAAAAGAGCTCGGGCTCTTACTGTATATTGAGTGTAAGATAACCGTGGACTAGACATTTACAAATTATACTTCGCACGCCGTGACGCTTGCCTTTTTTGTTTTTACCTGCTGTGAACAGTGTAATGGCGACAAAACCCCTGATAATAAGACAAAAAAACGTGTTATGCTGAGGGCTAAGGTTGTAATTGTACACGTACGGACCGGTCCGGTCTGGTCTGGTCGGTCCGCCAGAACCTTTTTTTTATTTTTTAATATGTGTTATTACGTTCGTAGCCCCCGAAACGACAAAATACGGAATTAAAGTTGGGTGGTTTCGTAATTGACCACGGTGGTACTGTGCGCTTGCGTCAGCGTGGTCAGGGCGCCGTACGGGCGCGTCGACGCGTTTTTGTCTCTCCGGCGCTTCAGGCGGAGCGTGCGGCGTTCTTATGCGGTGGAAATTTTTCCGCCGCCAGTGTTTCCGATGCGCAACCCTTCCCGGAATCTCATGGGGTGGCGCGTGATCTTCAAATGTCAACGTGGAGGCTCATATAGTCGGTTGAAAGGTTATGTCCTCTTTTCTCTCTCCTCAGAAATCAATTTCAGTCCCTCGAGTTATTGTGCATACATTTCAGTCCCTTGGCTTTTGTTTGATTTCTGTCATCCAAGTTTCAAAGTCTTTCAATTTTATCCTTTCAATCAAATTGATATATATACAATTTGCATGTCAGTCCTTCTTCTTTGAATTTTTCGGTTTGCTATTAGATCCTGAAATTTGTTTTAGTACAACAGGTTATATTATTTTCAATTTTGTCCTTCATGTCAAATTTATTATATATTGCACTTTAATTTCAGTCCCTCTTCTTTTAAATTTTTTTCCTTTTAAATCTTTGAATATTTTTGGTACAAAAGTATAAATTATTGTCACATTAATCCTTCACTTTAAATTAATTATATCTTTTATTGTTATTTTGGGCCTTATGTTTTTAATTGTTCTTTTGAAATTCATTTCCTGTATTATTATTATTTATATATGGATGCATTATTCCATATTATTGTACAAGTTCATGTATATATTTTTCTTGAATTTTGTTTTGGATATTTCTTTTATCTTTTCTTTTGTTGGGGTTTCTTTTTATTTAGTCTTCAAATTTTATTCCTGGTAGTAATCATTTGAAAATTGATTTTTTTTTACATCACAAATATTTTTTAAATGCTAACAATGATGACAATGATAATAATGATAATAATAATCAATAAAGTTTTTTAATAATTAGAATTTACTTTTTTGAATATTTGTTGAATATTATCGCCTAATAATAAAAAATATATTGAAAGTGTGCAAAATTAAATATATATTTGTATATCTATATCAAATTAAATTTTGTTAAACTGCTTATATATTTGAATATTTATTTAATATTATCGTCTAAAAATATATACAGAAATAAAACAGAAGACCGCAAATTTTTTGAAGGAAAACAATTTATATCAATATTTATTGTATATTATCGCCTAAAAATATATAAAGAGATAAAAAAATGATCTCACATTTTTTGCATTAAAAAAATTAATATCAACATTCTCAAATAAATTTAATATACTAATATGATGAATAAATTTTATATAAAAAAGTGGTCTGTAAATTTTAATTTTATGTTGTTTTGTTAAAGTTTATTTCTTAAAAAATAACAAAAAATTGAATTTTTAATGTTTAAAATCTAATACAACCGGGGAAAAAATACAACTCAATAAAACAAAACGTAAACAAATTTGCTTAGATTATCTACAATTAAAAAATATATGAGGCACTTTTCGTTTCAACTACATTGTTCTTTTTTAACGGCAAATAAATAATTATAGCACGCAATAAATAATTATTTTTTGAAAATTTATATTTTGATAATTTTAATTGTTTTTGCAATAATAGCAATACTCATTTTATATCTAATATTACTGGGGATAAAAGACAACTCAAGAACAATAAATAAATAAATTTACCTAGGTTATCTACAATTAAAAACAATACAAATCACTTTTGTCTTGATTACCATTGTTCCTTTTAAACGACAAATAAGTCATTATTATATGCTTTAATATTTATTGCATATTATCGCCTAAGAGTATATAAAGAGATAAAAAAATGACCTCAGATTTTTGCATTAAGAAAATTAATATCAGCATTCTTAAATAAATTTAATATGATAATATGATGAATAAATCTTATAAAATAAAATAAAAATTGGCTTCCTGATAGATCATTATATCTGAGTTTCTTTTTTGTTAAAAACTTAAAATCCTCCTTATTTTTCTTTTTTATAGCGTTTTTTTACCAGAATATCCATTACAACAAATTTCTAATAGATCTTTTAACTTTCTTAGCATATTTTCTAACAAATTTTATCAAAAATATTTTAACAATAGCAATATTCAATCACATTTTGGTTGAAAAAAACCATTTTTAACAGATTTTATCAATTACAATTATACTAATTAAATATTAAAATAGTACAATACAACATTTATAAAATCAATCAATTTTCTACATAGATAAAAAAAGGTCAGCGAAGCGGGCAAATCAGCTGGTTGTTAACTAAACAACTTTAATTTGATTCACTGAATTTAATCATGTTTTTCAATTCTTACGCGCCCGACAATTTATAAGACACACATACGTATGAACAAATAATTAATTAATTAAGAAGAGGAATTTGCACGCAATTTGCAATATTGTCGGGTTTTTTAATCCTAAGGTTGCTTCTTGTAGAATACAAAAATTACTTTAAAGTGAATTATTGAAAACCGAAAGATCTCCTCCATCCCAATTATTTTATTTTTGCTTGTTTATCTAGAGATGCCCTGGATTCATCATAGGTCATGCCATCACCACAATTGACAATTGATTTTATATCTCTAAGTAAAATATTATATATAATTTATATTATTCTCTTAAATATTTTTAAAAATGTTAAAGTTTTGGGTTTGAAATTTGTGTAAACTTACGTAACCTTGTGTTTTATTTTTATCAAATAGAATAAGAGCAGTGAAATTCGAATTAGTAACCGTTGGGTCAACAAGACTCTGATACTATGTCAGAGAACTATCTAGTTTAAAAATTTAAATTTTTATGTGACATCTATATAATTTATATTATTCTATAGCATACAAGATATTAAAATACCTGAAGAATAAAGCAATAGATAATTATAGTAACTTGATCATGCCTCAATTTTATGTGTTCAGGAAATATTATATTAGTTAATTTATCCCACCTCATAACACAAACAAGATAAAAATTATTTTACAATTCTCTTGGAGTTGGAGTCTAAAATTCCAGAATATTATTGTCAAGCCTTCTTCTTAAAAAAAATTAAATTGAAATGCAACATAAATGGCTGTAAAAATGGCATTGCTAATATATATATATATATATATATATATATATATATATATATATATATATATATATATATATATATATATATTATTTTAAAATGGTTATCGTTTTTAATTATGCTGGCCAGAAAACCCACAAAATCTGATTATATATATATATATACTAGCTGGATTGCCCGCACTACGTTGCGGGCATAGTGCGGGCAGAACAAATAATCTTCATAACTGTTGAGATTACAATATAATATTCTAATATATAAAATTTTATATTATGAAAAAGATCAACATCCTTTATTATAATAATAGTAAATCAAAGTTTTAACTTCTTAAATTATCATCATCATCATCACTGTCAAAACAATAAACATTATTTAATAAATCTCAGAGAAAAACCAAACAAAATTAATAAAAAAACACATAATAACAAAAACCAAAAATTACTATTATTATTCTTAATATTTATATTATTTTTGTTTTAATAATAGGAAGAAAACAAAATTAAATCAAAGGCTTAAAAAAACCCTAAAAACATTAACAAAACAGCAAATGAAAAAATAAAATAAATGAAAAAAAATTGACCTGAAACTCTATAAAAAGCTATTACACTACTTTGCGGGCTGAGTAAAAAGTTTGTATAACTATTAAAAGAATAAAAATTATCAAATTATCCCGAGAGAAAAAAACCTAAAAAACATTAACAAAAGAGTAAGTAAGAGAAAAACATTAAATTATTATTATTATTATTATGAAAAAAAATAAAAGACTAAAAAAATCATAAAAAATTTAACAAAAGATCAAACAAAAAAATAAAGTAAAAATTATCAGGTAAAAAAAGTCATATGACGTAAAAATAAAAAAGGAAAAAGGAAAAAAACTAAAAGAAATAACAAAAAAAATACAAATATCAATTTCCAAATGATCATAGATATAAAATAAAATTTAAGAACTATTATTTTTTTTGAAAAAAATATACCAGCTCAACAAATAAGAAAAAAAATCAAAGCTAGGTACACATATATATATATGGACAAAAGTAAGGATTATTCTTGAAATTAAAAGAAATAAAGGGATTAAAATGAAAAATTAAAAGTAATAGGGCTGAAATGAACATTAAATATAAAGGGATTAAAATCCAAAATTAAAAGTATAAGGGCCGAAATGAAAACATCGAAGTCTTAAAATCTAAGAATATTATTGCTATTACAACTAAAACAATAAAAATTATTAAATTATTATGATAAAAAAATAAAAACATAAAAAACTAATATTATTATTTTTATTGAGTCAATAATTGGAAAAATTCAATAAAAAATATCAATAAATGTTTTTATAAAAAAATATAAGTGAAAAAAACATCAAAATCAATAAAAAAAATGAAAAAAAAACATAAGTGAAAAAAAAGAAATAAAAAATGTCAAAACAATAAAAAAATAAAAAAAAAAGAAAAAAAAAGCAAAGTATATAAAAAAGGCGTTGGGCAGGGTTCCTCCCTCCCTCCTCTTTGCCAATAAACCACATGTCTTTCATTGTTTTTTTTTGTGAAATAGTATATAAATAATATATGTTCTATTCAAAAATGAAAAAAAAACACTGTTAAAATACACAGTATTTTCACTCACAAGCTACAGTGAAACACTGAGCTATTTTAGTTTATTTTATTTATAATATATATATATATATATATATATAATTTTAAAATGGTTATCGTTTTTAATTATGCTGGCCAGAAACCCACAAAATCTGATTTCCTTTGTCAAGATGTAGTTGGTGCCCTTGACAAATAATAGGGTTGTCAATTGTTTAGTCATTTTCTACCGCTAGCTACCTGGAAGGTGTTTGCCATTCAAATATATTAGTGTTTGTATATCATTGCATTTTTTTAAGAAAATAAAATTATTTTTTTATTTTAAGTTAAATTTTTAATTTTTTTATCATAAATAATTTTTATAAAATAAAAAATATAATTCTAACAATTTTTTTTTTAAAAAAAAACAGATTTAATCATACTTTCTTGTATAAACTTTAATATAGTTATTGTGTTATTCAAGGTTGCTAATGGTCAATCAAAATCTAGATTTATTGTCTGTGTGGAGTGTAATTGATATTGTTTTTGTAAATATTTTAATTTAGAAACGTATCAAAATAATATTTTTTATTTATAAGAAAATATTTTTAACATCATCACATCAAAATAATCTAAAAACACTTAATAAAATTATTCTAAAATAGAAAATAAAAATAAAAATATATTTTTTTTTTCAAAATGCTTTCGAAATACATATTTATTATATTTTTGGCACGTAAAAACGTTTAGGCGTGCAAGCAAGAAACCATCATGCATGCATCATGGCAATTCAAAATGAAAGAAACTTTGACAAATCTAGAACTAGACAATTGGATTATGTATTCTGACTTCTCTTGTAATAATTAGGCACCCGTAATTGGACGAGAAGTGCTCTCTTTGATTTTCATTTGACGTATATGAAAAGACAATTGCCTAACATGCATTACAATTGATGAGTTCAAGTTTAACACTAGTCTAATTTTTAAAACTGGAAAAAATAATAATAATTAAAGTTGACCACGTTCACTTAGGTTAGTGTAAAGATAGAATTATTATTATCATTTTTTTTTTAAAAAATCAAATCGGGAGTCGAGACAAGATCTTAAGATAATCAACCTTATCGATCCAAATTAAAAAGAAAAATTAATGTATTTTTAAATAAATTATAAGAAGTATAATAATACCTTATTATTTTTTTTATATTTATTCTATCTTGTCTACTCTATTCAAATAGGATACAAAAACAATGATTCTATCTTGTATAACACTATCAAATACAAAAACCAACATCTAGATGAAGAACCAGACAACACGGCTGCAGATGGGTTCTTGGGACATAAAGCTTGCTGTTTTAGTCATGTGGTAGCGGTGACTTTAAAGTAATTACAACTTTTGGCTGATTCAAACCACCTTTCGATTCCTACATATGTACGTATGCATGCTTGGCAACCAAGTTTCAATTGAGAGTTCCTTCCACGCAATTAATTCCAAGGATGACTCCGGTGGATACTCCAAGTCAAATCACAAGAAATGAAATCCAATAGGGTGTTTTATATTGTATTTCAAAAATATTTTTGAAAAAAATTGAGTTTTTATTTTACAGTAAAAATAGTATTTTTAGATCATTTTTAGTGTATCTTGATGTAAGAAATGAATTTTAAAAAATTAAAAACTTCATTTTGATACATTTCTTAACGAAAAACACTTTAAAAATCAACCGCAACCGTATTCTCAAACAGGCTGGAAGGAATTCCAAATTAGTGTGGTCTCTCTATATATATTTAATTTTTTACATTTTTATCTAAAGTTTAAATTTTAGTGAAGGTTGGAAGGAAAGTTCTTATAAATATATCGATTTAGAAGTAAGTAGATACTTTGTAAGTGCCCCTGGAGTACAAAAAATGATATGATTGAAGATATCCTTACCATTAAAATAAAAAGAAAATGATCTTGCATTTATAGGAGTAAGAAGAATAAAATAAATCATGCATGCATTTAGCATCCCGTTCGCAGCAATTTCATGGACGGTAGTACTGTATATAACAACGTGATATGCATTGCGAGAAGACTTCATTGATGTGTAAGCATAATCCACTAGAGACGCACCATTGATTATTAGGTTTTGAAACTGTACATAAGCATTCTGTAATACCTATATTTTTCAGCACGGCTGCTATCAACAAAAATAAAATATATAATTAAGGATTGATTTATTCAACGTAATATTGGTGAACATATATATATTTTCAGCGCAACATGCTATCAGTAAAACAAAAATGTAAGGATTGAAATGAAATGAACTATACATGGCATGAAATCTAATATTCTGATTGGATATCTTGAGTAATATCTTATCTAAAAACTTAAATCGTAAGGTGAGGCTCCGAGAAATAATTTACATTATTTTTTAACACATCTCCTCAAGTGAAAGTCCAATTGTACTTGAAACTTGTACAGACTCACATTACCATGTGTTTAATTTTTATCAAATAGAATGAGGCGGTGAGATTCAAACTCGTGACTGCTGAGTCAACAAGATTCTAATATCATATCAATGAACCACCTCATCTAAAACTAAAATTATTAAATAAGATTCCAAGATATTATTTTCTAACAATAGACTTCGACTCTACAGGCTAGCATTTGAAAATATCATGTACCTTGGAGATCTGTACCGGGTTGACAAGAGGGAAAATCTTTCCCGGCCAGTTCATAATTGTTACGTGCTTAGTGTGTAATTAGCAATTTTGTCAATGAGTTTGTTGACTAATCATCCTGGACACGTGGATCACAGATCATGATTAGTAGAAGCGAGTTTATTTGCTCGCAGCGTTGCGCTAGGCTTTTTTCTATGTAGAAAAATAATTAATTTTTTACGTGATTTAATTAGTTATTTTAATATTTAATTAGTCAAATTGTAATAGATAAAACATGTTAGAAAAATGAGTTTTTTTCTGCTTAAAAGGAACAATATGATTGAAATGAGAAGTGATTTGTATATTTTTTAATTATAGATAATCCAGGTAAATTTGTCAACATATTTTTTTATGAGTTATCTTTTTTTTCTAGTAATATTAAATCTGAAATATTATAAATAGAAATGTTTTTAATTTTTTTAAGAAACAAACTTAAATTTTTTGCATGCTATAATTAGTTATTTTAATATTCAATTAGTAAAACTGTAATAGATAAAATATGTTAGAAATGATTTTTAATTGTAGATAACCTAGGTAAATTTGTCTACCTGTTTTTTATGAGTTGCCTTTTCCCCCAGTAATATTAGATCTGAAATAATATAAGTAACAAAATTAAAAGTATAAAGTCGTAAATGAAAAAAACCCATATATAATAAAATCTAGAAGTTGTAATAGATATACCACGTGTTATATGATAGATATCATATTTTGAATGTCTTATCTATAATAATTAAAAAATTTAATGCCTAAAAATATTAACAAAAAAGCACCTAAAAACAAAATAAATGACAAAACAAAAACACTATCATTAGATTTTAAAACAAATGCGTTCTCAAACCTTACTGCCATATCACACCAAAACCATAGTTCAAATTACCTTTTTCAAATAGTAATGAATAATTAAAACCACAGTTCAAATCATTGTTAATTTCTGTTTGAAATTGCGATCTCCTTTTATTATCTATAAAATAATAGTCATGGTGCATGTAAGCTGGTCTGGACACTTTAATTATAAAAAAATTATTAATGGGAAGAAAAATATAAAAAAATGGTTCCAAGGATTATTCGTGGTGGGTGTAAGTTACTCCAGTTATAAAAAAAAATTGTGGTGCGTATAAATTGATCCGGACAACACGATCTCAAAAAAGAACGAAGCCCGAAAAAAAAAAGGAAAAGCACATTGTCAAACAGTAATGAACAATGAAAATTGAAAAAAAAATAAGTTCAGAGATTTATCGTGATGCGCATAGATGACCTTGTTATGAAAAAAAAAACCTGAAAATATAAAAACTTGTAAGAGTTATGAACAATAATTTGACTGTTCATGGAACAAAATCACCATCACAGAGTTTCGAACTCCCGCGCCTATGCTTGGAAAGAGCCTCCATAACCACTCGGCCGCAATACTTCTTTGGTTAATCGTTGGACACAAATAATAATAATATTATTATAAAATTTCATTATTCCAAAAATTGCGTAGCTAGAGAGGTTCGAACTCCCGCGCCCCGCTTCGCGGAGGCGCGGCTCTAACCACTCGGGCAGCACGTTCCTTATGCACTTCTTAGTATTGAAATGATAAATATATATTTATATGTTACCGTCCACAGTAATCTGAGTCTAGGTGAACAGTGAATAACACTGTTCAAAACCGTGATCTCTTTTAGCTTTTAAGATAATGTCACGTATATTTTGTTGTTCAAACGAGCGAACTCACGTTATTTTAAGACAATGATCCTCGACTGCTACATGCTTTGCTGTTCAATTCAATCAGCCCTCGTTTTGAATATCTGGTGGTGAGAAACCTTGACTTGACCGAAATAGTGCGCGATCGATCATGAACTTCTCTCCATTAGAAAAACCCTAGGAAGATCTGACAAAGCAATTACAACGAGAGAATTGCAGCAGAAGTAGTGCGACAGCTTAATTATATTGCCATTTTGTCAACCTATAAATAAAAAAAGAAGCAGCAGCAGAACATGATTGTTACATTAAGGGTGGGTTTAGCATTGTTTTTGCTTTTACTTGCTTTTATTTTTGTGATTGAGGTTGAAAAAGATCAGTTTCAAAAAAAGTGCTTTTACTATAGTTTAAAATAAGCAGTGAAGTGTTTGGTTAAAACTGTAGTTGAGTTGAAGGTTGAAAAAAAATCAGTTTTGGGTGTTTGGTTACCAAGCTTTTTATATTGTTTTTAACTTGTAAAATTACATTAAAATAATATATATATATATATATAATTTTTGTAAATATTGTAAATTTAATAATTTTTTACATCAACACATCAAATTTATCTAAAAAATTAATTTAAAATAAAAAAATTTCAATTTTTTTTTCAAAAACCTCTCCCAGACACCCCTTTAGAATTACACTCAATTAAAAGTTAATAATAAAGATGAGATTGTGTTAACGTTAAGATTGTGTTAACTTTATTACGATAATTATTATTATTATTATTAATGAATTTAATTTGCATGTCATTTTTTATAGGAATTTGACTACATTAAATTGAATAATCAAATTTAGAGAAAACATGATTTAATGGTTTTACTGAAATAAAAAACAATCCAACTAACATATATGAGAGAAAGAAAAACAAAATATATGGAAAATAATAGCCTGAAAAATAATAATAAAATTCAAGATGGGAAATTCTGAATAGTAATAAAGAAAAACCCCAATACCTTTCGTGCTTATTTCACATTTTGTTTTAAAAGTATTTTTAAGAAAATAAATTTTTTTTATTGTTTTAAAACTGATATTAAAATTATTTTTTTGATGTATTTCGGCACGATAAGCATTTTGAAACGCAATCGCAATCGCACTAAAAAAAAGCATCAATTTTCAGTTTTTTTGAATCGGTGTTTTGAACATAATTTGGTGTGGATCCCATACAAAAAATGTTTTTTATTTAACCAAACACCAAATTGTAGTGCGATCTGCGATTTACAGATCGCACCACAATACGAAACACCCTCAACGATTGTTAAAGAACTTGGAGCTCTTGAGACTCCAAGTTTTCAACTAAACCAGAATATTGATCAATATCTTCTGTAAGTTCTACAGATATTATTGTTATAATAGTTTATTAAATTTAGAGGGAGATGTCGTCCATTTCTAAGGCTTTCAAAAGATTTGTCCATCCTTAACTTTCAATCAAGAACATGAGTAAGCTAAAATCAATGATGTGGAAAAAATTACTTTTTATGGACCTTGAGCTCGAAGAGGTCAACCTACTTTTTTATCATGGTCCATCTTTTGTTAAAAAAAGAGAGTATATAACTCATGAAAAAAATTAAAATGGTGAAATTAGAATATGATGATTTTATATCACATGCCCGTATCCTTCAAGTGTGTCTGTATACTAGCCCCTTACCCATGTCTCATCGCACAAAACCGGTGTAAGATTTTTTTATTATAATATAAATTTAAGAAAAATAATAAATATAAATAAAATTCTTATGAAATCCAAGTTTATTGTCGAATATAAAAATTTTAAATCAATATAAATTTATCTATTTAGTATGATGTAAAAAAAACCCCTGTTTATTGTCATGATCAACAGTAATCTATATTTATGTGCAAGTAAACACTTCTTTCATGATTATTTTAAATGGAATAGGGTATGGCAAGTAAATTTGGGTAGGTGAAAGTGAAAAAGGCAACCGCAGAATTTTTTTATTTTTAAAAAAATTGGGTGAAAGTGAGAAAGAATCAGTGTTAAAGTTCGCAATCCAGCTAATGGTGCAGAGTGGTGGTTCTCGTTCAATAATAATATTAGTCTTAGTCTTAAGAGTAGCAAAATAGGGTTAAGGGATTTGGAGGTGGGGCCCGGAAAAGATAAGGTCAAAGGGATTTGTGGCGATTCCTAGGGCGGTCAATGCGGAGGTGAGAGGTTTTGGGCAAGTGTGGGTGGCGTCTGGGAGAAAGAGCGCGTGATGTTGTTGGAGAGGATGTCACTGGTAGAGGACGCAGTACTCCGCAATTCGTGCGCATCGTTTTCTTTATGACAAACGATGCACCGACTCGCTGCCATGCCACGTGCGCACGTGACACCTTCATCCCACCCCTCTCGTTATTCCTCTCCTCTGACTCACCTCAACCTCTTTAAAGTGTTTGTAATTATAAATTAAGCTCATTATTATAGAGCAGCATAATTTAATAATCATAATGTCACCTGCCTTGCTTCTTGTCCTTTCAGGACACTATTTTTTTAAACATCAAAATATTATTCTGATTTCAATACTTGTTTTAGTCGTGGTTCGGTTTTCGATTGGAATGGAACATTCCGGTTTCGGAGCGTTCCGGCGTGCCGTTTCAATGTAGTATTGTTCATATATAATTAATTTTATATGTATATATATACATGAAAAAAATAAAATATTAATTTAACAAGCATAATTAAAATTTGAGTTCTTTTTTATTTAAAATATTTTGGTGTTTTTAAATTATTTTGATGTATAGATGTCAAAAATAATTAAAAAAAAATAAAAAAATTGATTTTGAACCCGGAACGACACGCCCGGAACGAACGAGGCGTTTCGATCGAATTTGGCGGGAATTTACTGGAATGAACCGAAATTAAAACTGAGACAAAAACGACGCCGTTTTGTTCAGTTTTTTTAAACGGAACGGAACGGAATCAATAACTATGATTCTGATATGCTATTTAATAATTAATTTTAATATTTTGAGGTATTTTTTAAATTCTTAATAAATCAATATAGAAAAATAACTAAAAACAATTCTTAATAACTCCGTCCTTACAAAACTGACATTAAGACATTATTATATTCCCTTAAAATATGAATCCAAATCTAATCCTCAGAAGGCTTCCTGTCACTTTTGACCAGTGAAGATTCTGTTCAATGCCAAACAGTCCTAGTGAATTAACCATTTTTATTTTCTGTAATTATTATAATCAGCAATCAATAAAGGGTGAAGCATTGGGTGGCGTTTGGTGGTCTTAAGCTGAGAGAAACACCGAGTTAACCAAGGTGGTAGACAGAAAACCACCATCCAAAGCAATGGGGGGTTTGAATAATCACGAAATTCGATGAAAAGGGGAGATAGTTGCACGTGTATGGATGGATGGATGGCTTGCTTGTAGTTTCTTGTTTTCAGAACAATGCCTCGTCTCAAGCTCGGAAACTATCCATGGAGTATTCACACTTCCATACAATGTTATCAGATCCGAACCTATCGTTTCATTTATAAAACTAGAATAAAACGGTGTCGTTTTTGTTCCAGTTTTAATTCCGGTTTGTTTTAGAAATTCCAGCTAAATTCTGGCCGGAACGTCTTGATTTCGTTTCGAGTTTAAAATCTATTTTAAAAATTATTTTTAACATCTATACATCAAAATAATTTAAAAACACCAAAATATTTTAAATAAAAAAGAATTCAAATTTTAATTATGCTTGTTAAATTAATATTTTATTTTTATATATATATAATTAATTATATATGAACAATATGACACCAAAACGACATGCCGGAACGCTCAAAAATTAAAATATTCTCTTCCAATCAAAAAACCAAAATAACAATCAAAACGATATTAACAACTATACTTAGATTGCACACTCCAAGATCCCACGAACGAGTTTCTTCCTTCACGCGCTGATCATTTCCTATGCCTATATCGGAGATTGAAGTTGTTTTCAGTTTTTATATATATATATATATATATATATATGCATTTTGTTTCTTTTTAATGGTATTGTTTGTATATTCACTCTATTTTTTAAGAAATAATTTCTACTTTCAATATTTACATAAGATGAAATAGTGAAATCTTTTCTCTTATAATTATTATTTTTTTAGCGAGATCTGGTTCTTTTAATATTAATACGACTACCACGGTTGAGGATATATAAAATTGTTAGACTAATGCAAGAGTGTTGTGCACATCATTGCTCTCAAAGAGAGTTGTGTGGTGATATTGGATTTGAGACAGGTCTTGCAGATCTTAAATTTGAGTCTGGATATACTTATTTTGCAGGAGTCAGAAATAATCAGATATTTACTTGTTTTATTTAGATTACACCATCTATCTTATGGTTCTGTTCACATGCATGTGACAGCAAATAATTTTTCTATCTAATATGCAATCAACCTAATCTTAATCCTTCACCATGTTTAATTTATAAAGACCAAATCTTTCTTCACAATTACAATAATACGTAGCAAACCAATGATACATCATTTCGATGTGCTAATTCTTTTTTAAAGATGTTATTTTAATAGAAACCCGGAGCACAGATTAATTTCAAAATAAAAAAGAGAGTAGCAAGTCAACACTGTACCACACCATCACAAGGCCAATGTCAACAGCCTGATTTGAGGTCGGTTCGAAGCAGCAGCAGCAGCAGCGATGAAATATTTGTTTTCAATTTTTTTTAAAATTTATTTTCATTATAATTATCTGAAAACCTAAAACTTACGCGCCAAAAGAAAGAGAAGAGCTGTGAAGTAGCGTTCTGAAAAGCTGGTAGCTCTGTATGAAGAATTTTTTGGTAAACCTAATCTCTGTCAGAAATTATAGTTACCATGATTGTATATTATGATCACTGTACATTGGATTGTGGTGTGTGTAATTATTATTTTTGCTGGGTATCCCTGTTGACCTTTCCTTACGAGCAAGGCCTTTACAGAAGGCAACACGAGGAAATAGTACCAAGTCAAGAACAACCAGAACCTAACCTCGATACCAAAAACTGAGATTTCCAACAAAGAAAAGGGATAGAATAGCAATTTCACCCTGTTGAAGAGAGATTTCTACCCCTCCCTTCCCTGTTCTTGGCAAGAGGCAGGGGAGAGAGAAGATAGCAGCTGTCCCCACACCCTTTTTCATGGTTTTAAGTCTTGACAGAAGAAGAAAACAAATTAAGAAAAGAGAACATCCTCTTGGACCCCCCCTCCCCCCCTCGCCTCTTTTTAACCCCAGACCTCTTTGATCGAGATCACCAACCCGTATTACTACAGGGCCAAGCATAAGGAACTGTGCACACATATTGAGAGAGTGATCCATCAAGAGAAACAACAGAGAAACTAAAAAGAAAAAACACGATATAAATAAGCAGGCAAGTGCAAAATGATGTTTGTGTAAGAAGTGGAGGTGACAGTGGTTTTTTCAGCAGGTGGAGATAGAATAAAAACAAGAGAAACGCTCAAAAGGGTTTCTGTTTCCAAAGGTAAACTGTGAAGTTGTGGAGTGAAAGAGCTTAAAACGAAGGGATAGAGAGAGAGGGAGTTCTAGAGGGAGAGAGAGAGAGACAAAGAGATGGTGGGCTCAGGTGGAGCAGATAGGAGCAAAGAAGCTGTTGGGATGATGGCCCTTCATGAGGCCCTTAGAAGCGTCTGTCTCAACTCAGACTGGACTTACTCTGTCTTCTGGACCATTCGTCCTCGCCCGTATATATCTTCCTTTCTGTGTTAAAGTTTCAAACTTTCTAACTCTACAGTGCTGCTCATTTTGTTTCTTGCTCTGCAAATCTTGTCTTTCAACTGTTTCCTTAAATGGGTTAGCTTTCTTTTTTGCAGAAGAGTTAGGGGTGGGAATGGTTGCAAGGTTGGAGATGATAATGGAAGCTTGTGAGTTCTTACCCCTTTTTTTTAAAATTCTCTTTTTGTTACGAATAAAACAAAGAAAATGGGAAGGTAGTGGACCGATACTCTGATAAGTTGTTATTCTTTATACTTTTCCTAGTATATGACAAAGCTCCCTCAAGTTGCAGTTGCGCTACTTCATTCTGTGTTTTTTTCTCTCTGGTTTTTTCTTAGTAACCAAACAAAGCACTGCTCTTTTGCTTCAAAAAAGATTTAGAATCTGTTTTGTCTTTGCATTTTAAAATTATTTTTTAAAAAAATCATTGTTTTCACTTCAAGTTAATTTATTCACATGTTCTTAGATCATAATTTTAATATGCTAATATAAGAAAATAAAAAAAAAACAGATTATCAAAGAAAAATCATTTAAAAAACAATCGATTTCACAGTGCAATCAAGCACTATGTTTAATCATTATGCACATATTAATCGCAACGGGGTTTGATTTAATATGTTTAATCAATTTTTAAGCGAGTTAGTCTTGGTCTGTCAATATGAATTTAATTCCTGACCTGTGAGATTTTGTGCAGGATGTTGATGTGGGAAGATGGGTTCTGCCGGGGAAGAGTCGGAGATTGTCTGGAAGAAATTGATGGAGAGGATCCTGTCAGGAAAGCATTCAGCAAAATGTCCATTCAGTTATATAATTATGGAGAAGGGTGGGTACTGGGTAGGTGCTATTATTTTGGTTTACATTCTCACAACCTCTCCCTCCCTCTCCGTCTTCTTCTTCTGTCTTGCAAAGTGAAAAACATATGTTGTTCATGTGTTTTGATTGGTTTTAATCTCATCTAAGCAGGTTAATGGGAAAGGTTGCTTCAGATAAGTGTCATAAATGGGTCTTCAAAGAGCCTACTGAATGCGAACCAAATATTTCCAACTACTGGCAAAGTTCATTTGATGCTGTATGCAACAAAACCCATAAATCCTTTTTTTTTGAATTTTTGTTTTTCTGATAGGAACCTGGAAGAAGTTCGGACAGAAAGTGGTGTAATGAATTTAATGTGCCTCATTATTAGTTAAAGCTAGATGGCACCATATTTAAGGTTGATAGTAACCTTCTATTTCTGAATGTTTCGATTGCAGCTTCCATCGGAATGGACAGATCAATTTGAGTCTGGTATTCAGGTCAGCACCAAAACAGTTTATTTACAGTTATTAGGCTCATATATATATATATATATATTTATATATATTTACAGTTCAGTACTGAGATTGTGCTCCGAATTTATTTATGTTGACCAGACCATTGCTGTCATACAAGCTGGCCATGGCCTTCTACAGCTGGGCTCCTGCAAGATTGTGAGTTGTAATATATATATATATATATATATATATATATATATATTCTGAGAACTTGTCATTTAATTTCTTATTTTTCTTTCAGGAATTAATTTTGAAAAGTAATTTTCCCTAAAGATCTATATTGATTACTCTTTTTACTAGTGCACAATAGCTTTTATTTACTTATGGTGAAGTTTGATCCCATGAGGACACACCATTCCTATTTTTCAGATACCTGAAGACCTTCATTTTGTACTAAGAATGAGGCATACATTTGAATCTCTTGGCTACCAGTCTGGTTTCTACCTCTCCCAGCTCTTTTCATCAACAAGAAACACTTCATCTTCTTCCTCGATACCTACGAAGCAATCTGCAATGCCAACCCGCCCACCACAGCCTCTTTTCAACTGGGGCCAAAGACCACTTCCATCTGCAGGTTCTTTGCTTTCTTCACAGAATTTTCAAAACCCTGCGGCTAGACTTGGATTTCCACAAGCCAAAGATGAGCCCCATATGTTTATCCTTCCGCATTCATCTGAAACCCGAATGGAAGAGATGATGGGAGAGCATGAAAATGACATCAAATGGCCCAATGGTCTGTCCTTCTTCAACGCTCTCACCGGACGGGCAGATGAGGCCAAGCTTTTGTTCAACCCTGAGACCTTAGGAAACAAAGGAGACCGCAGCCACCACCCTCATATCCTTGAAGGGAAGAGTCCGAATGCAAACTCAGATGCTTCAAATATGAACAATGCTGGTGGCATGAATCCCAACGAGTTCTTGAGCCTGGATACCCATCCTGATAGTGCAAGGAAAATGGAGAGCAAGTTCAAAAGGAGCTTTACTTTGCCTGCAAGAATGACCTCATCGTCGTCGACATCGGCCGATCACCACCACCAGCACCACCCGGTGGAGTACCGGAATCCCGAAGCAGGGGTGTATTCAGACGTCATGGAGACGTTCTTGGAGTGAAATCTGCAAGGCTCGTCTTTAGATGAAGAAAGGATGAGAACTTGTATCTATCCAAGGAAAAGAACCTTTCGAGCTCCCTTTAGCACGGGGATTCTACTGGCTGTTTTATTTTGATCTTTTACTATTGTGTTTCTTTTGTTAATCCACGCAGCTTTAGTTGATCGATCGCAAGTCGTAACACAATATATATTTTTTCAGACTGCTATCCCATCTAGGTTATATCTATCCAACCTTTCGGGGGCAAGGAAGGCAAAGGTTGGTGTGGGTACTTGGGACCTTGGGAACATAGTATTAAAAACTGACGGGTTGACTTTAAAATTTTATGACTGATGATTTGATTTGATTTGATATTGGGTTGGTTTGGAAAAATAAAATAAAAATGATTTATCTAGATAAGCCTGGCCAAAAACCAGTGATACTAAATTTAGTGAGTGCTTAAGAGTGTTTAAAATTGTTTTTTATTAATAAAGATATTAAAATGATATTTTTTTGTTTATTTTAAAAATTATTTTTAATATTAGTATGCATAAATGATCCATAAATACTAAAGTAATAATTTAAAGTAAAAAATATTTAAAACACAATATCAAATAAAATCCATCTAGTGGTTTCATTTTTTTGTTGCTAACTCGAACCCATTTTTTCAGTCCATTGACATGGTATAGACTAAAATAAAATGATTCTCTTTTATTAGAATACAATAAGATTATGTCTTAAAAAACTCAATGACCTGGATATAGGGTTATTATGGTCTTTTATAGGGTTTAATGGCATTATAAAATTGACAAGGGTAGCCAAATTCCAAATTTCTTCACAATATTTTTACTTATTTGCTCTTAAAATAATAATAAAAAACATTTATAAGTAGTTTAGGAGATTTTATAAAATTGAATGTTTTACAAAACAATAAAATGGCTTCATTACTTTTAAAATCAGAATTTCCCTAACATGCCTCTAGGGGTTATTCATGTTTTTTTTAATTTTTATGTGAGTATAATGTAGTATGGTATAACATACCTTCCCGACCGACTTATGAGACCTAATTCTCTCTATTTTGGCCCTGATGGTTTCCCCCTATTTTTTCTCTTCTCCTCAACTTTCATGGCAGGCCTTTCAAAATTTCACAACAACCCTTTAATTTATTTTTATTCATATTTGATCCTTGTTCTTTCAACTGAATTTTTTTTATTTAAATTCATTTACAGAATTGAAGTTTGTTTTCAATATCACCATCCTTTAATTCTCACTCGGGTTCATTTAAAAATTAATTGGGTTATCTCAAATCTTTTAATTTATCGCTTTTTTTTGTTAAGTTTAGTTTTTCTGTATAAAAACAATTCTTTTAATCAAATATTTTTTTAGTCTTCAATATTTGGTTGATCTGAATTAGATTCTCTATTTTGTTTTGATATGGGCTTATCATAATCTAAAGTGTACTTTCATCACAACTATTTCTTGTTGTTGTTATTATTATTATATTAATTAAACTGAATTATGTATATATCACGAGGAACGTACATAAACATCCATATAATGTGATAATTTTAAGAATGAAGTCAGTTTTAATCTTATTACAATCACTTACTCTATTTTTCATACATTACTTTAAACTTTTCCATTATACTACTTTCATCACATATATCTCTTATTTTTCCTTTTCCTTTTAAAAAGAGATACAAGTAAGGGTGTATTTTGAGAAAAATACATGGTTGACAAACAAACACTTCATTTTTACATTTGGCTTCTGCTGTCAATAGAGACTCCGACCAAAACATTAACGTTACTTCTCGCAATAGCATGACCATGACCATACCCGATATATTTTTTCTTTTTTGTCTTGCTCGTCGTTTTCTTTGCTATTGATCAAGCTGTTTTTGTTGCTATTTTATTTTGAAAAAGAACTGGTTGAATCCTGTAAGTTAGTTTGTTTTTAGAAAAATATCCTTAAAGAAAATGTCAATACACACCTGAAGTTTGCTTGTTCTATTTTCATTCTACATGTTCTATCTCCCGGCTAATTATTCCCAATTTTTTTAATAATAACATGTTTGGTAATTAAAAGTGTTGAAAAATAATATAAATCATATCTTGGTTAGGTGAGATGATTTCATAACACGTTATCGAGTTTTGTTGATTCAATGATCACAAATTCGAATATCACTATCCTCATTTTATTTGATAAAAAATAAACACCAAACAGGATGAATCTGTGTAAATTTCAAGTCCACACAACTTGAAAATTAAGAGTATATGTTGAAGAATAATATAAATCATACACTAAAATCTCACCTAATAAATTAAACTTTTAAATGAGATGGTTACTCGACAAAACGCAGAAATAAAAACTATATATATTTGTTGTAAAGTGTTTTATTATTCATTATTGCCTATTGAATATTATTGCAATATTAACCTCACAGAGTGCAATGCTGTTGTAAACGATATAACCCCTTCATCAACAGCTAGCTAGCTAGCATCTTTTGGTGATCCTAACCTTCAAGCCATTTTTCATTTGAAGCACAACAGCAAGACTTGGGTAAACCGGATGGTCTTCAACCACTTGAACATGATAATTCCAGAGAATCGCACTGGCAACCATCTTCATTTGAATAAAGCTGACGTCTTTTCCCAGGCAAGACCTCGGTCCATCATTAAACGCCACAAACTTGTAAGGTGGTACGTGTAAGATACCTCCTTTGTCCGAAATCCACCTCTCAGGCTTGAATTCCAGGCAATCTTTGCCCCATATTTCTTCCATTCTACCCATCGAGTAGAAAGAAATCAAAACCCGCATCTTCCGGCGGATGCGGTGGCCGCTCGGAAGCATATCTTCTTCAATGGCAGCCTTGTGATTTGTATGCACTGGTGGGAACAGCCGCAGTGTCTCACACATAGCTGCGTGAAGATAAACTAGGCTGTTTACCTCTTCTGCACTGAAAACCCTCAGCAGCTTCCCATCTTTTTCCTGCAGAAAATTTGCTGCTCTGATCTCTTCCAGTATCTTGTTTTCTACCAGTGGATGCTTTCCGACAAGCCAGAAGAACCAAACAAGGCCTGCACCGGGGGTGTCTCTCCCGGCAACCAGGAGATTAGTTGCCGTGTCTCTCAAGAACTTGTTTGAAGCTTTACTGTTTCCATGTTCTTTCATTTCAACTCTGATATAAGCTGTTAATAAGTCGAAGTCTGCATCTTCCTTCTCGTTTAGAACTTGCTCGCGCTTTGCTGAGATGTATTTGTACAAGAATTGATCATATATCTGCAGAGCTCCACTCAGTTTCTTCTCTTCTCCGATTTGAAGCCATTTTTGAAACTTCCAGTAAAACTCCGGCACGATGTGCCGGTAGAATACTGCTTCCCCCATGATATCAAAAGCTTTTGCATGAGTAACCTCAGGAAACTCGATCGTGAGACAATTTGGATCGAAACCCAAAACAGATATGCAGATATTATCATACATGAATCGCTGGATCACATCTTGCATGTCTATTATCTCCGATATTTCTTTTCCGGAGACATGATCTAGGATTGGAAATAGGCCTCGAACCAGCTTTCGGAGGATGGTCTTCTCCACCAACACTCTGTACTTGCTGTTCTTCATGAACAACTGAATCATTCTTCTTTGCTCTCTCCATGACCCTGAATCGGAATTGAGAATTCCATCTCCTAGAGGCTCAAACATCTTCTTGTACTCAGGCCCCTTTGGATAGTTTGCGAAGTTGTCGCTCAAGATGTGGTGCACATTCTTAGGATCGCTAGTGATCACAAAGTTCATGTTGGTGAACCAAGGACCCTTGAACTTTGAAGTTCCTCCATTGTTTATCAGGATCTGCGTTGTATAATCGTACACATTTGATGAATTTATAAGGAGCCGTGGTAGCATCCCTACAATTGGCCATTTTTCTTTATCGCCGTTTAACTTCCTGATTTCATTCCAGCAACAACGAAGCAAGAGAAAGCAAACAAGTACTCCTACTGCTGCAAGAATGCCAAATATCTCCATTGCTGTCGATTTGGAGTTTTCTCTCCAGGTTTTAGCCTCTGCAGGCTGGGTTTTATAGCACAAAGTGCACGATGAGACGGCTGGCTAACAAAGCCCATTCTCCCTCAACTATCTCATTTCCCCTAACTAATTAAATAGCTATTACTGGCCTTATACCTCCCTTAGCCTCCAAGTAAGATTTTATAATAGTTTTTTATTTATTGAATTTCACTGTATATAGGTTTTTATGTATCATAAAAATCATCTTGATTACACTTTATTAAATAATTAAATTAATTAATCAAAAACATTATTAGCAATAATTAAATATTATAACACAGTTAATTTTTCGAGGAACGAATAGATAAATGCACTTGTAAATATTCCAATTCTTTTTATTTTTCAATATTTTAGTTTATTTTTTCTTGGAGATTAATTATTACTGCTAATACCAAATGATTTTTATTTTCATAAACACTTCATACAAATGCAATTAAAACATATACAATATAAAATTGGAGATGAATTATATTAATCTCTTCAAAGCATTACGAAACTATAGGAAAAAGGTAAGAACATCAATTACTATTTTAAAACAACGTTAAATAATATAACTTAGAAAATAGAGTAGGTGACAATAATCTAAATTTAAATAGAAAAGGTTGAATTAAAAAAAAAAGAACAAATTCAAATGTTTGACCACCTATATCAAGGGGATGTTTGACATTGTGATCGAAAATAGTGTTTTGAGATTATTTTGATGTGCTGATGTCAAAAATGATTTTTAAAAGATAAAAAAAAATATCATTTTGATGCATTTCTAAATGAAAATCACTTTAAAAAATAACTACAATCACACTCCCAAATAAACACTAAAACTCTGGAGCATCTAGGTCCTATCTCAAGCCCGCACACATAGAAAAGGATTTTATTTTTAAAGTCACCCACTCTATATTTATATACTAGACATGGCACTCAGCGCCTGTCAGTGGTCAGGACTATACTTTTTTTAACGTAAAAAACTATTAATTATGTATGGTTTTTATTATAATATAAATTTGGATAAGATAATAAAATTATGCATAAATCTTGTGAAGTGTAGTTTTTTTTATAAAATATATAAATTTTAAATTGATATCAATTCATCTATTTAGTAGGTTTCAATGAAATAATCAGTATAAAATTATCATTATAATTAAAAAAGTAAGAAAAATTGGATATCTTAATTATGAAATACATTGTATAAAGATTAATTTATTTTATAATTTAATTTAAATTAAACACAACAAATAAAATATAAATTGTGAAAGAACCTGCATTAATCAAAAAACAAAAATAAGTAGTTAATTTTCTATCTCTAAAAAGAAGAAAATATAAATTGAAAATCCATTCCCATGTTACTGTCATTATCATCGCCATAAAAGTAAATTATTATCAATATTACTGTTCAAATATCATTAAATTGACCCGAATAATTAAAAAAAAAAGTAGAATGTTTTGTCAAAAAACAATAAAAAAATAATCACTAAGAATATTATTTTTATCGTGCAAACAATAAAATCATAAAATCATCTGATCCAAAAATCAGATAAAAAATAGAAAACCAAAAAAAAAAAGAACAAAGAGAAAAATATAGCAATATTAATTTTAAAATGATCACCAATATAAATTAAAATTCCAAAATTGAAATGAATAAAAAAAACACAATAAAAAATAAAATGACAAAAAATCAAAACAAAAATCAAAAGTTTAAATGAATGCATATGGACAAAAAATAAATACCCTTCAAGAAAGATAGAACAAAAAAGAAATGAATCAATACTGAATAAAAAATTAAAAGAATAAGTGTCAAAATGAAACTCTCTCTCTCTCTCTCTCTCTCTCTCTCTCTCTATATATATATATATATATATATATATATAATTCCAATTAAATAACAAAACTGTAACAAATCAAAACTTTGGGACCAAAAAAGAAAAAAATTAAAAATAAAATATAATGTAACCGATATAAATTAAAATTTAAGAACGATAAGTACAAAAAATAAAATGAAAAAAATAAAAACAAAATTTTGGATCATTTTTGTCCAAAAAACAAAAACACCAAAAGAATATATATGTATGTATATATATATATATATATATATATATATATATATATCCTTTTATTATGGAAAAAAATATCAGTAGATTGTTACAGATATTTTTCCCACGTCTTTTATATATAACAATAATAATAGGTGACAAGTCCTAATAGTGTAATCCACGTTGCATTGTATCTAGATGCACTTAAGTGTTTTGCCCATTTGTTTTAGTTTATGTTCTAAATAGAAAATGCATGGGTGTTATGTTGTGAGTAGGATCCAAGTTAATTTCTAACATTCTAGATGTGTTTTCTTGTATCATGAAATTTATTAACTAATCAATGAAAAGATAATGTATGCTTTTAATAAAATTAATTAGAAATATATTAAATGACAAATAAATAAAAAGTTGTAAGCACTAATTAAAAACTAAAGCTTGGAAATTGATCTTCTTAGCAAATGATAAAAATATAAAAATCTTACGCTGACTTTCTTTTTTATTTTATACATTTGCCTTTTATTTATCTCCGAGGTTTATTCTAATTGCTATGTATATATACTTCCTAGTCTTATAAATACATAAAACAAATACAATTGGTTTATTTGAAATTTAACAAGAGAAAAATAATGATAAATTATAATAACCTTATAAAGACTAAATAATATTTTTATTTGAATTCAATAAATATATTTTCAACGTCAAAACACATTTTGATCACTCCTAAAAAATTAAAATTAAATTCAATAATTTTTTTAACCCGAATCTACTATTTTAAACATGGATAAATGCAACAACTCCCTCATTGAACTCCCTTTGCAAAGACGAATTTATTGACATCAATTCAATATTTTTTTTTATGGGTAATTGAGTATTTTTTTTCTAGCCTCTCGCTTTTTTAATGACCTTACTCTCCACCATGAAAATTCTATGATCAAAATGTAAGAAGAATGAAGTTTAAGATCAAAATATAAAAACTAAAAGAATGTAAAAACTAAAATAACCTCGGCTCGATTAAATAGTGACGATGGAATTTAAAAAAATAAACAAAAGCTAAAGGACGAAAGTGAAAATGCATTGACTTAAAAAAAAGATAGAAAAACCAAACGAACTCGAGTGAATCTTCAAGATTAGGGATAATCTTTTAAATTTATAGCTCATGAAATCCTATATCCAAGCTCAATAAAAAAACTCAATCTCCATCCGATTTAATGTAGGATGATAAACTCAATATATATAATTTCATCATCTTTTAATTTTTTTTTATATTTTAATTTTTTATACATGTAATTTTATCCTCATTACATATACAAATTTTTAGAAGAGAATGAAATCATATAATTATATATATAAACAAGAGAAACAAAATCAATCGACACTACACAAAAAGCCAATCACACGATAGCAAAAAAATTCTAAATAAAAAAAAATTATTTAGATACATTTATGAATGATTTTTTTTTGTAAAAATAACCACAAACTCATTTCTAAACAGGCGCTAAGTGTGGGTAACATTGTATATTTATATTTTTTAAATATTATTTTTTCTATTTTTTGCCCTAAAATAAGCTTCCATATTGGATAAAAAAAAAGAAAAAATAAATTAAACTCGTGAAATATCGTAGGAGTTGGGAAAATATAGAATGAAGAGCCAGGTTTAGAGGCCAAGCAAGTTTGTGTTTTTGTACGTGTGAAAATGCTAAGAGGGAGATGTCATTTGTTTTGTATGATGTTTGCTTGACCTTTTTGAAGCGCAAACAATTCTTTGTCATTCAAAAATTGCTGATCTTAACAAAGCATGTATGGGATGGAGTGCATCCCCGGCACAAGTCATCTTTGGATCACCAATCCTTCCCCACCCCCATCTTCTTCTTCTTTTTAGATCCCAATTCTATACATTTTAGCTTGCTCAACAGGGGGGATGGACTGGGATTAGATGCAAATATATGATTCATGTCCCAAAATATGTGAAGTTCGTGAGATTGGCTTGGACAAAACTATATGCTAAAATAACTATACCCCAATTCTAGACATTTTGGCTTGGACAAAACTTGTAAGTCCCCGAAGAACACCACGATAAATTTTTTTAAAAAGAAAAAAAATGATGTAGCTCGATTCTCATTTCATTAAATACAAGATGATAAAATTGAAATTGTACAAAACAAATCGTCCTGATTTAACCTGAGGTTGTGCGACAAGCTTATAACCCGAGTAATAAGGGTCAAGTTCATGGCCCAAGTCATGAGATCATGATGATCGGGAAATAAAAACTAGAGAAAATCTCAAAGCCTTTTCTTTAAAAAAATATTGTTGTATGATGAAAGTTGAAAATAAATTATGTAAACAAAAATGTTAACCAAAGTTAACCTTTTAACCCGAGATTCATTAGACTAGAATCACCTCGTCAAGAAAATTCATAAAACTCAATTCTCAACCTCAAATATTGAAGGATAGATATAAAATAATTTAAATGATACAAAATAAAAAATAGCAATTAAATGAATGAGATCAAAATGAAAATAAAAAATAATTTTGTGTTTGATGGAAGGGTGAAATTGAAAATAAAAAACAAATTAACAAAACAACCCAAAAAAAATAACATGGATCAAATTTCAAATTCAAATATATTTTTTTATTGAATGATGAAAATAAAAATAAAATTCAATTTAACAAAAGAAACCAAAATGAAAAAAATTAATCAAAAGAACGAGGATCAAATCAGAATAAATAATAGATCATAAATTGAGATTGAAAGATGTAATTGAAAACAAACCAAGATTTTACAAAAGAACAACGAACAAAAACTAAAAATAAAAAGAATAAGGACAACAATTGAAATATTGATTTGATGCCATGGATGTGAGTTTTAATCATTTTAATTTCAATATATTATTTTTATTATGATTTTAAAATAAGAAAACAAGTTTTTTTTTATCCATAAACTATATAATAATGATTAATGTCATTGTGCAGAAACCAAGCTACCTCACTAGTTTAAAGATTTTTGACAGGAAGGACACAGCCATCATTATATTATTCCAAAGATTTTAGCTCCTGTTAGTTCGAGCTTCTCCAGCTAGACCATCCCTCCTCACCACATGCCTTAAGATACTTACAATGATTGAAGAGTCTATAATCATGCTTTTGATTATACAAATAACACGCCTATCAATCTCTCTTCCCCGCAGAGTGTCTGCTGTTGCTGAGATGGGCTTTCGCAATCAATCGCAAATCAACAAACAATAATAATGTTTTCTTGGTTACGATCTAGCATGCACTGAGTTCCTAGTGGGCGTGCAAGGAGTTTGAGATTTATATAATAGATATTAAGTTTTCTTGTAAAAATATAGAATAATCAGGATTTTACGAGGGAAACATAAAATGCATTTTTCAGGATTGTATTTACTAAATTAAGAAAAACAAAATCTCGCATGATGCACTCTCTTTGAGAGAGGGCAGGATTTTGTAGCAGCACAGAAACTACAAGTAACAGGAAATTTACTGGAAATTGCGAATCAAATGATCATGTGCAAAGAATCATAAGAAAAAAGAAGCCCCCATATATATTCGCGATAATCATGGCTTGATATTTTCTTGCAACATGTCGATATCCCTCGCAGATGGTTCCATGGCGTGGCATTCTCTACATGCCACCAAAAAAGACCTGAAAAATCTCCTCCAGATCCCAGCCCTGTCCCTTTTCCCTTTCTCGACGTGTTTCTTGCTGCTGATCATCCCTTCTTCAACCAGAATCCCACCACTTTTTCTTCGTGAATCCTCGCGTTTCAGGACTGCAGCCGGCACAGGCATGATATGCTGCCACCTCTGAGAAGATCCATATAATTGTGCCATGACAGCTTTACTAGCCAGAGGTGTCTTGGTACGACTGATATTATTATGAAATCTCCTCCTCTCTGAACTGTCACTTGAGCTTGTTCTTGCGCTGCTGACACTGCTTCTGCTACTGTTAGTACTGTTGCTTCTCGATGACATGAGGGAATCCCTGCAGCTGACACTGCTAGCTCTGCTAGTCCCACGATATATGTTATCAATAAGCAGCGTAGTTGCTGGTTGGTGTTGTTGAAGTACAGGAAAAGAATGAGGCAACAGGCGGCCATTGAAGAACAGATGATCAGCTGGTGAGCTCTTGTTTGGATCACAGGAGGGAGACTCCGGCGTTAAACAACCGAATTCGAAATCAGAATCTTGATCTAGACTACTTGGAGTGCTAGGAAACGAGAAGACGTGTTCCCTGGATCTAGTCTTTTGGTGGTGGTTTCCTTCCATAGGAGTAGTCCTTGTGGGAGTTTGTGTGAGGTTGTGCTTATATCCTCATAATATATAATGTGGAATGGTGTATCATATAAAAAAATAACGAGAAATTAAGAGGTGGGTATGTGTTATGCACTTAGATATCATACTAGCTAGTTACCTGGAGATGTTCTTATCAAATAAATTTATATATATTATGGATTTTCTCTTCCCTTCTCTATCTTTTTCTTAATAATATATTTTTTATGCGAGGAAACTTCATCCTCTGGAAAACATATTTTGTGGAGAGTAAAACCCCAATTGCTCCAGATTTTTATTAAAAATGCATTTTTGACTCGAACTCGAGATCCATTGTACAAATCATAAACTCTTTGTTATCACATTATATTTTTTTAGGGATTTTTTTCTTAATAATAAGTTAATAGAATATCAATAACTACTCCATTAAGAGAAGATTTTGATAATTAATTAATTAATTAGCTTGGTGTACAAAATCATGAATGGATGACATGCCAACTCAATCTTAAATTAACTTATATATGGTGTCTGGGGTGGTGGTGTTCTAATAATTTTGTTAGTGTGGGATGTTTCGTAGACATGTGTGTTAAATGATTGGGATAACACAATTTAGAGGCTGAGTTTGATGCAAAACTCATAAATTTAACATCAAAGTTGGCTCCCTTGTGTTTTTTTTATTCAATTACCACTAACCAAATACTGCTCATGGAAAAATCATTATGTTTTAGGAGTGTTGTGTTTTAAAATGTTAATGATATTTTAAAAAAAAATTATTTTTAACATTAACACATGAAAATGATTTAAAAACATATAAAAAATAAAAATATATTTTTTTTAAAAAAAAATACTCTTAAAACATAATATCAAACATGGTGGCTTTAATGGTTCGGAGGAAATATTAAGGTATCCACCTAGTATTGATCAAGCATATGAAAGGGCTTGTTGCATTTTTTGGGGGGGGATCATACTTAAATCATTATATAGTTAAATGGATTATTGGCTTCAGTCATATATATATCCACTTGCTTTTGTTTTTCTTCAAGGAAGAACACAGCTTCCCAAATATACTCTTGCATGTAAAGCAAGGAAGAATAACTTTACTAGATATGGAGGAAAAGAGTGGTCGGTCAAGCAACATCAAGTGTAATAACCTATTGTTATGTTAGGGCTTTAACCAGGGCATGCTATGATGGGATCAACAAAGCCTTTCTCGGTGCTGGTGGGAGCAAAGGCTCCTCTATCCCGATGAAATAAAAATCTACAAGTTGTATTGACTACTTTATTTATTTATTTTTATTAAAATGAGGAGACAGCAGCTTTCAGAAAATTTATTTGTCCCCCATTTGGGTTTCTTTAGGGGCCATTGCAGCTCATCATGCCCACCGGTCAGCCACATTTCCCTCCCCACTACCAATCAAGTTTTGTTCTCGGCTTCTTCCTGGTTGATTCTCGGATCATGTCATGAGATAGCTCTTTCATCTTCTTTTCTATATTTTATTTTATTTAACTCTATTGTTCGACTCCACCGGGATTAATCCTTCTCTAAGAAACAAGAAAGTCTGTACAAGAAAGTCTCTGTTGTGCTCTAATAAGTGGGTGTTTGGCTCTTCTGTGGTCGAGCCACCAAAAACTAAGGTTAAATCTCAATTTATAAAAAGCATTTTCTTACATTCTTTTCGCCCTAAACACAAATCACAGACTAATTATATACGACGATCATCAATGAGAAAAATAGAAAAAACTTAGGGGAGGAGACGCAGACGAAAGCATGAAAAAATACACGGGAACAATATTTTTACAGTGTCAATCACAAAAAAAGCAACAACCAGCACCAGCAGCTCTCTCTAGCAAAACAACCACGTAAGCATCCCTCTTTTCTCTAGCAGTATTAGTCACCGACGAGCAACAACAGCTGCTCATGTGCCATTCCAGTCTTCTCCTACAACTCTGGCTTCAAGCAGCAGCAACAACAACACAACATAACAACAATCTTCTGACGCTCCTCCCAGTCACTACAGACTACCATTTTTATGCCACCACCACCACAGGAAGAATCACCTCGGCCTTTTCTACCCGGTTGCAGTGGCAGGTGAGCCTCTCGCCATTATCAGTCAAATATTGAAGGATGAAATATAAGAAAATAATTTTAGTTAAATAAAAAGATTCCAAAAAATAATAATTAAAAAAATGAGGATAAAAATAAAATACAAAAAATATATATATTTGATTGAAGGGTAAAAAATATACAAAAAGCAATATTTCAGCACCAACAACTCTCTCTCTCTCACAAAACAACCACATCGACATCCCTATTTTCTCTAGCAGTAGTAGTCATTGACGAGCAACAACAGCTACACTTTTGGCACTAGCAACCTCTCCCTTCATCGGCAGCACCTGCACCAGACCAATTTTCTCCTACAACTCTGGCATCAAGCAGCAACAACAACAGCACAACACAACAATAATCTTCTAACACTCCTCCCGGTCACTATAGGCTAACATTTTTGACGCTGCCACCACCACAAGAAGAACCACCTCAGCCTTCTCTACCCGGCGATAGTGGTATGTAAGCCTCTCGTCACTATCGGTCAACCAGCTTGTTACTGTTTATCTTGTCAAACCCTTTGTTATTTGAGATTAAAATAATGTGATAGAATAAATTTCAAAGTCAATTATGATTAACTTTTCAGACCCATGATCTTAGTGATTATACTTGAAGCATCATATCTGAAAAAACCATAAACCATAGTTCTCGACCGTTCAAATATCGAAGGATGAAATATAAGAAAATAATTTCAGTTAAATAAAAAGATTCCAAAAAATAATAATCAAAAGAATGAGGGTAAAAATTAAAATACAAAAAAAATTATATTTTAATAAAGGTTAAAATTAAAAAGAAAAATCAATATAGCAAATTGACCTAAAAAACAATAAACATATGAGGATCAAAATTGATATAAAAAATAAAAAAAGCAATTTTGGAGTGAAGGGTGAGATTGAAAAGAAAAAAAAAACAATTTTAACAAAAGGGAAAAAAAATTCAAAAGAATGAGAATCAAATTGGTAAAAATAATATACTATGAACTGGAACTGGATTAAAGGATAAAATTGACAATAAAAAAATATACAAAAAATCCAAGAAGAAAACTAGAAGTTAAAAGAATAAACACCAAACTGGATAAAAATAATTTACTAGAAATTGGGAACGAAGTGTGAATTGAAAAACAAATAAAACTCTTACGAAAAAGCTTAGAGAGGAAATGAAATATTAAAAGAATAAGGACTCGAGTTGAAATGCCAACACTAAGGAGGACCAAACTAGCATTTTCATATATGAGAGAGAAAGTATAACCTCATTGACGATGAATCATTCAACCATATCTGATATACACTGTCTTTAAAAGAAGATGACAGACACGACTGAAGAACGCAGACGCCCCCCCTTACTCTAGTCCTGTTTTAGTTTTTGGAAGGCACGTGCATGTTGATCCATTGTATTAAAATGATAATAAAATCTTTTAAATTCAGAATTATTATTATTTTTTTTTGAAAAAAAGTAAAATTACAAGTCTATCTTTCTGGTTGGGCTGATTTATAGAGTGACCATCTATCTGATTTAGACCTCACATGAAAAATTGGTTGACTGGCATGTGGATGAATCAAATCACCCCATCCTTTTCAAAACGTCAATAATTCATCTACCTGCTCTAAAAATAAAGTCCAAGTCTTTGAGTTTACTTTTCTCCTAAATAAATAAATAAATAAATAATTTATTGTGATTGAGGTGTGTTTGGTAAAAATGCGGTTGAACTGGGCAAACCAGCACACTGATTGTATGGGAGGATCGCAATCGGTGAGATGGTCAAGGGTATTTTTGAGCCAAAAAGTCCAACGCGATCCTTCAGCAAAAGCACCCAAGAATCCACCTGATTTATGATGGAAGACTGAAAATGCTAGAAACTTTGTTTAAGAATATGATTAATGACCAAAATTAAACGAGTTTTTTCAATTATTTTAGAGTGAAATTTTTTTCTAATATTATTTTTAATATAATTTAAATAATTGGTGTGTGAATAAAATAATGATATAAAAGAATTGTTGTCTGATAACTTTTATAAAATCTCTATCCCCTATAGTTAGAAAACCAAAAAAAATAATAATTTATGTGTAGATAAACAAAAACAGTTTTTTTTTGTTTTTTTGCGTGCTACTAAATAACCATAACGGACAGAAGTCATTGTTTTTTCATATGTTATTTTGTTTAGAAATGCATTAAATTGATATTTTTATTTTATTTTTTTAAAATTGTTTTTGACATCAACATATCAACATGATCTAAAAATAGTAAAAAAAATAATTTAAAATAAAAATAAAATAAAAATCATTTTAAAAAACATATTTTTGAAACGAAATATCAAACAAATACTATATAAGAAGGTTTCTTTTCTAGAGATGAATGTTCTAGAGTTAAAATTGAAAAGAGATGTTTAAGAACACCTTGTAAAGATTTATTGAGAAATTAAATCATTAATTGATAAAGCAATTAAGGTCGCGAAAAGGGTTATCATAAATATGTGATGA
>CM063603.1:30762701-31128775 GCA_032356905.1 Salix exigua
TTTCTTGCTAGTACTTTTTTTCTTATACTTTTTTTTGTTCAATTATATATTTTTTATAACCGGAATCTTCGGACCAGCTTAAGCACACCATGACTAATTCCTGAGCCAATTTATAAAAAAAAAACAATATGAATTGCTATAGTGCTTTCACGCTTATATTTTTTTTCTTTCACTTATACATTTTTTTTATAACCATGGTCTCTCAGTCAGCTTAAGTTTTTTCTTTTTCTTTTTTCACTTATATATATATATATATATATATATATATTTTTATAACTAGGATCGCGAGGCCAACTTAAGAGCACCACCACTACTCCCTGAACCAAAAAAACTTTTTTGATACCCGGGATGTCCAGGCCATCTTGGGCGCACCATAACTAATCCCTGGACCAATTTATTATTTTTTTCTTATATTTTTTTTTGTTCACTTATATATTTTTTTATGATTGTGGTCTCCGATTCAGCTTAAGCGCACTACGACTAATTTCAGGACTGATTTTTTTCTAAACAATATGGATTGCTATAGTGCTTTCATGCTTATACTTTTTTATATAAAAAAAATTCAATTATATATTTTTTCTTATAACCGGTCTCTCTGAGCCAACTTAAGTTTTTGTTTTTTTTTGTTTTTTTTGCACTTATATATTTTTTTTATAGCGAGAATCTCTGGGTTAGCTTAAACACACCATGACTAATCCTCAAACTTTTTTTTATAATCAGGGTGTCTGGGTTAGCTGATTCCCACCACGAGTTCTATAAGTAAGTATATACCCTATAAGACAAAATTTAAGAGTTGGCTATAGGGGTGTATTGGTAATTTACTAATTTTTAATTATATTTTCTATCGCAGTGTTATGGGCGCATCTTCGGGCACAACGTCAATTTCAGAGCTCATGCACATTTCGGATGACGCGTGCGGCGTCGTAGAACTTCTAAAAATCTATATTAGTTTTTTATATATTCATTTTATTATGTAAAATGTGTTTAAAATAATGTCATGGTAATCAGAGGTATTTTCAATTTTTTTCATTTCTGTGCATAGTACAATAATCATAATACCCTCAAATAAGATAAAAACCAAGAACTGTAAGTGAGGTTGTCCCGGTAATTTTACTTTTTTAGTGCATAGTAAAATAACTTTTGTAGCCTCAAATAAGACAAAACGGAAGAGTTATTTGCGATGGCGTTTCAAACATTTCACGTTTAACTATATATGCATAAGAAAGAGTTTCACTCTCATTTTACACCATCAAAACTAAATTTACTATGTTTTTTAATGCGAGTTGCATTTAATACAAATAATAATAAAAATAAAAATAAAAAATTTAAACTAAAAGCAAAGGCGTATAGATACAAACAAAAACTTTAAAACTATATATGTATAGGAAAGAGTTTCACTCTCATTTTACACCATCAAAGCTAAATTTACTATGTTTTTTTAACATGAATTGCATTTAATACAAATAAAAATAACAATAAAAATTAAAAATTTAAATTGAGAGAAAAGGTGTATAGATAAAAATAAAAAATTTAAAACTATCTTAGAAATACCAAAACAATTAAGGGATGGAAACCAAATTTGTGTCATCCCAAAGCAGATCAGAGAGTGCTTTTGTCACCTCTCCCACCTTCTCTGTTCCCACAATGAAAAGAAAAGGAGGAAGAAAAGGGATGTAGTTTTAATTAAGCATCATCTAATCTATAATTACTTTGTGGTAATCTAAAATTATTATTATTAACTTTTTATATTCATTAGTCTTTGAGTGCACACAAGATTAGATGATTTTTTTTTTATCTCAATTGTTTTTATATTTTATGTCTTGAAACAATAACCAAAAGCTACCTTGAAAAATCAACTTGGAAACTTATATTTGGAATATAAATAAAATCATTTCAACACCAACACCATGTATCTAATTTTAGTGTTTTAGGCAAACATAGATGAATTCTACAATAAATAAAAATTAAAGATTATATATATATATAGATATAGATATAGATATATGCAAATCACACTAAAAGGGTATGATTTGTTTAGAATTGACGCACTTCGCCAGTATCTTACGGTTCCCTTTTTCCATTTAGATGCCGCAGTCATTTGGATAAGGATGCTTCGAAGCGTTGACTTAGGGAAAGGAGAGGCTACCCTTGCTTTTGATGCTGATCTCAAGAAGCGGTCTGGATGAACATCAAGCTCATACAGAAGTCTGGGTTAAACAGATTGCTTAATGATCCGAGTCCAAATGTTTGCTAATTTAGAATCCTGGAATTGAAAGTTAAAGCAGAGTGCAGCATGTGACATGTATGTAGATGTAAGAGAGTATTAAGGCATACCCATCAAGAATGATAGCCGTATCAAACATGCCATGCCCTCGATGAACCATGTGATCATCCATAGGAATTACCATCGTTGCTGGATCAAGAATAACTCCGCCATATACACTGGAATACATTGCTGGGTATGGCTGCTTTTTCACTGAACTCCACTTCTCGTGTAGACTCTCAAGCAATTGATCGATACAGCAATTGGAATGGAAAGGAAAGTTTAGTGAAATGGTAAGTAATAGAAGGAGAAGAAGGAATAATGCAGATATGTCACTTAAAAATAAAGATCACTTTGAATTTTTTTTAATGTCCGGCTCATATTGTTTCTTTGTAACACCTTTATTGGGTCTTTGTGAATACGTGGGAGCTGGTTGAGAAGTGTCTAGGATTATCCAGGATATTCTGGGCAAAAGACTCTTTGGTTGGTGGTGCAGGCAAGTGAGACCTCGTAGTTTTTTCCTCATCAGAGTTCACGACTTCTGTGTCACCAGAACATAATTCAATCATCTCAGCTTCTTCCTCATCAGAGTTCAAGGCTTCTGTGTTCACGGCTTTTGTGTCACCAGAACAAAATTCAATCATCTCAGCTTCTTCCCCATCATGATTTACAGCTTCTGTGTCATAATTTTCCAACGATAAATTCCTCTTGTCTGGAATAGTTTGAGTAGCAGTAGGCGAGGTTACATTCTGTTTGTTGCTACTCATCTGTTTTCAAATGTTTCCAGCTCTATAAAAACACCATCACCTTTACTTTTATCAGAAATAGCTGTGCAAAGATCTCCTTCACACACAGTCTTCCCCTGGAAAAGAGAGCCTAAGTTATCTGCTAAATAATAAGAATTCGTTTCATGGAAGGAGACATCAAGGGAGACATGGAGCTTGTGAGTTTGAGGGCAGTATCAGCGTTACCCTTTCTGAAATCCGAGTAGCCAACGAAGACACAACGTTGGGCACATGGATCAAGTTTGTTGCGCAAGACCTTAGGTATATGAACATAAAGGTTCTTGGTTCCAAGTTTGGTTGATGAGGTGTGTCAAAGAAGGTTTGTAATTTCTGGTATTGACAGCCTCTCCCCAATAGAAACGGGGCATATTCATTCCAAAGAGGGATGCACGTACCATCTCCATAATCTGCTTATTTTTTCTCTCTGCAAGGCTATTTTGTTGAGGTGTGTATGTGCAAGTGGTATGATGTCTAATACCTTATTGTCGAAGATAATCACAAAGTGAGTTCTCAAGGAATTCCATGGCATTGTCAGATTGCCATACCTGAATTTGTCTCTGAAATTGAGTTTTCACCATGTTGATGAATTCCCGAAAGGCAGTACTAGCATCACATTTTTTATGAAGCAGGGATACCTACGTCATCTGTGTGTATTCATCAATAACGATAATAAGATAACGAGCTTTAGACATAGATAAAATGGTTGCAGGTCCCCAAATATCATAGTGAATAACCATAAGGGTTTAGAGCTTTTATTTGAGGAAGGAAAATAAGGTTTACAATGGCTTTTATCCAATTCACAAGTGTTACATTGAAAATCCGAAATTTGCAATTTTGTAAACAAATTTGGTTTCATTTTTTTGTGATAGCTAAATGAAAGATGTCCTAGCCTCTTATGCCAAAGCCACACCTCAGACAGTGACCTATCACCCTTCGTCGCAAAGCACACCTTGTTATACTGCCCTTCGCCAGTTGTCAATTCCAAGTGGTAAAGGTTGTCTAACACCACAACCAATAGTCTTCAGGATCATAATATCCTGAAAAACGCAAAAAAAAAGGTCAAAAAGTAACAATACAATTTAGTGCTGAACTGATTTGGCTTACAGATAACAAATTGTATTCAGGACTAGGAACAACCAATATTGTATCAAGATTTATGGTTGTAGTGAGGTCAATGGAGCCCTTCCCTGTAAAAGGGGAGGTACCAACATTGGCTGTAGATATGACCTGTTGGGACGATGGGAGAAGGTTTTGTAATTTACAAGTCTCTAATCATATGATCAGATGCACCACTATTAATAACCCAAGTATTATCCATAGTATTTGCAAAAAGAACACTAGCCTTACCAATACTACCTGGCTGAGTTATATTAGCAGTATGCATCGAAGTCCCCTTCTGAGTTGGAATGCTTGCACTTGATGTGGCCATCGCAGCTTTCCTAGTAATGTGCTTCCGTTGTTTCTTTGAAAAATCCCACCATTCAGGATATCCAATAAGCTCATAGCAACGCAGCTTCGAATGGCCAGTTTCACCACAATGGGTACAAACATGATTATTCAGTTTTCCTACACCTGGATTATTTTTTCCTTTGGAAAAACTAGAACATGTCCCTCGTTGGTATCGGTTAGTTATCATGGCTGTATTTTCAGAGGCTATGCGAGAAACTTCCGTAACTTGGTGCTGCTGTGACTCTCTTCTCACACATGCATAGGTTGCTTCTAGGTCCAGTTTTGGTTCTTTTCGAAGAATTTCTCCGCGGATTTGATCATATTCAGGATTAAGACCACTTAAAAAAATATGTACCCGCAATCTCATCATCTCTGCATGAATTTGGACAATTCCTTCAACAGATTCTGCCCGCGGTGTGCTGCAATGATCGATTTCCTGGAAGATTGTAACAAGTTCATTATAATATGTGGATAAAGATCTCCCATTCTGAGTGGTTGACAAAGATTGTTGATTCAATTCGAACAATCGTGTTTCATCAGATCCATTATAGAAGGTCTTTGACACTGCCTCCCAGATTTCTCTTGCTGTAACAAGACAGATGAATCTCTGCATTAGGTGAGGGCTCATTGATTCGATGAGCCAACTTTTTACTTTATAATTTTCGGTAATCCATGTATCATAGTTTGGATCATTGAGTGCAGGTTTCATAGTTGCTCCAGTGATATATCCCAACTTGTTGCGAGCTCCAATACGCATCTCCATCAACTGAGACCATAATGTGTAGTTTGTTTCATTGAGAATAACACTGATAGGAAAGCCAGAAGTTTCCTGCTGAATGATAATTGGGTTTGATAGGGGGTTGTTCGGGGTGACTGGAACAACTGGGTTTCGTTCTTGTTCTGTCATTGTTTGCAAGAGAACAAAAATTCAATTTGTGAAAGTTTGTTTTCAAAGTTCATAGAATACAAAGTTCAAAGAGAGATGCAGAAAAGAACAATGTTAAAAAAAAATGTTTTCAGGTCTGCTCTGATACCATGTTAACTATGGCAGACATACAATAAGAGGTTTTGCTTTGTAAAATATTCTTTGCTACTGCATACTATTCATCTGTTCAGCAAATATATATAGAGGGCAGTAAGGACGGGGGGTAATAGATTTGAGGTGCTGCAACATTAATATTTCATTTTGATGCCAATTAGCCATGAACTGCAAAACCAGTTCCATCAAATACGACTTATTCACAGAAAAGAAGAACCAGAGTGCATACAAGCAGTAACCAATGATGTGGAGAGCACCACCTCTGATGCAGAACATCAGCCCATCAAGTTAAACATAGCCCCCTCAATTGAAAGAAGCAAATGAAGCACTCATCCACATCTACTGCATAAAAATAATAACCATATTCACAAGAAGATCACACGCACGCACATATAGATCGATTTGTTTTTTGTAGTTATGGATACTGCAACCATTCCTAGCGAAGTATGCAGTTGAATCAAGAGAAAACCACTGTTCATCAATATTTAATAGATTCGCTGACAATTCACCCTTTGCCTTAGGAGAACATGCTTTTCATTTCTAATATGAAATGGGAGTTAATAGGAGTAATTGGCTACCTTTTGCAAGTCAAGTTGAGGAGAAAGCCTCTAGACCGCTAAAATTAACTTGGCTACAGTTCCCCATCCAGACCTTATAGACATCATTCCGCTTCATAGAGTGGCTTATCATAACCAGGACTACGGTTTATAGAGTGATTGGCATCGCACTCTGGGGAATCTTCTATCATACTCAGCGTAAATTTTAATTTCATTTATGGGAACAAAAACAATTCCAAATCCAAAACTTTCATCTCTTTCCTATGCGGAGAGGGTGATAAGGAAAAATCATCCTGAATCCTAAACTTCTTATGCAAAGGAAGAGACCCAAAAATGTTTTACATCAAGGCATATAATCCATTGAAACATACACAAATGGAAGCACCATTTTTTCCTTCACAATAAAGTGTATCTCAAAAAACAAGCAGAAAACATTAAATGTTAAAAATATAAATAAATCATAAACCAAAATTCTTTAAAAAAACAAGAAAGAAAAAAGGAACCTTGATCGTTTCTTGCGGTGAAAATGACGGAACCAGTGTCAGCGATTCGTGACTGACGGAGATGGTGAGAGACCGATCGGCCCTTCGGAAGGACAGCAATGGCATTAAGGACCTCGACAGTCAAGGTATGACCTCCAGTTCCAGGCTTAAGCTGGTCGATTTTTGTGAAGACAGGCTTTCTAAGTCCAGGTTTCCCACCCGCATTGCTGCTCTCTTCTTGTCGTTCCCTTCCTGTTTTTGTTGGTGTTGCCATTCTTTTTTATTTGCCTCGATTTCCCTAACCCTAATTTTTTTTTTATTATTTTGGGATCAAGATGGATTTATTTTAGTGTCTGGTCTCCAGCTTCGCGTTAGCGTTGGGCGATTTCTATTCGGCTGCTATCTCTTTGCATGTTGGAGAAAGATGGTTTATGAATGGTGAGTTTTTGCGGCTCATGCAGTGGAGTGGAAGATGATGGGTTACACACACTCCAACTATCCCGAGCGCCTGGAATTCATAGACTTGGCTTGGCATGAAAAATTCGAAATGGATTTATTATTTTTACTTTTATTATTATTACTCTTCAATACTTGTTTTATATATTTCAATGCTAAGTAAAATATAAAATGTCTTTTCTTTTCCAAAAATGTTATTTTTGTATATCTCTCAAAAAAGTCAAAATTAACAAAGTGGGGCCAATAAAAATAAATCAATTAAATGCAATAATAAAAAGAAAATGGCATCATGGAAGAAAAAAAAACACTTATTTCTTCCACTTTAATACAATTGATTTTTCAAATGATTTTTTTCCATTAAAGTATGCATAGTAAAACACAAATTATATCAATTTTACCTAAGATAAACCAAATCAATGTTCAAAATTTTTTAAATGAAACTTAGGCCTTGTTTGTTTCAAGGAAACTGAATTCCAGGAATTCAGTTTCCTCATTTTCCAGTGTTTGGAAACACTTTGGAAAATGAAGTCAACGGAATTAACTTTCCCCACTTTTCCGGTCAATGCAAAAAATACACTTTCCCTCAGTAAAGTGTTTTCCTTTATATAAATAAAGGAAAACATTTTCCTTTCCTTTTCACTTCTCCTTCCCCGTCGTTACCTCCACCACCAGACCGTCTCCTCTCTGTCACTCTCTGTCGCCTCACGTCTTCCCTCCCTCGCCTGTAACCTCACGTCTTCCCTCGCCTGTAAGCTCACGTCGTCCCTCGCCTCCTCTGTCCCTCTGTGTCGTCTCTCGCCTCTCTCGATACCCATCTCATCTCTCGCCTGTAACCCATCTCAACTCTCGCCTGTAACCCAAACGCCGTTTCTGCCTCTTCTACCTCTATTCCATCCTCTTTGTATCCTACTATTGACATGAAAGACATGGCAGAGGATCTCTTTCCTGAAGAAGATTGCAACAAGAACTTAGGTTCGTCGCTGGGCTCAGACTCTAAACCTCAAGAAGAAATACTGATCAAGATTTCAGGATCAATAGTTCACTTGATTGAGAGAGATCATAGCGTGGAACTAGCTTGTGGGGATTTCTTTATAGTGAGTCTTAAACAGGGTGACACTATTGTTGCTGTTTTTGCTCGTGTAGGTGATGATATTCAATGGCCACTGGCTAAAGATGAGGCAGCAGTTAAGCTTGATGGATCACATTACTTTTTTTCTCTTCGGGTGCCTGAAAATGAATCAGATGAGGGTGGGTTAGACAAGGGAGAAGTCGAGTTGTTGAATTATGGGGTTACTTTTGCTTCTAAAGGACAGGAGGGTTTGTTGAAGGAGATTGATAAGCTATTGGAATGTTATAGTTCGTTTTCGGTGCAAGAAGTGAATGAGAGTACTGTAGGGAAGTGGGAGGTGATTGATGGGAGTGTAGCGAAGGAGATATCCCCGGATGAGTTAGAGAATAGGAAAGAATTGGTGGAGAAGTGTTGTGTCGCGTATTGGACAGTGTTGGCTCCTAATGTGGAGGATTATAGCTCAAGTGTTGCTAGGTTGATCCGCAGTTGATCAAGGGGATTTTGTGGGGTGGAGATGTGACTGTGGATAGGTTGAAGTGTGGTGATGAGTTCTTCAAGAAAACGATTCATAAGAGTTCGGACTCAGACATCAGTCCAGGGACTTTGAGGAGGATCAAAAGGTTTGGTTTCACCATTGATTATTGGTTTAATTTTTAATTTTTGGGTTTCAGTTCTAATTTGGTCACATTTAGCTATCTAGTTTTGCTATGTTCTTAAGAAATTTGATTATTAGGGCTTATCTTATCATTCTGTCTGTGGAAGCTGTATGGTTATAACAGAAGCAGCATGCTCTTTGATTTTTAGAGTTGCATAATTGCCTTCTGATATGCATATTGGTGCTCATGTCTCAATTTTAAAGATGTGAATAATTTTTAACATGTTTGTTTCCCCTCTCCCCTCTTTAGTTCGTGTAAATTAATATTAAGTAGTATGAATTGATTCATGATTCTATCGCGGGATATTTGCAGGGTTAAGCTATTGACGAAAATGTCAGAGAAAGTGGCTGTTGGAATTCTTACTGGAGTTGTGAATGTCTACGGATTCTTTACAAGTCCAATTGTGAACTCTAAAGTGGGCAAGTTTTTTTAGCCTAATGCCAGGAGAAATCGTTCTTGCTTCCTTGGATGGATTTAGTAAGTGATTCCTTCGCAATTGTTTGGTTTATTTTTCCTCAATTTGTGAAGCTGTAATCCGACTCACAATATTGTTTCCTTCCCCTGCCATTTCTGCGCTTGTACAGACAAGTATATTTACTTGTTTAATTCGGAGAATTCTATATTTAAGTTTGTAATTTGAACTAATATGTATGTCAATGACATCGAAACTTTATATTTATACAAGACTATTTATTTCTTGATGTTAGGTATAAATATTTATTTCTTGATGTTTATTTTATAGATATTAAAGGGATAATTGCCTTTACCCAATTTGTTTTTTTTTTATCTAAAATACCCATCAAAATATTGTTGTATCTATTTATCTTTTCAAAAATACTTCAAACCAAAAACAAAAACCCAAACATATAACTCACAACATAAACTAATTTGGCTTTCTTAATATGAAAAAACAAATTATTTTAAGCTTTTCAAATTGAATAATTTTTACTTACAAAATATTTAACAAGTTTATTTCTCTATAATATCATATGACATATATTGTAATATTTTATAAAATAAGCTATGTATGAATATAGGATATAATAAAAAAATTCATCATTATACTTATTTGATTTCATTTTTTTACTTAAAGTGATTAAATATTTTATATTAAATATTTAATATACAAGGGATAAAATTTAAAAAATTAATAATTTATTAATAAATTATTTTCCAGTTCATTTTCCATAACACAAACAAACACTGGAAAGTGTTTTCCAGTTCATTTTCCATAACACTACCAAACATCGGAATTCACTTTCCAGGAATTCACTTTCCAGGAATTTACTTTCCAGGAATTCACTTTCCCCGGAATTCACTTTCCAAAAGAAAAACCACTTTCCAGCAAACAAACGGGGCCTTAGACTGCATCAAGTTCTAGTTGTCTAGTCATTGTACCAACTCATTAGATCGGATCGAGTTTAATAGCAATTTCATCTCTTTTTCACACTTAAAAAAATGGTTCTCTTCTTCTTTTTTGTAAAGAAATCAACTTCCGCCTTTTTTTCTTGATTGGAATCTAATAAATTGAAAAAGCAATCAATCAAACTGTCTCTCCTCAACTTTATTAATGCTAACACATAGTATCATAATTATTGATTAACCAATCTAGTTCATCACCACCATTAACACAACCACATATCATAAGTCTTTTATACCTTCTCAACTAAACCCATGAACCATCCTAACATAATTTATCCAAATAAAACTGATACCAAACCACCATTTAAACAGATCATAAACCTTGAACTTGAACCTCCACCTTTTGTTATTCTCTCTCTCATCTTCTCACACCTTTGTAACAGCATACCAACAATAACATGATAATAGCCAACAATGATGTCAATGATGGAAGAAAAGAAAAGGAAAAGTTAAATTGTCTATGGACTTATCTTACCCTCCCACAATCTTGATCTTCACGACCAGAAAAATAAAAATGATGTTAAGTTGCACCTGATCTAGCCATCTAAAAGTCCCAACTATCACTAGTTTATAGACCTATACATCATTGCATAGGTCTCACACGTCATTTTATCCCTAGGCATATATTCCCACCTTATATTGTTTTTTTTGTTATTATCACGTTATTTATCTAAAACTTTTATGAAAAAAAATCATGTCCATTTCACAACACCTTAAAGGCTAAAGACTATTAAGGACATTACAAAAAAAATAAAGAGATGATTAATTCCATAGAGTATCAACCAAGCTGTAATGATTAGTCTCGTAGTTATTTCATTATGATTTATTTGTTTCTATGTACTTGTATTCTGATAACTTGTTATACTAATTGACATCTAAAATGTTATGATGTCTCTACTTGATTTGGACCTACTAAATGTTTATGATTATACCTATTTTGAATTTGTAAATAACATTAGATTGGTTTAGAATGACTTTTAAGTTACATGTGAGTTGTATTGTTCTTTATGCATTTATTGTATATATGTTTTTAAATCTTTCATTTTAAATCCATGTTAGGATTAAGTTTTTGCTTAAAGTTGCTTGAATTTAAAGCTACGTGTATGTTTTATTCTTGAATCATTTTTATTGTGTGTGTAAATTATGCTTTTAGATGTCAATTGTGTTCATAGTGCATTTGTATTATTTATTCGTCATTAATTTGAGCTAAATATTAGTTTTCTTGTCAAGCTAACTTTATTTTTAAAATTCATGAAAGTTAAGTTATACATGTGAGTTTTAAGTTTGAGAATTAGATGTTAAATGTAAATTTTTTTAGCAAAATATTAGCAATCCAAAAATTTTCCATGTCACAACTTTGGTTTGAAATTAAAAATACTTGGTTTACATAGAATTTTTATTAAATAATTGGATAATTTTAGTTTTCTTTTCAATGTTGAAAGTCTCTTTAAACCTTTTGTTTGAATTTGTTTTATTTAACATCATACATAATTATTGTTGTTTTCATGTATCGATGTTTTGCCGGCATTTATATGTTTTTAGATTATTTTGTCTTATGTGTTTTATTGTTTTCAATATTTTAGTAAAATGTAGAGTTGTGTGTTTTTTCTACATGTACTTTTTGTTTGTATTTCTTACACACACTAATTAATTGATGGTGATAATTTGAATGTGTATCTATATGATTGTGAGTTCAATGATGACAACGATTATTGTGGTAAAAATCCATGATTTCAATATTTTAATGTTGCACCAGGTCAATTTCAGTCACTTCATAGGTCCACCAAGTGTTATTAGTATATTTTACCTTAATAAAATAACATAGAATTAAAACCAATTGGTTTCTACAAATATTTTGGTATAAAACCCATAATTGTTTACAAATAAAAGTGACAATAGGTATCCATATGATAGAGTTTATTTATATCTACATCATACCCATTTGTCAACTTTTAAAAATATTTTTATATCTATATCCTACCTATTTGTTAAGCTTTGAAAATTCATATGAGTATCCATTATTATAGTACTATTGTTATTCAACATAGATTATATATATATATATAATATTAATATTTTTAATATAATATAAGAGTATAATATTGACATGAACTATAATATATACATATCTAAATATTAACATGGACATAAAGTATTTATCATGGATCACATATTCTTAGGAAACAATAATTATTCTTTATATCATATTGAGAGGGTACAAGTAAAGGGACTGGAAACATGAACAAATATTATAGACCATTTTATATTGAAACAGTTGAAGAACTCAATAAGTATTTTTACATGTAGACACTTAAAGCATAATTTATACTTTGAATACAAATCAATTGAGGAGATTCTGAATTGATCATAAGTTAAAAAGATATGATCATCTATCATATAAAATAATCATGTTTTAAAGACTTAACTAATATAAGTAAGAGAAAAAAATATTTAATATTTTATGCGTGTCATGTTACATTCTTGTGACTTTTTGTTAACAGGGTCTACTAGTGGATATTAATGTGCTTTTTCATTATTTTTGTCAATTTGTCTTCTCATGGATTTTGTTAATGTGCTTATAAAAGAGATATGAGTTTAATAAGTTTGGTGATTCCCCTTAAAGTAAAGAAATTTATTATTTAGAAAATGAAAGAATTTTGTGATCTTGAAAATAGTGTTAAAGCATTGTGTAATGAGATGTTACATAGATGGAGATTTTTATTAAATAAATAGAGATTTTATTGGAGACATGAAGATCCATTTAGAGATATGGATAATTCATCTAATGATATGGAGATAGTAGTAGAGATGAGGATCTTAACATGGAAATTTTATTGGAGATAATGAGATAATGAAGCACTGATAATGAAGTATGGATAATTCATCTTATAAGAATATTAAAATATTATTTATTGTAATAATGTTTTTATTATATATATATATATATATATGTATATATTTAATTTGTTTTTATAATATTATTTTGATCTTCAAGTTTATATTATGAATTTAATTAACTCAGATTATTATTCTTTCTTTAATATTAAATTGATTTAGAATAGTATTTATATTAATTTATTAAAATAGTTATGAATTGAATATATTAAAATATAATTAATTCTTTTAAATATTTGTTTTACTATTTGTGTATAAAAAATATACCACTAAAAAAATTATATTATAAATTTGATTCTTCTGAAATTTTAGAATCTATTTTTCTGTTGACTTTTTGCAGGAAAGTGTCCAAAAGTTTTAGACTGTACTTTTGTCTTGTCTGATTTCTTCATGATTCTGTATCTTATTTTTAGGGGGGAATGGGCACGTTTCTAATTATGATAGTCTAATAATTAATATTTTGTAATGCAGAATAGAATATATTTTTAAAATGATTTTTAAAAAAATAAATATTTTTTTAATATAAAAACATCAAAACAAAATTAAAAAAAAATATTTAATATTTTTATATCAAATATTATAACCATTTTAGAGAGCTAAATCTCGAAAATGGCTTTTTGAATAGTATATATATGATTTTTTTATTGATATGTACTCCAATAATAAAAACTATTTAGAAGAGCTATTTTTATATTATTTTAAATATAGTGCAATTATTTTGTATATAATTTAATTATACAATTAATAGGAGTAAGTTATATATTTAAGTAATTGCTTTTAAAAACCCTCCAACAATAAAATTATAATGCATGTAAATTAAGCTAATTGACCCATAAAATTTAAATAGTTTATAAATCTAACAGTAAATTTAATGCATGTAATTAAGCCAACTAACCAAAAAAATTCTAATTTATCAATTTTGAATAATTTTTCTATCTAACTATTATTATTTTATAATTACTAATAATAAAAAATAATTTTGTCTACCAAGATGACTATCTTGTTTAACTTGCACTAATTGGTGAGAGCCATGACAAAACGTATTTCTCGTCCTGCTATATATATATATATATAAAAAAAAAAAAACTACCCAGTTTCATCCAATCAATTATGGTCTCCTTATAATTATCCAGAAAGAAAAAAATCACATGTTTTTTTATTTGCGATTTCATGTTTTCAATTCCATGTTATTATATTAAGTTCAAATTCAGAACAGGGAGGGAGAAAATACTTAATTTATTATTAAGATGTGATAAAAAAAAGCATGTGATTTGGATGATGAAAAAATAATAATCTAATCATATAGCATCTAATAAATAATAATCTTTTTATGTATAAACTATAAAGTAGTTTATTGGTTGCGCCAAACAAAAAAAAATAATATGAAAAATATTAGTTTGTAAGGTATTGTTAATAAATTCCGTTGAATATCCTATAAAAAATATAAAAAAGTTAATTATATTGATCCGTACTTCATAACTTAACTCATCAACCATGCAAACCAAGTCATGAACTCCAATAGATTTAATAACTCTATTTCTAAAATATTTTATACTATATGATAATAAAATAGATGTTTATAAAATCAAGCTCTAACCAAATATCAAAATCTTTATTTGAGACTACGATAATTTTATAAAAAATAAATTATAATGAATAATAAAATTTAAATAAAAAACAGAGAGAGAGAGTTAACCTGCTTGCAAATTTCATATAACCAAAGCAAGCCTCAATTCTTTTAATGTTGTTAGTAATAATAAACTTAAGACACCTTAGTTTTGCTATAAATTAATATAAAACTATTCATATGATCTCAAAATTTAAACATTTGATTAATATAATTATTTGATGTGATGTCACTATTTAATAACTTATTTAAGTTTTTGATTCTTTGACAAATACAACTTTAGTTCAAGAACTTCTTACGATAAATTAATTATTCAAAATTGTTACAAACATCTAGGAAAAAAAAGAAAAGAAAAGGAGAGATACCGTATGAGATACGACCACTAGACAAAAACAAAATGCAAGACAAACTGGAACGGCATTTGGTTCCTAATCCTCACTTGAACTGCATGCAGCCATGCGTGCTGTGACAACTTCGGCTCTATAATATGCAGAACATTTTATACTTATTTTTCCATACGCAATAAGAACAAAAGGTTCGTTCAATGCCTTCTTTTCATGATGGAAGACTAACTGTTTTGGAAAGGATAAGATTTTAGCCTTTCACCAGAATGACGGGCATCGAAATGAAGCCTTGAGTTTCGAAAGAATGCTCACATAATATTTGTTTCTTATCGATTTCATAATATATATATATATAGATTAGTGTTCCGCCATGAATAAGTTTACTCAGCGTCAATGGTGACAGCTTCAAATGATCTTTTGCCACTATGACTACAGGATCAAATGGGGGACCTGGGGAGCTATGTTCATTGTATAATGTCCTATAACTCGGTTGATGTAGATTGTTTAGCATCTTTCACGTTGCTTGCTATGCCTTTGACAGAACGACTTCACTCTCCTTAAAGCTTCTTCCAGGGATGCTGGATCGGCGGCGAAAGTGACACGGAGCCAGTTTTTTAGCCCCACAGCAGTACCTGCAAAAGAAATATATTTCTCAGTTATTAATTTCTCAATGCCAGCATCTAAGAACTGGGAAACAAAATGGAAGTTTCCTTGTATTTTCTATAATTTTTTCAATGAGTTTGTCACTCGCAACTCAGTCAATGGCTCAATGCAATGATACATGTCATGAATACTAACATCAGCTTGGAAGCAAATGACAACCAGCTTCTGGCTGGAGGGCTAGTAGTTTGTGAGCCATAAAATTGTCAATCAGTTCATGGAAACAGAGAGGATTGGAGGAAGATTATCAACAAGGGATATAAGAATCTACTTGTTTATGTCATCTTCAAACTAAGCCTTATTCGCAGCAATCCCTACATGTTAGGCTATGTTGTATCAGTTATGATAGAAGCAATAGTAGAACACTTGAGCCATGAGTTTACTCACTCTCTCTTTGTGGTATTAGGATCGATCACTTCAAGTCTGATAGCATCATTTTCAGGAAATCAGAAGCTTCAGGACAGACAATTTGATTTTCTTTCAAGGCATGATCTATAAAAAAGGCTAATTCTTATGCTTGATTGTTCATTTCTTACCTGGAAGAATGATGACAGATTCCTCTCTCGCCAGTTTGAAGCAGAAATCAATGTCGTCACTGATATCTTCCAGTAGTAAAAGGTTCAATTTCATCTGCATTGCAAAAGCAATTCAATTAGTGTAACTCCATTTGTAATTCCACTCACTTGAATACATGGAGAATTGCAAATTCTGCTCTTTCCTCACCATTACAGCCATCGATCCTTCTGGCTTGTGCGGGCAAGAGATACAAGGGATCTCCTTTATCCTATCACAACAAATATCTGACGTCTGCTTCAGTATCTTGATAATTCTCTTAAAAAAAACCTCATCAGTTTGCTCAAGAATGCGAGGTACTGCTGCCTAACAGGCCATAAACAATATCGACAAAGAGAACAAAATAAGCAGATGATTAACAAATTTGGTCACAACTCTGCTTTCTTGGAAAAAGTCTATGCATATTGAACTCTCTTATGAGCTTAGGATGTCTATTGTTGAGGTGAAGCATTAAACAAGTAATATCTTGATCAATAGCATGCTGTAAGGTCAAACACTCTAAATCAAGATTTGCAACTACAATTCAATCATTACTAAAATTTGATGTACTCAAGATCCTCCCCACCTCGCTCGCCCTTTCTCATGAATCTTGATATCATAATTGAGTTCTAGGTATTTCCAATTGACAACAGAGAGTGCAAATTTCATTATCCAGATGCAATCAAATTAAAGGGACCTTGATACAAACATGGTAAATACTAACCTGGATGAAGGTAGCAGGTCCTCCCAAAATGTCAAAGTACTTCTTAATACGTTCGACAACCTGAATGGGAGAATAAGTATAATGATTAGCATTTCACTATGTAAAACTCAAGTCAGTGCTACATTCTAATCAACCATGCCATGACATGTTAAAATTTCTTAATTAGTCAAGCAATATTTATAGGAATAGAAAAGTGTTGATTGCATCCATAAATGAAGAACATTCAGATTAAGCACATCATAAACCAGATTTCCATTGTCTGAGAAATGAGTTGATAGAGACAGAGAGAATGCAAATGAAATTTAGTTATGCTCTGTCAAAGCAGAATGTAACCTGTTAGAGAAGGACATATCAATGCAACTTGCATATAACAACAATAATACAGAAATGCTATACCAATACACACACATATCAGAATTAAGGGAGTCAACCTTGGGATTTCTAAACATGCCAGAGGGATCACTTGTCACAAACCAACCAAGTCGCCATCCAGGCACCATCCACCTCTTTGAAAGAGAACCAAGGGTAAGAACTGGAACAATGGATCCAAAAGATCCCATTGGCACAAATGGGTTACGACCAAAAGCAAGGTGTCCATATACTTCATCAGCAATAACAAGAATTTTAAGCTTCTCGGCAGTTTCTGCAATCTAAATCCAAATATACAAGTAAACGAGATATTCAGATAGAAATCACAATCTTTGTTGTATACAGCGCAAGTTGCTTTGAGTTGAACGTAAATATTTGACCACGAACCTTTTTCAAATGCTGGTAGGAGTATACATTGCCGCAAGGATTCCCAGGATTTATAATAACCAAAGCTACAGTGTTCTGATCTGCTAGGGCTGCAATAGCATCAAGATCAGCCTCAAAGCCTTTCTCTGGGAGAAGATCAAAATGCCGAACTTCAAGACTCCTAAAAGTAGCACAAAGTTCATAAATTGGGAAGCCTGGCCTTGGAAGCAAGATATTTGCACCTGGGCGAGCAAGCATCGTCAATGCAACATCAATAGCTTGAGTGCAACCCGATGTAATAAAAACATCATCAGATGATAACTTGTAAGGAAGATCACAAGATAGGTATTCGGCAATCGCCCTACAGAATAGAAAGAAGAAACAAATAAACCATATGATTCATTGCAGCCTCTCAAAGTTGAACAGGGAGGCCTTATATGTACCTTCAGACTCTTTCTACTGCAACCAAGTCAGAAACCAAAGACAAAAAAAGACCTTATGACTCTTAAGTTAACTCGGTACTTTAAAATTGCTTTATGACTCTTAATTTACTATTAACCAAAATAAGAACTTGGTATTTAAGATGTTTTTTATTACTTTAAACTGGAAGAAAAGGAAAACATTTAAAGCCAAAAGGAACAATATTAAGTTGCTAATTGTAGATTATTTCAACAGAAACTGTAGCGAATGAGTAACCAGTACTAAATCAAGCAGGCCCAAATTGTAATTGTGGATTGATTTTTGCTGCAACTAAAATGCATTAGCTAGTTAAAGATACCCAGGTCATCTCTTTTCCATTGCTTTCATTTGCAATCATCAGAATGAAGAAATTGAAACAAGTAAAGAGGCAGACATCATAGGACTAAGATTTTAAGCAAAAGGAATCACAGCTACAATAAATTACTTCAACAAATGAGGAAGCAGAAACAGTTATTTCCTGCAACAAGTAAATTCATAAAACTGAAATCCATACAAACAATCAAGATTAGACTGCAGAATTGAAGTTAATTGAGGAAATCCAGAATTTACAAGATCATTATATACCAATGAACAACATGCAACTCGTTCCTAGTGAATGGACAGAAAAAGAATGAAACTTGTTCCTATTTTAGCCCCAAACCTGCCTCAATAATCAAAATAAAATTGGCTACAAACCCAGAAATTAACATAGTAACTCCGTATCATGAACTGCATGTGACAGACTCATTCAGCTGCAGAGCCAAAAAAGAAGAAAAACTTGCTAAATTTTTACCTTCTTGTTTGAGGAAGGCCGACTGTAGGTGCATAACCATTGAACTTATCAGATTGAAGAGCATCAACAACAGCTTCCTGAGCAACATGTGTGGTGTGAAAGCAAGAATGAGCGGTAGGGTCACCAATGCCCAGTGAAATCACACTCCTACTATGATTCTTGTCATCATCAATGCTTTCCATCAACAAACTTAGAATTCCTTTGATGGTAATGTTTTTAGGCGTCTCCATTTCATAACCATTCACCGCTCCATTCTCCATATTTCCAGCAAATCATATAGTTTCCTGCTGTGTACCTTTGGTTCTTGCTTCTTTCGTGTCTTGCAAACTGGGTTTTAGTTCTCTTGAATTTATCTATGTGAAAATAGAGAAAATGAAGTAAGATCGATGGAGGAGGGGGTGAAAATGAGTGTTTGCTTAAGACCACACGTTGAAGAAGCTTCTCCAACTAGCATGTCTCTGCATGATAATGAATTTGGTGGCTGCTATGGACACAGTTTTGGCACCAAGCCAAGAAAAAAAAACAACTAGCTTTGACTCATCTGGGTAGTGATGGTTTTCCGGGATTCAATTAACTTTGTTTCAATTCAAGTGTTTCTCAAAAAAAAAAACATTTAAAAAAGGAGATTTTGTTATAAATATATAATAAATTATATTTATATATATTGAATGTGAATTACTCTTGAGTTTAATCTATTGGATTTTCATAACTCTTGAGTTCATTTTCTTCTCCTATAAATAGACCACTTGTGTCTTGTATTTTCTACACACCTTTGAAATAATAGAAAATTCATATTAAGTAAGGTATTTCTCTCGTCTCTTTTGATTATGTTTTGAATATCTATGCTCTTATATGTTAATTATTTATTCTTTTTATAACACGTTATTAGCACGATGCTCTAACCAGCTTATATCAATTTTAATACATTCACTTTTCATTATTGTAATTTATTTTTGGCAAATTTTCTTTTACTATTATTCATAGAAAGAGATTTATAGTTCCCGAAGAACGAGTATTATAAGTTCCTAAAGAACTAAATAAATTATAAATAGTTCCTGAAGAACTAATATTACAAGTTCTTGAAGAATTATATAAATTAAAAACAATTCCTAAAGAATAAGTAGTAATAATAATAATAATGAAACAAAAAGACTTTTAAACACACGTTTTTTTTTTCTTTTTCAAAGATAAATTTATTATTTTACATTGTTTTAAAAAGTAAAATGATATTGATATATTTTTCATGTCAATTTTAAAAATTTTATTTAGAGAATAATTAAGACATTTTACTATGTTTTAAAAAAACAATAAATAAATAAATATACCAATAAATTGGAATCTACAAGGTTTTTTAAAGAACAATTAGCTTTTTTTAATTTGTTCTCAAAATGACTTAAAATCATTTCATTATTTTCCTTTCTTTTTCATGTCCTTCTGTTTTTCTTTTCAAGGGAAAGAAAATCAAACAATGGATGAACGTGGTTATAGTAAATCCACTCCATCCATTGTTGTCTTCTTCTGCATCCCTGCTGGAGCTCGTTAATCCGTTGAATACTTTTCGTTTAATATAACTATTGTGAAAAATAAACGTGGACGACAAAATTAAGTGGGCAAAAAAATATATCTAATTTTTCTTGGAATCCTCATTTCAAAAATAATTTTGAAAAAAAAATTATTTTTATTTTTATTTTTTATAAATTATTTTTTTCATAATTTTATATCATTTTTATGTAATGATACTAAAAATAATTTTAAAAATAAAAATACTTTAAAAAACAATTCCAACTACATTTCCAAATAGCTAGTCATGTTGGATAAATAAGATAAATGAATAAATATTTTCATATAAATCTAAAATAAATATGGAGAGTTTATTTAAGAATGGAAAATGTATTACATGCATGGTTGGTCATCCAAATTAAAACGCCAAATTTCCTTTTAGTTTAGAGATGGATGTAAGCACGGACATCATGATCATTGATCACATGGTACATACATGTGACTCAAAATTTTGGTGTGGTGATTTTTTTGACCGTTTTTAAAGTTTTGAAAAATTCTTTTTTATTATTATTTTTTTAAAAAAAATCTCTCATGAAAATTAAATGAGAAAATTTTGTTTTTATTTATATATTTCTAACATTATTTTGTCACATTGATTATTATTTTTTCCCTTCAAATATATACGAAATATACAGTCATTATATATATATATATATATATAGAAACATGAGCTTGGAATAATAAATAAATAAAATCTGCTGCCAGTTATCATGACTAGATTGTTTAGTCCCTTTCACCCGCAATATATTTCAAGGTAGATGATGTAGATTGCGATTGCGATTACGATGGACATTGTTTTCAATTACTTTTGCTGTTTTTGTTACGATACATGGATGGAAAGGATGGACTGATGAACAACCTGCGTGATTTGTAATACGAGGAATTTGTAAGATTTTTGTTCTGAAACTGCAGATTGAACAGTTAACTGGATCAATCAGATGACTAAGATGGATGCTAGAGATTCCTGCGCTCTCTCAGTCTGAAGTTGCTTTCCAGCATCTGCATCATTGCTCTACTCTAAAAATAAATCTTTGATTCTCTCACAGTTTAAAACTAGAGGAAGCACCTGTTCCCTGTCTCAGAGATTGACAGATATTTTCTTTCTTTCCCTCTCTCTCAGGAATTTGTAAGACTTTCATGGCAGATGAGAAGAACTACAGCATGGTCAGGATGGAGATTGATTTTCTCTCTTTCTTTCTCTCTTTCTAGCAAGTGGGGGATTCTGAATTTCTGGAAGGATACTCAAATTTCTGGGGCCATAACATCTCCTGAGACTTCAATCTGTAATGTAATGAACAGAACCGTTTCAAATATTGCATCACGTGTAGAAGACAACTGTTTCATTAGAAAAACCTCGATACAGCGGGAGGGAGGGAGGGGTGGGGAAAGCTCTTTTGCCACCTTGCTTTTACTAGCCCCAGAGGAGATCTTTTTTGTATAGCGTATCGAACTGTGATTGCACCTTATTAGCATAAAAATGTTAATGGTGTAATAAAGTGCGAGTAGCAAATGTTAAGATTTAACAAGTTATTTCTCACCCAAAAGGTTGAATGGTGAGAGCATTCTCGTCTCTTAAGAGAGGTAAGGGGTTTAATCTCTCTTCTTGTATGGAGTCGGCCATTTGGGGAGCACATTCACCCCTTCGAGCCCCACCCAGTGCAAACGTGAATTAGTCTAGGTCAACGTCTGGGACATTGCGTGGTTTATACCAAAAAAACAAGTTATTTCTCAATAAAAAAGGATAACATAGAAATAGTTTGAAAAGAAAAGGACTAACAATGAATAGAAGAGAAAAGTATTTCGGGTTATGCATTGTTTGAAATACTTGCATTGTATTTATAGGCAATTATGATGTAACGGTGATATTTAAATTTATTATGCAATTAAAATAGTTGTTATAATGAGTAAATATAGGATTTACTAGCTCACATTGAAAAACAAAAACCTCCATGTCATTTGGGGGTGCAAGAAGCTACAAGGAATCACGGAACTTCTTTTATAACATGGAATAATACTTCAATGTTGCTAGAGTAAAGGGTAGTGAATAGATAAACATCACAACAATGTATTTATCATGTGACAAAATGGTGGAGAACTCAAATAAAAGAGGATCTGAATGCAGGGCATCCTAAAATTAAGATTTTAGATTGCTTAAAACAAAAACTAAAAGACAAGTTCTTGTTGAATAACAAATCATGGTTTCTATAAAGGATTTAAAGAAACTAAAACAATATATATTGGTGAAAAAATATATCAAAGAGTTTAGTTCTTTAATCTTGTACATAGAGAACATGTATAAAGAGGACATGCTGTTCAATTTCATTTTGGGTTTGTTCACGGTAAATTGTAAAGGCAAAAGGTCAAAGATTTACCTTTCATCATTGTTGTCGTAGACAATTTGTTTAATTCCAAGACAATGATGCGTAATAGGTTTGTTCTTATCTCTTAATATTCAAGACCGCATACAAAATGGATGAAAAGAGGAAGAAAAATAAGTTTTGTGGTGGGTGGATTAAGCTTACCACTAATAAAGGTAAAGTCAAGTTAAATGATGGTTATTTCATATATGAGGAACAAAATATGCCAAGGAATGTCCAAAAATGGATAAATTAAATGTTATTCTAGTCAATCACATGTCAACCTAATACATGTTCTAAAGTATTTGGTTGCAAAACTAAAGGATTCAGTAAGTGAATTTAGCATCGTCAACACTAATTTGGTATGTTTAGATGCTTTGCGACAAATAAAGTTAGGTGTTATGGACATTTTAATGCATGTGAAATTTAGACTGAATGACAAAAAAAACTATTATTATGTCAAATTTTGATGTTGTGAATACATTTGTTACTAACAATTTAGTGATGTAAATGAATCTATGATTGAGTAACAGTCAAGCAACAATGAATTCAGTGAACTCAAAAGCATAATGGATAATAAGAATTGCTTATAATATACCCATTACAATAGAGAAATGACAGGTGAAACATGATTTATTGGTTGTGAGCCTATAATACTTTGACATATTTTGGTTTAGATTTCTTGAAAAAATTAAGAAGCTAAGATTACATTAACGTTGTTTTTGAGAGGGCTTTTGATTTCTAGTGAAATATGCTCTCGTTTTGTGTCTTACTATAAGAGTTGGGTGACCAAAAACAACCAGGACAATAACAACATGATTCTAGCCATCATGATCAATAAAACATTGAAAAATAGGACACAAAGTATTTTTTTGGAGCAACAATGAGTAAGGATTCTGGATGCATTGAGTAAGTGATGAATGTCATTATTAGAGTATAGGAGGAGTATAAAGATCTCGTGTCTTTAAGTTTATAAAAAGTTTTTATCAAGAAGGGTTGATCACATAAATGATTTTTTGTCTGGTGTGACACTGTCTACATCCTTTCTTATATCTTTTTGGGCATATAAATTAAACTTTTTTTTCAAAAATAAAAGATGTAATTTTCCAACCAAAATCTTTGTATTATCCTTGTACAATACCTATGACAATGCATAATAGTAACACAAAGGAATTAGCTATAGCTGTTTGATAATGTCTAATTTTGCTATATCATCCATAAATCATTTGCGATATAGACAAGTCCCTTTGAATAGGTGCTAGAGGTGTAATTCCAAAACAAGGCACAATGTGCTGATGTTTCAGAAACAATTTAACAATGACATTGTCAAGATCAGGATGATTATTGGCTTAGTTAGTATAGAAAGAATCAATGAACGGATTTATTAGTAAAATGGGAGAAACACTCAAAGATTTTAAGGGAGAAGGACACTAATTTGTAGCAATATAAAAGAGAAAAATGCAAGAATACCTCATTTTTATTCTAATGAGAGCATCAAAATTTTCTAATGGAGGTGGTTTGTCACAAGTCTAGGCACGAAGGTGTGCTAACGAGAACATCATTGGGATCTTGATTGCATGTATGGGCAAAAGTAGATTCGACATCTACGTGTATATAACGAGTGGATATTCAACATAACTTCAAATTTAGATGGTAGGTACGCGAAAACATAATTAGGATGTCAGAGAGGGTTCACCTTATTGGTTTGATGGTCTGTCGGGGTGGCAACCAAAAAAAAGCTACAACTATGGATAATTGAAGATAATTTTTTTAGTAATTGTATTTAGATAAAACTATCTAAATTTGGTCACATCTCTGTAATGATAGTTTTTTTATGTAACTTTTGCATTGTTTTGTAATAAATAGAGGCCAAAATTGTGTAGTATACAAGGAAATTGTGCATTACACATACAAATAGTTATGTGTATCCTTTGTTTTTGAGATTAATGAAGGTCGAGAGTTTTTCCTATAAATTATATTTATGATTCTTATTTTTATTATTTACAAAACTTTGGGAAAGCTTTTTAGATGTAAGACACTTTAGTATATAGGTCAAACACGAGTTGAAATGATAAGATAAGTTCAATTTAATATAAGTCTAAGTTATTGTTGGGATGAAAATTGTGTTAAAAGTTTTATTCTTATGCTAAATAACACTCTGTATTTTTATCAAAAGCTTATACTACTTTGGCAAAGAAAATAGAAAAAAAATGACTGAATATTAAAAAATTAAAGAATTTCACTCTTTTAATAATAAAACCTTTTTAACTTTTTTAAAGAGTTGCGTTGTTAAGAGTAGATAATAAATAAATAAGGGTTTAGCAACTATAACTAGAGTAATCCATTCTATAATTTTTTTTATAATTTGTGCTGCTATCAGCAATACAATCCAATTAATGGTTTTGAAAATAAAATTCGTGAAGGGTTGTCTATTTTCATTACGCAAACCCTCTGGTTATTTTTTTATATGTATAATAGTTTGAAATTTTTGTTGAAAAAATCGTGATGGTTTAAAAAAACTAAGAAAATATGAATTAATTTGTTATTTACCAAAAGGACTCCTCTCAAGAAGAGAAAAAAAAAAATGTCCCTTCCCTTTCATTTTCTTCACTGACAGGGAATACCTGTACACTTTCTCACGCACGCACGCATACTCTAAAACAGAGCCCATTCCTCAGACACTTACATCACCACCTCCCTCTCTCCTATGGGCCATATCTTCTCCTGTAGACAGCTAGAGATAGAAACATGACAGGACAGAGCAGGGAAAACACAAGTGATTTTCCAACTCTCTCGCACTATTATTTCCCCTTTTTTTTACCCTGCATCTCCATTCAACAAATCCACATTACACGCTTTCACTCTCTCTCTCTAGCCTTGTAACTCTTAGCCGAAGTGATCTCATCGTATGCATTAGACAGCAAAGTAACAAAACCTCTCTGTATCTTGTAGAAACTCAGTCCAGCATTGTTTCTTGGCTTTATTTAGACGTTTTGCAATGTGGGTTTGATGGGGTTTTGAAGTTTTGAAGAAGCTTGGAGCTTCAGCAATTTCTTTGGCTTTCTTTAACCTTTTTTTTCGAGCTTGACTTAATTTCTTTTGTCAATTTATTGAAGTGGGTTCTTCTTCTCTTCTTTTCAATGGAGAGCTACCACCACTTTGGCGATGGCAATACCCATTTGCCTCCAGGCTTTAGGTTTCACCCAACTGATGAGGAGCTCATCACTTACTATCTCCTCAAGAAGGTTCTTGACAGAAACTTCACTGGTAGGGCCATTGCTGAGGTTGACCTCAACAAATGTGAGCCGTGGGAGCTTCCAGGTAGTTGATTTATATACATTATCCTCACTAAAACTTCATTCTCACACAAACAGCTGCTGACTCCTGGTTTCCATTTGATTTATGCTGACAGGGAAAGCTAAGATGGTAGAGAAAGAATGGTACTTCTTTAGTCTGAGAGATAGAAAGTACCCGACCGGGCTGAGAACTAACAGAGCCACTGAAGCTGGTTACTGGAAGGCTACAGGGAAAGACAGGGAGATTCATAGCTCAAAAACTGGTGCACTTGTGGGAATGAAGAAGACGCTGGTGTTCTATAGAGGGAGAGCTCCTGAAGGGGGCAAAAGCAACTGGGTTATGCATGAGTATCGCCTTGAAGGAAAACTTGCCTACCATTACATCTCCAGGTGCTCTAAGGTATCGAGAGCTCATTTGTTTTGAATCACCTTATTACTCTCTCTTTCCGAGTCATGCAAGAAAAAACCTGTTTTCTAGGGTTTAATACTTGTTTGTCATTTCAGTCCATACTGTGTTATTATTTGGATACCACTTGCTAGAGACCCTAATTACACTTGTGTGCCATATTTCATTATTAGGGTTTTTAGTTTCTGTGTGTCGACTAGTGGCATGGAGATGATATAGGGCTTGTACTGTTTTTTGTTGTTTTTGCTCTGGAAAAGCAATAATCCAAGCATTTCTGATGCAAATAATTTCGTGGTAATTATGGTCTCAACAATAAATGAATGATCTGCAGCTTTTATTCATTGAAGGGGCTGAAAAAGGCATCTCATTATGTTTTGGTAGCGTATATATCTTCTTGCAGAAAGTACTCAATATTCATCTTTATTGGGATTTAGACTGATCAATGCATTTCATCATAATTAATATTCTTGCCATTCTTCCAGTGGCTACTGATTAATAGTTTCAGTCTCTTGTTTTTGTAAAGTAGCAGCAGGATCTTTTGTTGAACCTCAGATTTGAATGATCTTCCAGTAATCGAGTGTTCTTGTTTGCCTTTTAAAGACTCCATTCCTTCAAAGAAATTCAAGGGTTTCGGATATTTGTAATTTGTTTACAATATTTCACCTACTCAAATCTTATCGCGTTTTACATTTTAAAACTTGAATGATTATGATCAGGACGAGTGGGTAATCTCCCGGGTCTTTCAGAAGAGCTGCGGTGGAGCTGCTGCGAGCAGTGGAAACATCACAAAGAAAAACCGCTTCAACACCGCTACCAATCTATACACAGAAGCCAGCTCCCCATCTTTAGTCTCTCTCCCTCCCCTCCTTGACGCTACCACTGCCACCGCAACTCTCTATGACCGTGACAGCTTCTCTTACGACAGCCACACTCAGCACGAGCACGTGTCCTGTTTCTCCACCATTGCTGCTGCTGCAGCTGCCGCTGCTGCCAATAGCAATACTAACTTTGATCTTGCTCAACTGCCTCCACCTCCAATGACCGATCCATTCTCGAGATTCCCAGAAAACACCGGTGCCAATTGTTTCCCGAGTAGTTTGAGGTCCATTCAAGAAAATCTTCAGCAGCCGTTCCTGTTTGCCTCCCCAGCCTCTGCTGTGGCTGTACCACCGTACTTTCATGGCGGTGTTGGCACCGCCGCCATGAATTGGATGGTAAACCCCTGAGGAAGGGAGGGTTGGAGGTGCTGGTAATCGAGCTGGGGGTCCTACTGAGCTTGTCTGCATGGGGACTTCTAGAGTTTCCAGAGCCAGAGATTGACTCTTGTTATAAGTTAACTACTAAACTTGTCTTCGTATTTTTCTATAATGTATTTTAGTATCATTCAGGTTTCTGGGTGTGCTAATCAAGTGGACTGATAAATAGCCATGGCAGGTTCTGGTGATGGAACTTGCTAGATGTCAGTACGTATCAGTAGGAATTCCTGGTTTATGTGATGACTATCTCTTAGAACTTGTGCTAGCTTCTATTAGTTTGGAGACCTGTGTTTGGAATATTAAATTAATGTGTTTTAATAATGTAAAAATCTTTTTTAATATAAAAATTACTTCCAAAAAATACATATTTAATTCGGAAAGAAACTTATCTGCAATGTTACATTCTCAGTGAAAGTTTTCTAGGGTTTTCTTTTGTATCAAGCACGGAGTATAGAAGCTAGTTTATGAATGGAGGAAGGGACATTAATTGAGCTAATTACATTTATTTATTTGTTTATTATTTCAATAAGTGTTTCTTGCGGATGCATAGTTACCATGTTAGATAAATCTATGACTTAGAACCCATTTAGATTATGATAATAAATATATTGTAAATGCATTAAAATAATATATTTTTTATTTTTAAATTTTATTTTACAGTTGGACTCTTAAATTTTACTTTCATGTAATTTAAGAAAGTAAAATAAAAATAGTGAAAATGATTTAATGACTTCCACTTTTTCACAAATCTCTACCTCTAATCTTGATGCACACTTGACGGCTACATCATCATGCTAAAACATCAATTTAGCAGTGATGCCGTGATGTATTTAACATAAACACATGATTGGAAACTAATTAAGAACTCACGAACACAAATAAATAAATAATAAGGTCATTTAAATAAATAAATAAAACCTAGAAAATCCCACAAAAAAATCAGCATTAACCCGACATTAAATGGGTACTTGAATTTGGTGGTGATTGGTGGGGGGGTTTTCGTACTTGGGAGCTCCAGTACTTGCACACATGGCCACGGTCTGGGAAGGGACTTGGAGAATACGGATGGCCCATCCCTACTTGTAGAAGGGACACATTTAATGCACCTTTGACGTCGTTCCCATCCTGTGTCAGCATAACACGAAGAGTAGGCAAGGGACCAGGCTACCCTACTGCATCGTGAGCATTTAGGGTGTTTTTTTAACTGTATTTAAAAAATATTGTTTTTAAAAAAATAGATTTTTTATTTATTTTTAACCTTTATTTTTATTATATATTCATATTAAAAATAATTTTAGCAAGTGGTACTTCCTCTAGCTAACAAGTTATATATTGCTGGCGTGCCTGCTCTTCTACCCTGCTGTCCTGTGTTGCAAGAAGATTCAGAAGGAAAGAGAGAAGGAGAGGCCAGTTGAAGTTATTCTGATAAACTCCAATCTGTCACTGCAATCATTTACTTCCTTATCGTTCCATATCGCGAGCACAGCAGATAGGATCCCTGTGGAAGATGGAGATTTTCATTACTAGTTAGAACAATGCCGTACGTGGATAAGCTAGATTTTGAAAGTATTTTTCTTATATATATATATATATATATATCATCTATGAAATGCACGAATATTTTAGATTGTTAACAATTATTACGACCAACAACAGCTGTCCATAATAGTCTCTGCCATCTGATTGAATCTTTCCAGCCTGTAGCATTCCCATCGCAAGAGACTAGTGGGGTAGCGATGCAAGGAAGTGTGTGAAGTAGCAAGTCAAACTGAGCAGGAGCAACTAAATATTTTTCTTACTGAGTTTCTTCCAGTCAAATTGGCGATCAATATCTTTCCCGTGCTGGTCTCACCTACACTTTGTAAGCAATACAGAAAACAGTGAACAGGTAAGGATGTGCTGGTCTCAAAATCTTGTAAAGGTTTTTCACTACTCGTGGAAAGTGGTCAGCGTAAGGATGTGCTGCTGAAAACTTGTTTTCCGGCCACCAAACCTTGCAGTTTCTGTAATAGAAAACATTCGCGCGTGTTTGGCCCTGAGAGACATGCACTAGACTGCTACCTGCAGAATGATCTGTTCTCCACATATACGCTACTCATGACGTCCTTCACAGATTGAACAAGCCAAAAGGACATCAAGTCAATATTGTGTTTGAACCTTTTTGTTTTAATCGGGTTTTAGACTAGCTTATATACATCACAACTAATTTCCAACTTATTCTGCAAACAGTAAACAGGTAAGATATATGCAAAGAAATAATCGAATCAAAGCACAAAAAGGAAACAAGTCCCTTACACATTAAGTGTCATTGTGTTTGAACTTTGAACTTTGAAGACAGCTATGGCTGCAATGTCACACACAAAGTTACAGACGCTGCGTAGCTGCGATCGAGGGAGAAATCTGTTTGGGACCAATGAAGTGCATAAGAAGTCTGGATGGGGTGTGGATTGTAATGATGAGGATGGTCAGCATCTTTTTTGTATATTGAGGTAGAAAATGGGCACACGATCTGTTCATGATGGGCGAGGTTTTCAGTAGAATAACACTTTAGTTATTAAAAAATATATTTATTTTTTTATTATAAATTAAAAATAATATTTTTAGATTATATTTATATGCTATATTAAAAATAATATATTTTTAAAAAAAAATATTACTTTATTAGAAATGGAGGGTTGGGTCTGATCCAAGAAAACAATTATGGGCTGTGCCTGTAATTTCATTCAAGCTGGTTTTATGGACAAGATGGAGCTCACTTGAGGTTCAAGTTTGAATGGCCCTTAAGCCCAAGCGAAACGGAGGTAGTCAATAAATCTATAATAAATGATATTCTAACCCGACCTACAAAATTTCGTGGGGGACAGACATCGCAGATAACTAGATAGCAGGGGCCACGTGGATTTTTTTTTTACATGAAAACAAATGTTTTAAGTGAATGGTAATTAGAAAATTTTGAGATTCATAATATATTATGTTTGATTGAATAAATGATTTTTAAGAAAAAGGTATCCACAGCTAATGAAGCAAAAAAAATAATTATTATTTGAGACTCATCATCACACTAATGTAGATATTGCTTACATTTAACCAATTAATTTAATTATACATCAATATTTCTTTAATAAAAGCTGAATTTATTAAAAAAAATAACAAATAAAAAGACTTAAAATAACTAGGGTCATTTTTTAAATCAGTGAAAAATCCTATAGAAAGCAAACTCTAATGAATCTCTTAAACTTGACTTATTCACTCAAAACTAAAACTCTGAAATCGTACTCTAACTTAATTAATAAGCTCAATTCTTTACTAATTTAATATTAAATAAAAAAATCACAATCAAAAGAATGAGAATAGATTTGATAGGAAAACAAGATTAGACGATGAAATCATAAAATAAAAACTCAATTTTAAAAATTATCTCAGATAAATATTAAAAGCATAAAGATGAAATCTAACAAATACAAAAAAAGGAGAATGAAATTAAAAAGAGAATTATAATTTATTAAATTATTTCAAATAAAAAAAATATAGAACAAATTTAAAGGAGAAACAAATTGAAGGATGCTTTGAAATTGAAGTGTGGGCACAAAAATTGAGAAGAGAAAAAAAAATTAATAAATAAATAAATGATCATTGGTGTCAAACCAAAAGTATATTGGTCACACGCTATATAGTGATAGAAGGTTCATCTAAATATGTCAGAAACAACTCATACATTAAAGTGTGTAATACACATATCAATAAATTTTGTATATAATATTTTTTAATGAATTATTAAATTACTCCTCATATATACTTCATTTTAACAAGAAAAATGGTATGAAAATACAAAAAAAAAATACTTGAAAACCAGTTTAGTAATTTAAAGAAAGAATAAGATAATTTAGTCTTTTTACTACCTTGAAAATGGTGAAGAGATTCAAAAGCCATTAGAGGCCAATTTAAAATATTTTGCTTCTAAAGACAAATCAATTATTTTATTGTGCTAAAAAAATGAGAAGACTGATTATTCCTTTTAATATGAATCCTAAAAAACACATATTTTTACCCTTATAGGCTTGTTCATTGTTTTTTTTTTCTAATTTCATTACTCACCATCATGTTAATTCAAAATTGAGTTTCATAATTTATTTTGATTTGTTTTTTTATAAGGATATCCTTGTCTTACAATCAAGGTTATGAGTTTTGGTATTTTAACCCTAGTTAATTCGGTCTTTTTTTCTAAGAAATTATTTTTGTCTCATGACTCAGGTCACGGATCCTTTAACACTGGATTTTATTTTTATTATATTATCTTTATCTCATGACTCGAGTCACAGGTTTTGCGGGTTAACCCAGTTGACTCATTTTTTAATATACTTTTTTCCCTCTACTTTATCATATATTATTATATTTGATTGTGAATTAGACTTCATGATTTATTTTAGTTTATTTTTGATAAGGTATATCAACTTATGATCAAGAAATAATGCTCAACAAGTTAATCAAAATTGACTTAACTTATATTTTGTGTCATATTATTTTACAAATTTCATCATTCAATGTTATATCCAACACAAAGAATTGAGGTGATATCATAATGAGTTGAGAACTAAACTATATCAATTATTATCCTGTTTTGATTTTTTCCCCAGGTTATCTGATCATTTGTTTTTAATTATGTTCATTTATTATTGTATTATCAAAATAAAATATTTTATCTATATTTAAAATATATTTACAACACTTGAATATTATTTTTTACAGAAAAAAAATCTAACCGTCAACGTAAAAAATGTCCACACCTGGCTATATATCTATACAATAAATTCTTTATTTATTATCCATCTGTTTGTCTTCATATGTTAATGGTGTTAATGAATAATATCGCGACAGTGTGCTTAAACTAATTTTTTTTAATTAAAATTTCGATTTGTTTTTGCAGAAACATCAAATAAAGTTTTCAAATAAAAATCTGACATGTAATTTCAAGAATATACAAGACTTTTTCTATGGAGTTTATCCATTATATTTTGTTATTTTTTTATTTGAAAAACCTTATTAGATGTTTTTGCAAAAAAACTGAAACTCCGGGGAGGGAAATTGATTCAAGTTCATATATCTTGATATGATTCGATCGTTGATTTTGAGCACCGTCAATGTACAGAGGGTAGATATTAATAAAAGCTTTGTTATTCAGGGACACAATGAGATATTATATTAGTAAAGGGACTTAAGAAAACATTGCTTACTAGCGAAGGACCAAGAAAGCAAATCCTTATTCAAAAGACGCGTTGTTATCACCTGAACCTTATCCCGGGTATTCGGGTTCTCAAATCTCAACCCGACACGAAGCAAATGAAATATCCACGTGCCACTTATAAGAAACCCCTCTCTCTCTCTCTCTCTCTCTCAATTTCCTTCTCGTCGTCGTCTTCTTCACTGCTGGAGCTTCAACTTTCGCTGCAAGCAAAGCAAAAGAAAGCATCTGTGATGGACGGGGAAGAATTCTCAATTGAAAATCCTTCGCAGTTACTCCAATCAGCCTCTGATTATGTTAACTATCCAGGTTACTCACCCTTTTTCATTTCTTATTTTATTTTCTCAGTTTTAGCTTATTTTTAACACCTACTGTCTTTGAAAAAACTCCAGGGGTTCCAAATGACGTCGCAGCCAAGGAGTTTCTCGATCTTTTTCCGCTTCCAGTCATCATCAAGTAAGTTGCCGTTAATCTTGTAGATAATTATTTATTATTCACGTATGCTTTTTTTTCTTTAAGAAAAAATATGCTTTTTTTCTTCTAAATTAGGTTGTATTCATTGATTTAATTGAAATTGCAGTGCTCTTCAAACAAAATCAGAAGTGCCTGGATTAGAAGCTACTTTAGTGGCTTGTTTAGAAAGAATCTTTAAAACTAAGTATGGTGCATCGTTTATTCCACTCTATATGGTATGTAATATGGGTGTTTTGCTGCTGCTGATACTACTACTATTTTTATTATTGTTATTATTAATTGAAGTAATAAAGGACTTTTTGTTTTCTTCATTTTTTTGTGGTTGTTTTGTGTTTTCATTTCAGCCTTTTGTGCAAGTAGGTCTGACGGCGGATTCTCAATTAGCGAGGTGTTTAGCTTGCAAAACGGTATGGATATATTTAAATACTTGAAATTTGTTATGTTTTCAATTTTGATAATAATTTGCCAGGTCAAATGTTATTGGCAGGTCTCTTGTCTTTTGGAGAATATTGATGAAAAGACCATATCAGCTGCGCATCTGATTATTGACAATGGCGTTTATCCACTTCTGCTTGATTGTCTTGTCAATGGGTAAGAAGCAAAATATTATTTGCTTTATTTTATATTTGAAAACATTAGAAAAATCATATTGATTTTGACACACCTGTCTCAAGGGGAAATATGCAGTCTATCTTGACTCTTGATGGATTAATTTCCTTCAAAGATGTTGATGCCCTAAGACTGGTTTCTATACTGGTTAGATGTTTGATGTTCCTCCATGTTGTCTAAATTTCTCAAACTACCAATAGGCTAACACAGCCACTTGTTTCATCTGGCGTCAACATGTTAATAACAGCTTAAAATTGGATGTCTAACTCAATAAACCTAATATATGATTTAGGGGCTACATATGTTGTGACCACTTCGCATAGCTCGTCTCCTTAAAAGGCTTTATTTCCTCCCATTGTAATGTTGATGGGTGTCTGTAGTATTACATAAATTCAAAGCTTATACTGAGGTCATGCTGTCTGAAACCTACTGTTGATGTGATGCTACCTGTGAAATGTATTTCTACTTCTGCAGAAATGAACAAGTGGCAGCTGCATCAACAGAGGCAATTGAGAAATTAGCTGGCTCTCAAAAAGGCATGGTAAAGACTGATCAATGTGCCACTAGTCTGGAAATCAAATTAATTATTATTTAATTTATTTGCATGTTTGCAAAATATGCACAGGAAATCATCTTCCCTGCAAATAACAGCGATGATATGCACCTAGGAAACTTATCAGCTCGATGTTCATCACTGGTATGATTGTTGGGGAGTGGATTTCTTAAAACTGATGTTCTTTCTTCATGATATCTATTCTTGATTTTACTGTCCCATCTTCCATATTACAATACATTTGCTAAGCTGGTTTAGATCACACATGTTCTTTATAAGTCAAAGTTTTTGGCTAACTTGTTATAAATGGCAAAAATTTCTTTCAGGGACGTGTCCGGGTATTATCTTTGATTGTGAAATTATTCTCTGTTTCTAGAGATGTGGCATCAGCAGTTTACAACTCAAATCTGCTGAGTTTATTGGAGGCAGAAATCAGAAATACAAATGATACTCTAGTATCTTTAAGTGTTCTGGAGCTCTTATCCGAGGTTGGTGTTGCTTATCTACTTTTTACTTGATCTCTCTTTTCCTTCTTAACTGCCTTTTACTTGATTTCTGAAATTCTTGAACCACTGAGAAGGATTGAATTGTGACAAGCTTCCTTTTCTAATGGACAAAGAACCCATGCTCCCCAAAGACCGAAGAAGAAATAGGAAGCTGTGATCCTAATAAAATATTTCTTTTGGATGCAACAAGGGAACTCAGAACATGTTTAAGAACACCAGCAATAGTATTTCAATATGATAGAGCACCATAATCTAATGATAGATCATCATAATTATATATGCATATATAAAAAAACAACATGAGAATATTAACTGTCCTAAGAAACCATGTGCCATGTATCATGGTAAAGCCATGTAATGGACAAATCATGGCTCACATGGCTTAAGACACCCTGGCTGCTTAGAGGAGGTATATGTGATTTCCTATCAAGCAAAATACTGTTTCCCTGAATAATATTTTACATTCTGGCCTGATTTTTTTTCCAGTTTTCCTTTACTTGTTATCTCATGTGCATTTTGTTCTTTCCTTTTTATGCGTGGTGAGTGAATGAAGTTAGCAGAAGTCCAGCATGGCTCAGAATTCTTATCAAAGACCACTCTTGTCCAGCTGCTTTCTTCTACAATCAGGTAGTTGCTTAAGTAATATTGTCTTTGACTATTTCCACAGATTTTGATCCTCACTACTTTTGATATTATTTTCCTCTTCTTATGTGCTTTTGTTTCTACCCCTTTATTTTGAAGCAACATGTCAAAAGAAGATATATTAAGATCAAGAGCAATGATGATAAGTGGAAGACTTCTCTCTAATGACAACATAAACATGTTCATTGATGAATCTAGTAAGACATACCCTGGAGTTCTTGAGCTTATAGATTTTCATAAGGAAAATTATTTGAAGAAATTGCATTTCAGTTAACCAACAGTGATTCATTTTATTTCTGTTCACATTGAGTGCAACTGGTTTATAAACAAGGCACAATGCATCTTGCACAACTGTGAGATGTGCATTTTCTGAGTCATGTAACAACTATGTAATTTTATCTTCATATCGAGAAGTGGTTTCTAAATGTACTGTTTTCCTTTCAGATTCAGGTGTTAAAACCATTATATCAGTGATTGATGGAAGACTTCAGTTAGAGAGTCAAGATTTGAATGAATGTGAATCTGCTCTTGAAGCATTGGGCCAAATAGGATCATGTAAGTACTAAGTACATGACAAATTGCTGTAAGCAAGTGATATGGTTGCCATAACTTGAAGCAGCTTCAGTTCATCGATGGCGTTTTTTTTTATGGATGTACATTGACATTAAGTCTTTATATTTTCTTAACATGTTTTTTTTTTTGTGGTGAAGCTCTCAGTTACTGCATCAATAATAGCATGTTTGAGACTTTTGATTTGTTTGAAATGGGGCCACTTTGAACTTAATGGAATCTTAAAGCAGTGTCATATCGATTTCTTTGATGTTTATTGATAAATCTGTTTACTTCTTTTTATTATTTTTGTCAAAATAATGTATGCTCTCAATGTAGAATTTCATGGACTAGATGAGATGTCTGTGTAACTGTTTGTTTGGAGGCAACAATTATGCTCAAATCTATATTGCATAGAGTTTAAAATGCATCATTAGGTGTTGCTTTATCTGTTCTATCTTATAATGATTTACAAGTTCTCACTTTAATCTGCTTGTGAAATTCCTGAACTCTTTTCACCTGTTATCTCTGATGAAACTGAAAGTTGTCTATTTGTTTCGTATGCTCTTAGCAAACCAAGGAGCAACATTGCTACTCACAATTTCACCTCCTTCTGCTAGACATGTTATTCATGCAGCCTTTGATAAACAAGCACGTGGCAAACAATTGGTGAGTGCTTCAGATCATTCTATTTTATCTTCTGCATTTGTTGGAACGTGATAAACCATGGGAAGCTTTCCTTTAGTCAATATTTTTAACTAAAAAAGGGTTGATAGAAATATGCATACAAGTCTAGCAGGTAGCATATGAAGGCATGGTGCACTAGTAAAATTCACCTTAGAAAAATATTGACTGCAGAAATAATACAACTATGACACTAAATTGATGCACCTTAAATCATTCTATTCTACTCTACAGTATCTGGGGAGTCGAGCATTAATTTGATACATACAGGATGTAAACATAACATATGATAATTTGTTGCAAGTGTCCTATTTTGTAGATCAAGTGATCTGGCATTAATCATTTCTGAAGATCTAAAAGAATTCCTCATTGACTTCCTACACTCATCTGAAGTATGTTGTCTCCAGTATGAGAGCCTTCTTTTATATGTATCAGTAGCCTCAGAGAAGTACTGTTAGATCTCTGAAAGTACATCACATAATCAAATATATTAAACGCATTGGAGATGCATGTGAGTTAAAAAGATATCCAATATGGATGTGCAAAATTTTACCACGCTGCTTAACATCTCTTCTCAGTCTCTGTATATTCTTCTGCATTTGCATCTATGAGCTTATATCCAATTAGCATGCTTTAGAAGTAACTGAGTTCTTTCATCTATATTCGAACTTTCTCCTTATTGAGGGAATTAGTATTGCATTTATCCTATATACATACTCTGGCTCTGCAACTTCCCCAAGTAAAAGCAAGTGTTTTTAGCTTGCAAGTCTTCTCGCTATGAAAATGTAGTGAGTGGTCTTCTATGAAGAGAATTCAGAAAAAAGAAATATCAAACGCGACGTTCTATATGTTCTTTTATATATCTGAGATGGTTTTTTAATGTTAAATGCAGGCTTCATTGCACTCTCTTGCAAACATCTCAGGTGAAACTCGATCTGGTAGCAACATAATTCTGAATAGTGAAGCAGAAGAGAGCCTCCGGTGCTTGATCTATGAAGCAGCATCCAAGAGCTCAAAGCTGACACCATCAGTGAGCATTTCTTTGATATAATTTCTTGATTCTCGGCCTGTTCTTTTGCAGCATGGTCTTGTTTTTCCTATAGTTCTGTGATTCACATTGCTACAAGTGAATTTAAGTAAATAGTACATCACATAAGCTCCAGAAACAAGCAGGTTGCCATATTATGGGTCCTGTGTAAGGTTGGCCTGCATATTTTGTTTCAGCTAGGGGAGAATATTTTTTTCTCTTCTTGTTGAATGCACCTTTCAATTTTTCATAATTGAAATTAAGCTGGTTCAATTGGCAGGGACTTTTCCTATCAGTTCTTCGACAAGATTCAGAAGTTCGTCTGGCAGTAAGAATTTATCTCCATAATTTTTTTTTTCATTTACCTGTGCACCGCATGAAATTTTAAAGACATCTTAAATTATTATAAGTAAAGTTGAGTGGTTCTCTTTAGCCCTTTTTCTTGAGTTGTGATTCGCATCTTTTTTTTTTCCTCTTTACAAACCTGGTTCATAGTTAAGTAATAAACATCTGGAAAAGGCAGTTTCAAGCATGTCAAAGTATGCTTTTCAAAAGATCCAGCCTTTGGTTGAGTCGAACTAACATTATTTGAGTCTAGCTGTATCTTAGTGCTTACAAGTGCATTTCAATGCTATGTAATATGACATCGTTGCATGATTATTTTCAGGCTTACCGAGTGTTAACTGGGTTGGTGGCTCGGCCATGGTGCCTGATGGAAATTTGCTCAAAGCAAGAGATAATAAATATAGTGACTGATCCACATAAGGAAACAACAAAAATAGGTTTGTCTCTTATTCTTTGTTTTAATTTGAAATGATTGCATGCTCATGCTTAAAACTATCATGGATTTTTTGTTGTTGCAATGATCGCATTACATGTATAAAACTGGTATTTGCTATTATGTTTGTGCTTGACTTTCTCTACTGGGAGCAGACATAGCTTCAGTTACAGTTATCATTGTGTTCTTTGTATACACATTCTTGTTACTCCTTTCCTTTCTCAATTTATTTTTAGCTCTTCAATTTCCTCACTGAAAAAGCTTTTTTAATTGGAGGGCACTCTTCAAGAGTGGAGCTTAAAGAGCGTAGATCTTTGTTGATCATTCATCTCCATACATGCCTCAACAGAAACCATAAACACGAGCATTCAATTGACTCTTACTTGCCTTCTGTAATAAGATGTCTTATCCTGGATTATTTTATCTGAGAATGTAGAATTTGGTTTTGTTATTGTGCCTTTTCCTCCTCATTTAGTTTACTTTCTACTTGTAGTCTACAAGAGTTATTGCTTTTTTAAATCTATTTAATGGAAAATCTCAGGTATGGAAGCTAGATATAACTGCTGCGTAGCAATCCACAGGGCTTTCATGTCCTCCAGTAAACTTACTGGCAATCCTGCTCTCGCTCCAATCGCTGCCAAGGTGAGATTGATAGTAATTCACAGTTCCTTTTGCTTCTTTATTGCAAGGGAAGAATTTTATTTGCTGAGCCTCCACTTTCTAACCTGCTGCTTTCATTGATCTGATTACAGTTGCAGGAAGCTGTTAGTCGAGGTCCATATCTTGCAGACAAGATTTACCGTGAAGCACAACCTATGGTAAGGACAGCTGAGAGATTCTAACTGGCATGGGCAAGATGAGATATAACGAGGTTTTTAGCAGACTACCCTTTCCCATATGATATGAACTACGTGCCGCTTTCATATGGTTTCACATCTAAGGTTGACACCAAACTATAGGACAGAATTGCTCTTTTTACCGTGCAATTCATGAGGCTTATGGCTTATACAATGTTAAGTATGGCATGGTATCTATAATTGCAGATCAATGATACCATTGTGATGTCATCAAGTATCTGAGTTGTGAGGTTTGGTGGGAAAGAATATAAATAAAAAGGAACTAACAATCATAATGAGGTATTGTGCGTAGGTGCATATGCAAAATTGGTCTAAGCTATTGACTTGGAAAGAATTCTCAAAATATATATTTGAAGTGGGTTTTTTTTTAAGGGAGGGAAGATTTTTTTTAATAAAATCATCCGACGTTAGGCAAAGAAGTACGGGTTGGGGATATGTAATAAAAATTACACACTCAATACACAAATACAAGTTGCCAAATCTATTTTCATGACAATTAAATATTTCCATGGCATGTCATGCCATTCATTTTATTTCTGAGTTTTGAATCATTTGGATGTACATTTTTGCAGGGGTAGATGACGTGTTTTTTTATTCAATTTTTAACAACTTGAGTGATTGAAAAGTCAAATTCAATGATTTTTACCTAAAAAATCTAACTGGAAACCTATTTAAATCTAAAAAAACATTCAGAAACTTTTATAAAATCAATTTCAACTTAAAATATCATTTAATAAGCTTAAAATTCATAAATTAAAATAAAATTTATGAGTCTCAATTTGCTCTTTTTTGTGCATGTTTGAATGATAACTATTTTTATTAAACTCATCTCTCTAAAATAAAATAACATAATAAGTTCAGTTCAGCAATTCCATTGTCTTGTTTTAAAAGCTATTTTTGGTTCTTACATCTCCTCTCCTTTTCCCCCACAACTCTCTCTTTTTCTAAACATTCACTGAAATGTGACATAAAATTTTGGGTTGAAATGATAAGGGACCAAACTGAAGTTCTTCATGTCCTTTGAATAACAAAACAAAAATGACTTTTGCTATTAATTTTGTTTTTTTAACTACAATCTAATATTTATTTTATTTAATATCAGAATATTTCAAGATACTTAAGATACATTAGGGTATATGGAAATAGAAATACATCCTAAAATATAAAACTAACATGAAATGATGAAATTAAAAGGAAATAATATCTATTGATTATGTATTATTTGGTTTTGTGATGAAGAGAAAGAGTAATGAAGTAATGATTGCAATAGTAAAACTTAGTCTTCTTTAGTTTATTTTGTAAGTGTAATTTGTAATGTTTTGATTTTATTATTTTTAAAACATACAAAAGGTGAGTTTTTCTTTTATTTGTAAATAAAATAAAATAAAACAAAATCTGCTAACAAACATAACAAAATTATTAATTACCTTAAGGAAAAGCTAATAATAATGAGTTTCAAGTTACCAGTTAATTTTATTCATTAATATATGAAATATCCATAATATAATTTTGGATATATAAAAAACTGGCTAATAAAATTTAATTATTAATATGTGTCAACAAGTATACGTCATCTTCAAAGATAGTAATGGAAGTGTTATGCTTGTTTGTTTCTTTGTTTCTCATGATTGTATCATTGTTTGCTCAAAAATTTATTTATTTTTTATTATAAATTAAATGTTTTTGATATTTTTAAATTATTTTTATATGATAATATTAAAAATAATTTTTAAAAATAAAAATAAAATCATTTTGATATATTTTTAAATAAAAATTACTTTAAAAAACAACTGCAACCATACTTCCAAACAAGCCTTTAATATACACACATCCGTATTTTATTTCAACAAAAAAAACTTAATAAAATCAATAATATAGAGTTGTATAAAACAATGGTATCTATGGAATTTGTGTATTTGTTTTTTTTTATATAAAAAACTGGTAGAAAAACTTTATTTATAATTAGAAAAAAAATCTCTTTCATATTAAGCGGATTTTTTTTATAAAAAAATAGGATACCTGCTTTGTTTAAATTTGTTTTCTTTATGTAATATTTTCCTTACTTTAAAAGCAAAATCAGTGTTAACCAAATATTGAATTTTTATATATATAAATGTAGTTAAAGGATGTACTTTTGAAAGCACGGCAATTCAAAAGCATGCATTTGATGTATTCAGTGCGAGGTTGATAATGTGGTAAATATTATGTTTTAAAATAATTTTTAATGTAAAAATATATTAAATTACTATTTTTTTAAAATTTATTTTTAATATAAATATATTAAAAGAATATAATAATAATAATAAAATAATTTTTTAAAAACATAAATATTGACCAAACAATATTTTAATTGCAATATCAAAAACGTCGTCAGTCATTTGACAGGAGATGTGAAAAAAATAGAGGTAAATTATTAGAGAATTAATTATTATAAGAGCAATTTTTAAGAATACAAAAGCTGGTTTCTAAGAATGTTTTATGTATACATAAATTAAAGGGATAAATATTAGTTGAATGAGATAGAAAATAATTAAATTATTAATGATGACAGGCGAGACATAAATAACAATTAATTTGGCATATATTATGAGACAAAAAAAAAAGTAGTTAGACGATTGACGAATCACAACCATGATTAGGATATCCTTACCTCGTCCCAAGTTTTATAATATTCTGCTACCCAAACAGCACCGTAACTAACGATATAACAAAACGGAGAAGCTATTGCTTTGCCATCCTATCCACTTCACAGTCCTCAACATCACTCATAAGCCAAAAAACCCAGAGCCTACCGGGGGTGAAATATGGCCACTTCTCTTCTCTCTCCTTGCTTAGGCCTCCCTACCAAATTCAAAAACCTCTCCATTAATTCCACAACATGCTCTACTTCCACTTTCAGCTCCCTCAGTTTCTCCTCTTCCCTCTCTCACAGTATCTTCAACAAAGGTAATTTCACTTTCAAGACCCTAAAATAGGCATTTGTTTTCAATCCCATCTTCAAAGTTTTCATATTTTTGTTAGACAATGCTAGAACTTTTATTTTGGGGATCCATAAAAGAAAAAAGAAAGACTTTTCTTAGACCCATTTGTTTGCTGTTCAAGAAAGTTTCATTCTTTTTGTTAAATATTTGAGTTTTTTCCATATGGTGATGTGGGTGTTGTAGGGTGTTTGTCAATGAGGACAACTCAAAGATCAATTCACAATTTCTCTATTGTTTGTGAGTCAACTCCAAACAAAAAAGCTGACTCAGCTGAAAAGAGAACTCGTCAAGCTGAGAAAAGAAGAGTTTATAATAAAGCTCGCAAGTCTGAAGTTAAAACCCGCATGAAGAAGGTAACTCTCCTCCTTTTATTGCACTTTTCGTTTTATGTTTGCGTTCATGGGCTTTGCTTTCTTTATTTTTACATGTGAAACGGGCATGTTTTCATTGTTATGTGGTCAAGTGTTTGTTTCCAGAATGTTACGAAATTGAAGCGATGTGAAGATTGTGTATGCATTTGCTAAATTGATGGATTAAGATTGATGTGTTGTGCTTGTGATTTTTTACTTATTTTGCGTCTTAATACTGTGCGCGCGAAATATCTGTGCGTCCTTTCGTGTCCCATGTTTTTTTATTCTACATGCTTTAATTTTAAGAATACTGATAATAGTTGCTTTTGAAAAAAAAGAAGAAAGGAAAAGCACAGCTGGGAGTTTGGATCTTTGGGTTTTTGTTCCTACATCAGCTCTGTAGCTTCGAGCTGTGACAGCAATAGGTTGCTATTTGCTTTTTAAACGACTGCAGAGAGAGAGAGAGAGAGTCATGTTATAAGTCAAAAAAATATGAGTTTTAAGTTTCATCGTGTGAAAATTTCATACAACTTTCATTAGACGATGGGCTCATATGGTGTTCTGAATGCTATGTTTTGTGCCTCAATTGTCATATGTTAAGATGGTAGTTGGTGACCTCGTGCATTTAGTTTTTATATGCATACATCCCTCTTTCTACAGAAATTTGCTTTCAGTAGATATTTCCAAATGTTTTAACCACATACGTTGGCATGGAAGGTTTCAGAGTAGGATCAAAGGATTCACTGATTATTCATGCAATTGCAATTTGACCATTGATTGAGGTGAATAAATTAGTTTCATTTTCTTTTTGAGATTTCAAGGTGATTGTATTTGGTCTCTCAATCCGACTAATCATGTGACGGATTGAAGACATAGAAATGCCCTCTTGTGAAGAATTCGTAGGAAGGTTGCTGTACTTCTGCAAAAGAATTCCTGCTTATGTCGTGGTTCTTGGATGTTATATAATGTGCTGAAGTGCACTGTCATTAGAGAAAAGCTCGAAGGCATGATACCAGTTTCAGTTAAGGCTTGCTTTGTTGCTCACAACAAAGACTGGTAGATGTGGCTTAAATTTCTGTGAAATCACCATCCCTCACACTCACTGAGTCATTGTCTTTGACCAGCCTTCGAAGAAGAAGCTCACGAGTGATATATATACAATTTCTAAGAGCTATTTTAGATTTTTGGATATATAACATGCAAAAATAAGCTTCCACAGAACTTGGTAGTTCTCCCAAGTTTGTTTATATTCGTGTAGAAATTTCTTCTGTCAAAGCCCAGTATATACTGGATTTAATACATTTTTTTGAACTTGCCATTTTGGGTGTCTGGTGTGAACGCTATCTCCACAATGGGTTCTTAATTTGTATGAGACAGGAATACTACAACTACATGCCATAGATTTAGCATGTGTAGGAATATTAGAATCACATATGTATGAAGCCAGTGTGGGTAGTTATGCAATGTTGCGGGACTTTGGTGCAAAAAGGGCTTTGGGTGTGAATCTTTGCTTGATAAATGATTAGTACCGCAGACTTAGATGATCTGGTGGTCTGCAAATTGACCATTTACTGTTTAAATTTAGTGATCGGGAGTCGATTCAATTGAGACCACTGGAAATTGAGCTGAATAACTAATTATAATTGCATAGCGCTGCGGTGAGAATTTAGAAGTTCTGTGCACTGAATACTAGTAATGGGAAAAACAGAAATTAGTAAGCTTTCCCCTTCTCCGTACTGCTTTGCAGTGATGAGAATCTCATGGATCTCGGAATGGTAATTTTTATTGCAGGTCTTGGAAGCACTGGATGATCTGAAAAAGAAACCTGAAGCACAATTTGAGGAGGTCATTCCTGTAGAAAAGCTAATAGCAGAGGCATACTCGGTGATTGATAAGGCTGTAAAAGTGGGAACCTTGCATAGAAACACCGGCGCACGCAGAAAGTCAAGGCTTGCCCGGAGAAAAAAGGCCGTGGAGATTCACCATGGCTGGTATACTCCTGCTCCTGCAGAAGCAATTGCAAGTTAGGACCCCTTGGTTCACCTCACGTCAAGTAGGAGCATAGAAAAGGGGGAATTCTTCTTTGTATTTGGACGATGATGCTGTCTTTTTTTTTTTTTGTTACAGATCCTTTTGGTGCATATAATAGACATCTATTTGTTCTGTCACCTAAATATGACAATATATTTCGTCAATTCTTAGCAGAAAACATGCTCAAGAAAGCTAGTTTTTGTGACGATGACTGGTGAATGCATTGCTTGGATAGATGGGCTGTGAATGGCCATGTTGCGTGGAGATGGTTGAAGAGGTTAGTGTGGATGATGTTCAACAATGAGTAAATGCTCTTTTTGCGGTAATTTGCCCCATGGAAACCTTACTTTTAGTGGACCAGTTGCCATTTAAAACCACCATTTTTACATTCTTGAAAAAAAAAAATGGCCAATTTGACCTGTAAAATAATTCCCTCAGCTTTCAAACATCCATCATGTAAGCAATCATGATTGAAATTGAAATTTCTAAATAGAAGTTAAGGTTGTGTTTGTGATTTTAAAACAAAAAGGATTGATCAAAACAGATTAACAGCGGTCTGTGAAATAAGCTTAGCCAGAAATTGGAATGCTGTCAATCCATGGAAGATGAATTGAAAACCTAATAATAACTCAACAAAATAGGAAAAACTAAATATTTGACACATGTTTTGTCGTGGGTTGATTGTTTTTTTTATTCAGCAATTGTTTTTGACTATGCAGGTTGTTTCAACATTTTTTTTTGACGTAAAAAAAAAAATCCTAAACATGAATTGAAAAATTTATGCATGTATTTAATTAAATAAATCAAGAATTTTATGTGTAAATAAACTCAAGGAAATAATAATTTATTAACAATAACTAAAGACATAAATATAAATCTCATTGTGTTTAATGATTTTATAATTATAATCAATGTTATTTTAATCCAACGATAATAAAAATAAACATACACATGGGCAATAGACTTGATCAAAGCCATTTTTAAGATCAGATTTTTTTTCTTTTGAAAACGTATTCATAAAATAATTAAAGATTAAATCATATTAAGTTATCTTAATCTCATTACATGAGTGTGATTTTACACTCTAATCTGGGTTAGTTTGTCTTTTATTACTCAAATTATATATTTATCATGCTATATATATATATATATAAATAATTTCTACTTATATATTTTCTACTTAATTTCATGTTTCCAAAAGTTTTAAAAAAAATTATGAAACCTAATACATTTTTTATTTATTAAAATATAATGTTTTGACTTTTTTGACTTATTTTTAAATTACTTAAATTAACCTGAGTTAACCCTGCTATCTCGTTTAACAACTATGTTTGGTAACTCTTCCACAGTTCCACTTATTAAATTCAACTACTACCCAATTTCCTTCTTCTAGTGAAAGCCAATTCCATGTGATTCAATTTGTGATCTCAACATTTCCCGCGACACAGGCCAAAGAAGATGATGATGACAACTGCAATTCACTGCTTGACTCTTCCTTGCATGCCAAGGAACCCATCTCTCACCACCACCCTTTCTCTCTCTTCTCATCCAAAGCTTGCAACTTTCAGGCCTCTCTCTAACCTCCTTCCTCACGGTCTCTTCTCCAAGGGTAAGTCATGACCTCCTTTTCTCACAAATTTCATTTTCTATGCAAATCAAGATAACCCATTCGCTTACTCATTTCTTGGTGGCCAGAAAGCAAAATTTTGGGTCTTTGATGTCAAAGGTTGCCGCTTTTTTGGGAAACCAAAATACCCAACTCCGTTTTTGTAAGCTCGTTATCAATCACATTTAAGTTTAATCTCGTTCTTACTTCGTTTATTTGAGACCAAATAGAGAAAATGGATTATTTTTTGCATTTAACAAGTACTTAGGTTTTCTCAAATTTAAGGGCTGTTGATCTGTGATCGTCTAAATCTTCTTAAAAAAAATCTTTGTTTCTTTTCTACTCCTTTCCTTAGTGCCTTTCATTTTCTAGGTACCAAACAGAGGAAAATGCATATGGGAGACTTTTGTTTCCTTAAGTAATGGGCTTTTGTCAATTCTCAGGTTTTCTGTCAATAAACACTATTGGGAGGCCAACTCGCCAGTCTGTTGTTTGCATGGCTAGAAGATATGGTGCCAATACTAGGAAGAGAAAGGTACCTCTTTCTTTCAAATTCATGCCAGTTTCACTAAAATTTACTTAAACACCACATGTTATCTCCTCTTATTTTAGTCTACCATTTTAAAAAGATAATTTTTGTGGCTAAAAGGATACTTATGATAAAAAGAAAAAAGTCGGGGAAGCAACTTTAGTTGTTGTATGATGGTTTTGATCATCAGTAATGTAAGAGCGCACATGACTGGGAATATGAAGCCTCTAGGTATGGCTTGGTGAATGGCTGATGACTAATTGTGCCGAGAAGCATGCCTTCTGTTTTACTGACAGATTCTCGATAAGTTGTTCCTTTGAAATGTGAAATATGAATTCCTTGACAAGGTGGAGAAAGTGGATGGATGATGCTTGTAGCCAGCAGTTCAATGATGGTTAATGGAGAACATAAAACATGGTTGAATGGAGCTTCGATAAAGTGGAATACCCCTCCTTCAATGTGCCATCTTTTCTGTACATGTTTCAGAGGACTGTGTTCTCAAAATTAGCGCACACAAGAGTGGTTTAGCCAACTTCTATTTTGAGCCTGATGTTATGGATTAAACGCTGCTTCGGTTGGGTGCACCAACTAAGAGTGCCACCTTCACTATTTAGGTATTCCTTTGAGTTCAAAGCTTTAGGATCAGTTGGTATAAGGGTCTTAAAGAGATTGGCTGGATTGAAAGGACCTTTGTTCTCTGTTGATGGTCTCGGTACCTTGATGATCCTTTTTTCAGTTATCCCGACCCCTATATATCTTTGTTTGAGGTTGCAGTTGGTGCTGCTCTTATAAAATTGGAGAGGTATCTTTTGTTATGTAAAAGAATTGAGTTTAAAAGGTGGATCCAAGACAATCAAAATCTGAAAGGGTCTTGGGACTAGGAAGTTAATTATTAAGAATAACTTAAGTAGCTGAAGGGTTTTGACGTTCTCTTCTTGAGGACATGTATATGGCCTCTTACATAAGTGGTTGGGTTCTAAAGCTTGTGTTTATGACACTCATTTGAACCTATAAATTTCATTTCTGAGGTAATTTTACTTCCTCTAATTCATCATAAGGTTGGAGAGATGGTCGATGAATTTAATTTTGGTAAAATTTCCGGATTGGGGAATTCTTTGTGTGTATTCTCCCTGTCTCTTTTCTCTTTCTACTATTCGTCACTCTCCTACCTTTAATTTCAACAATCCCAAAGTGAATATTTTCTTGAAATTTTTATTTCCTTTGCAACTTTACCCATATTCTAATCTCTAACTCTTTTCAAGGATAAATAGGAGAATTTTGGACTTGGAATACTTCTGAAAAGTTTACGGGAAATCATTGCTTGCTCATTCTACATATCATCCTACCTCCTCTCAATACCATTTGACTAATATATCTCAAACATTAAGGTGTTCTCTAAAATTATATATGTTTTTGCTTTGTAGAATTGCAGTCCTTCATAACATTTTAACAATTTGTTGCAAGAAAGAAGGCTTAATTGTGTTATCAATAAGTTCATGCATGTGTACTGTTAGGTGCGAAATCACTTATTCATGCATCCATGTATCTTCCCTCAAAGCTTGAGGAGTAATTTCTTTTGAGTCCATTTGCAGGTTCTGGAATTTGTAAGCTGTTGACATATTGTGGCAGCATGTTTGTTTTCCAACATTTTGGTGTATCCTCTGTGGGACAAAATTGTAAAACGTTTCTGGAAGGCATTTATCTTTGCATCTTATTTGGGATAAAAAATAGTGCTCCATTTCTTGTGTTTTGTTCAGGTGCTTTCTTGGACAATATATAGAGTTTGTTTCCAGTTTCTTATTTCTCCTGTTCTTAAGAAGCTGCCTCGCTCTACTTTACGTACATTTTTCCTCTCTCTATCATAGTAAACTTTTTTTTTTCTTTCAAAAGAAGATTTATTTTCTTATCGAAAGCTTTTTTGTATTTTTGATTTTATGCCATCATTAATTTGATGGTGAGAACCAATTTTTGGAAGGGCTTGGAGTGTCTCTAAACCTCAAACCTTTTGCGTTCTGCCTGCAGATACAGAACAGAAGAAAGGGTGGTGACAGAGAGAAGAAAAAGAAGCGTAGAAGGAAGGCAGCCAGGAAGAATAAGGATAGCTTCAAAATCATTCGGCTTGTCTCAGCAGCAGGAACTGGATATGTCTATGCCAAGAGAAAAGGAAAGAAGAGTGAGAAGCTTGAGATTAAGAAATATGACCCTGATGTCAGGCATCATGTTCTCTTCAAAGAGTCAAAATGAATACAGTGAGAAGTTTCTCTAAAGAATCAAAATGAAGATAGTGAGAAGCTTGTGCATAGCCTGTTTAGTGCCCGTTTGACAATAGCTTTGTACATTTCTGAACAAGAATCAAAGTAATATCAATCGCACTCTCAACCAGTCCTAATATTATTAGCTGGTAGAACTCTGTGTAGACAAACTCTCTTCTGAGAAGAAAATTGTGAATAAATTATATTTTGATTTTTTGAGGGGTTCTACCTAATCATTATAAAAAACCATGGAAACATTTCCTTTATGTGTTTCCACTCTGTTTTTACTGGAAATTAAAACCGAATCAGGACTGTTCCTTCACTAAGGATTCCTTTGGCGGGTAAGCTCTATTTTGATATCCTAGATTGTTTTTTCCCGTCTTGTTTTTCAGTTGTGATGGGATTTTAATCTGCAATTTATCTATTCGGACAGTAACTGCGTTAATGTTGAGCAGAGATATAAGGCTCAATTCATGCCTTAATTGTACAACAAAGTAAAACAATCTTTCTGTTGGCATTTCAATGTGTAGTTGTACACTTGTACTTGAATAAAATGATTAGGACAATTAGGCTAATAAGTTTTTCTGTAGAAGAAAATAACTATCTCCATGAGCATTTTGTCACCCGAGCTTCAGGTCACCGGACCTTATCAGAACATGGACGGCTATGGCGCATTTTCAAAGGCACCTACTGTCCTTGGAAATACAGCAAGGAAAATGATCATCCTCGATGGAAGCTTCTTGCTTGTCTGAAGATAGATGATGTTAACATCATAGAAAAGGAGTTCAGTATGTTTAAGAAAGATGCTAATTTACTCGTGCATAATAATCCATAGCCATATTTGTTGGGATCCTCTGAGGTTTGACCTTGAGATTGAGACCGAGATAAAATCACGAGCTTTCTTCCGAATAAATAGTCCCATGCCACTGCTAGGGCAAACGGGGTTTACTATATAAAACCCTCACAACAAATTCGGAGCCCACCATCTCACAAACCAATAAAAGTCAGTTCGAGACTACTTTCTTGAATCAAATACTCTGTTCTTGAAGAAAGCCTTGAAACCGAACCAAGATTGCCCAGCCTCTCTCTTCCTCTTTTCTTTCATACATATTCATCGCATCGCTTTCTCAGTTTCTTTCGTTCTTCTGCTTCAATTTCATCTCACCTTTTCCTCATGTGCCCAATCTGCCTACGATTACTTCCATCAAGCTACAGGCATCACCATAATTGATCTCGCATCCATTTCTCTCCAAAATCCCACGAACTTCCTCAGGTCATCGACTTGAAGCAAGTAATTGAAAGTTATATCATCTGGCATACACTCTCTCTCTTGCGTCTGGCACCCCATTCTCTGAATCTTGCACAACTTCATCTTTGTTCTTTCATTTCCTTGCAAACTGCCAAAGCTTTCAAGACCCCTCTTCTTGTAACGAAGTTCTCCTTATACATTCACTTACCCTGTCCCTTAAACAAGAAACCCTTACGCCTCCATGTATCATAGAAGAAAGAGAGTGACAAAAAACGAAATCACTGACCTCCCGGCTGGTTTGCTGGAAGAGATACTATCAAGATTGCCCATGAGGTCACCTGCCCTGGGGCAATGCAGGTTGGTTTGCAAAACTTGGCTTCACTTAATTTCAGAGACCTACTTTTCCAAATTTCAGCTTGAATCACACCCTCGCATGTTGGTGAGAACCTTACCCGAAACGTACCGATCAAGAGAAATCATTTCAGCTCGGATAGCGGAAGGAGTTAATGGTAGAACTTTCCAGGTTGAGAGGTCAAAGAAGCTTGTTCCGGAAAGGGAATTGCCCACTGCAAATTTTGAGTTAGTGAATTCTTGTCATGGTTTGCTTTGCATATCAGAAGGCAAATACCGCAATGTTATTCATGTTTGCAATCCAGTTTTTCGTGAGCATATAACTATCAAGGTGAATAGACCCCTGCCGTTTTATCTCAATAGTTTTGGTCTTGGACTTAGCATCACCAATGACAAATATGAATACAAAGTGTTGCGAACTTTTTGTCTTAAGACCAATAGAAGTGCTCCAGGTTACCCTAGGGCAGAGATATACACTATTGGCACGAAAAGATGGAGACGTATAGGAAATCCTCATTCTTGCATTGAAAAACTGGATTTTAATACTTATGTGCATGGTTATATCCACTGGATTCCTGATCAAAAACTTTTGCAGTTTATTTGTTCTTTTAACTTTCGAAAAGAGCAGTTTGGGCAATTGCCATTGCCTCCTACATATGATGGAAATGATGTCAGGGTAAAGTTGGGAGTTTTGAAAGATTGTCTCTGCGTGAGTGTTCCTGAGAAGGTTGGCAGTGTTGATAAATTTGGCATATGGGTTATGAAGAAGTATGGCATCAAGCGGTCTTGGATCCAACAGTATGTGATTGAAAACCTCTATCCAGACGTTGGCCGCTTGAAATTTTATGAACCCTTAATTTTCTTGAGCACTGGCGAAATATTGGTATCATTCAATGGTGAATTCTTAGCCTGCTACAACACAAAAATGAAAAAGCTTGTGAAGAAGAGTACAATAACTCAAACTAAGGGAGGTATCCATGCGATTGCATATAATCCAAGTTTAGTTTCACTCAAAATTGTTGCAAGAGGAGAAAAAGTGAGGGCATTGCCAGAGCCAAAGGTAACTCTTTGCTAATCCTTGAAATAATAATACTGTGGTAATCTCAGACGTATAAATCACCATTAAAATCATGCATATCTTCATACATGTTCTACTTATCCCTAAAAAAACTTGATTGGTCTTCCAGATAGAATTCCTGATTCTCTCTAGATCTTGAAATCAAAATATAGCATAATGCCAAAGGGTTTGCTCAAATTCCGAACTTTTGTTACAGACATGTATATGTGCATAAGCAAAACAAGTGCTATCAATTTTGATGCAGAAGCACAGATTATGAAAATTTGCTCTCTCAATGTGTTTATGTCAAAAAAATTCTTGCTCAAAGTCGACTTGTTTACTTTATTCATGGAAGGTTAGGTAACGTTCTAGTTTCTTTAATGGCTGATTTTGTTAATCTGATAGTTTATTTCATGTAGTTCTTATGGAAATAGAAAAACTTCTGGTCTTCTAAGATTTTAGTCATATAGTTGTGGCATGTTTTAAGTTGCAGTAATCATGGTTGCAATTTTACACCTTTCTAAGAGCATCTTATCTCCAGCAGAGTAATTTCTGGATGTATGAGTTACTCTACTTGGTGGACTGAGTTTATCTACTATTATTAATCGTTTCTCTTTCCATTGAAATTTCATGACAGAAAAATAAGGGTGGTGTAGAGGAAAGTTTCAACCCTTTCATCTGAGCTCGGAATCAGATTTTGCGAAGATGAGAGAGGTTACCAGACTAAGAGGTCAAAGAATTCTGAGATCGTCATAATGTAAATGCCAGTTAAATCAAGTTCACTCCTGAGAGATCATCTCTGTCCATGAATTTTGTATAGGTTGTTGCTATTCTAAAAGGAGTATATTTGTCAATGACCAGCTATTTTGGTGATATTATGAAATACTGAATTTGTGATCAAGTGATGGCATTTGATTGTAATGCTAATGGGGATTGGTCTTTTAATCATGTTTGTACTGCTTAGATTGCGCTCGTCTCATTTCTTACTGATGTTTTAAGGAGCCATAATTAGAAATAACTTGCATTTTTGTAGTGGGATTTCTCTCTAGCATTGGAGAATAGGATTTTTGCAAAACCATAGCTGAACTGAGGGCTCCCACTGATCGCCCTCCTACAAAACAACCAAATCTGTCTAGGCCAGAAGCCAGAAAAGGCTCGATATCTCTCTTCAACACACTGATCGCTCCGTTTGTCTTCTTGGTGTAAGGGTCCAGATTCAGTGAACTGAATGGGCGAGAGCTCACTGAGCCTCGCTCCAAGACATTGCCCAGATCATTACATCTTTCATGCGGGCTAAAGCCCCTTTACTGACAATCCGACAAACCGGCAAGAAAGATCCTCACTCATTGGAAATCACATGCCCTCCCATTTCCTCAAAATTTCCTTCTACTCAGAAAGATCCCTCTTCGCCCACCTCTCCCTGTTTGAAAGACTAGCCCTATCGCAAATCAATCTCGCAAACACAGAAGATAAGAGGGAGGACCGCCCATTCCATCTACTATATGTCCTCCACCACCAGAGGTCACCTCCGCTACAAACTTTTTTTGGCCCCCTCAAGGCAGTTTTAAATTTCAGGATTTGTTTGGAATATTCAATAACTTAATGTATAATAATGATGAAGGTCCATTTTTTTATTTGTTATCTTGCGTTCTTTCCTGTTATTTTCTAGTGCAATTGCCAAATCCGCGCAATTCCTCCTTCATGTTGCGTAGCAGCGGGATTTTTTCTCGTAGCTCGACTTCCTCTTTTGGTAAAATTACATCTTCTATAGGCAATGGAATGACATTCACTCAGAAAAAATCCAAAATCATTGGTCAACTCCACAGCATTGAACGCCAAAATCTAAAATAAACAGCAATCATTCGGACTCAAAAGGCCTTTTCTGGACAATGGTGCTCAAGTTAACTCCAAGGATACGTTGCAGGTGAGGTTGCTGATGCCTTGATTACATCTCTCTGCAGAAAGGAGTTTTGGCAATAGATAGAACATGATTACCAAAGCTTTTCAGTTAAAATTGAAGCAATTGCAAAACATAATCCGGAGCTTAAATCTCCATTACTGAAGATCTCATTTTCTTTAAGGGAGAAAAATCCTAAAGATACAGAAATAATTAGTCATACATCAAATGGATCCTACGTGTTCTACAAATACACCAAGCAATGGACAGCAATGAAGTAGTCCGGAACAAATCACATGGACAGCTCAAAATATAACATGAACCACAAAAGTTTTTTACTCAAGCTCGCCTGATGACAGAGCTTGAATTATCTTTGTTGACTCGTGTTTTTATCGGTGACAACTTGATAAGCAAAGCAATTAACACCTCTGCGTAAGTTGGATCAAAACTGAATCAGCTATCCGCAATATGACATTTCTTACTTCTCACGACAAGGGCGTGACGCGGAACACGAAATAATACGAATTGAAAACAATAAAAGAAAGAAGCTTAGAGAAAATAAATAAGCTTAGGGAGAGAGGAAAAGGGAATTCAAGATTTGCAAAGTCTGTATATTTTCATTATTCATAAAAAATTCCTTCCAAGATGATAGAAGAATATATAAATAGCAAAATCCTAAAACATATAGTTATTGGGATCGGCCCATCAAATAAAAATGTTTAATATAAATAATTCCAAATAAATAAAAGATAATGAGATGGGCCCAAATGGGCTTAGTCTTCTGATCAAAACGTAACAGGTCGAGTCATCCTACGTCGTAATTGACCATATACTCGTGTAGTTTGCAGTGTGGATCTGGTGTCCCCATCAACTCTCCCGAGGTTGAGAAACTCGACCCCGTCGAGTGTAGCGCTAGCCGACTCTGATAGCACTCCCAAAGATCTGGATCAAGGTGCTGTAAAGTGTCTCTAGTGATCAAAGTGCAATCTAAATCCGGTCGGCCCACCCGGTAAACTAGTAATCGTTAAACCTCACAATTCTTGTAAAAAACAACTTGCTCATCCAGAATAGCATCAATATTATCTTTTTTTATGCCAAGGTGGAAGGGATAAAGGTTTCAATAGGATCATCGAGAGGAGAATTAAGTGGTATCTCAAATGGATCATTTGGAATAAGAAGTGACTTATGGTATGCAATTAAATCTTCGGTATGGAACAGACTTTAAGCCTAAGCGGGATACACTACCCGAGAAAATTGCATTAATGCAACTACCACTGTCTATGATGATCTTACACCCTTTATCTCCATATTTAATGTAAGTGTAAAAAATAGCAGTCATTCTCCAATCCTCAGTTTCTCTAGGTTGTGTTAAAGCACATCTAATTATGTTTAACCTGATTTGTAGGGATATTGACCTAACACATCCTAGCAAGTTGGACTCGTCTTCATCATTTAGATCCTGAAAATCGAGATTGAGTTCATATATCTTATCATCACAATTATCTTTTGCACTCATATCCTCTTTCTCCTTGATGAACAAAGTCTTATTAGGGCAACTAGAGGGATATTGACCTAACACATCCTAGCAAGTTGGACTCGTCCTCGTCATTTAGATCCTGAAAATCGAGATTGAGTTCATATATCTTATCATCACAATTATCTTTTGCACTCATATCCTCTTTCTCCTTGATGAACAAAGTCTTATTAGGGCAACTAGAGGAAATATGACCAAAACTTTGACACTTAAAACACTGAATTCTTGAGGTCATCTTAGATGTTTCATGAAAAATACCTTTACCCTTGTCTTCTCTAGGTATCTGGAAAATCAAAGGATTGGGTTTACAAGGTAAGACACCCAATATGGAGTTATTACTTCCAAGTTGAGGACTAGAAGGGGTACTACGAGTGTCATGATGTTTTGACCAAATCATAATTTTGTACTAAGGTATAAGCTTCATCAAGGGTGGAAACACCTCTAGGTACAACCTCTCTTTTAAGATCATCATTTAAGCCTTTTCAAAACCTACTTAGGGTCATCACTTCATCCTCCCTAACTGTACACCTCATTCTATACTCATCAAATTGTGCCACATATTCATTGGCAGACTTCCCTCCTTGCCTTAAATTATTCCACTAATCCAAAAGATTTCCTCTATAAGAACGAGGCAAATACTTCTCTTCATACTTAATTTTCATCTCAACCCAATCAGTAATAGGAGGTTGACTTCTCCTAATGAAAGACTCTTCTACACTTTCCCAATAGAGCTTAGCAGTTCCTCTAGGTGTCATCTTTGCAAATCTTACCCTCCTATTCTTAGATAGATTATACCAGCCAAATAATTGATCCATGTCACGGATCCATCTATCAAAGATCCATGGGTTAAGTTGACCCTCAAAAGTTGGAGCTTCTACCTTGATATGCCTCATGACTTGCTCATCAAGGTCATCGTGATAGCGATGACCTTGATTACGGTTGTATAGACGATTCCTAGTGTGAACTGGTCTTTGACGGTAATCATTAGAACGCTCACTATCGTTAGGGTCATCAAAATCATGGTGACCCTGGTGTGGGTTATGGTGGTGGTTCCTACGATGAACTGGTCTTTGAGGATTCATAGGGTTGTCATTAGAATGCTCACTCCCACTAGAAAGTCTTACTTGCAAAGTTTCTATGAACTTCATCCTCCCAAAAAGATTGTTAATTTGATTGGACATGTTGCTCATATTTGTTCGCATAAGTTGTAATTGCTCTTGAATATCCTTGAGAACATGACTAGAATTGAGGTCCATGATAGCTATGACTTCTAGATTGTGTGCTAAACAATCACTCCGTAAATGCATGCAAAACTAGTTCTAAGACCAAGATTACAAATAATTCTTGCAAGCAAAACACAAAATAAAATTAAAACTAATAACAAATAGTTTTTTTTTAGACTAAGTAATAATAGATTAAACTAGGAAAATTCGCACGCAAGCAATGTAGGTTCTCTAAATGCACAAAAGTAATTCAAACACAATATTTCAATTTTCCCCACAAATTTAACCAAACTCCATAATTAATAAAAAGGATCAAGTATTCAATGCCAATAAAAACTCAAAATTAAGGTAATTAAACTTGTAAGGCGAATTTTGTAATTTATTTTTGTGGACAAGCACAAAAAAATAATATTAATGCTAAATCTTGATCAACAAATATAAAAGCATACCAAGAACGATAATATTCAATGGTAAAAAATTCTGACTAGGTGACGTGGTAGTGAGGGTGACGTGGCGCTGACAGGTCTGCTGACTCAGATGCTCCTCTACTGACGTGTCAGCTGATGTGGATATGTGTAGGGCTGTTATGTCATTGATGTGGATGCTGACTCATATACTGTTAGTGCTGACGTGGTTGATGCTGCTAGGCTGACGTGTCTGCTGATAGAGTTACTTGTTTAAAAAACTGTTGCTTTCTTCTTTTGCCTTGACGGTCAGCTGGCTATATTATGCTTATCCTCAACTTCGATGACAAATGGCTTTGTGCCTTGGTCTAGCAATGTGAGGGAAGGAGTTGTGTAGTCACCGTCTATGATGAACTTGTGGGTTGTGCTGTTGACGTTGCCGAAGGCGAGGGCGTCATGGATGGTGGCGTTGTGGTGGCTGCAACGAACAAGGGCTTGCTATGGTTGAGACGCCACTGATGGGGGCGCCGCTGTTGGAGTTGCTTAACTAGAAAATCCATGATGAACAGTGCAAAACTTTTTTATCTTCAATCTGAACAGTAGATGTTCTTTTTTTTTCCGGAATAATACTTTTTTTTGTTTTCGATCTGAACAGTACCTGTTTTTTTCTTTCAAATCAGTACCTTTTTTTCCAATCTGAATAGTAAATGTTTTTTTTTCGATACTTTTTTTAGATCAAACCGGACCTAGGATTTTGGATTATTGAATTGTAAGAACAATTAAATGACATGCGCTGATACCAAATTTGATGCGGAACACGAAATAATACGAATTGAAAGCAAGAAAAGAAAGAGATTTAGAGAGAAAGAAAGAAGCTTAGAGAAAAGAAAGAAGTTAAGGGAGAGAGGACAAGGGGATTCGAGATTTGCAAAGTCTGTATATTTTCATTAGCAAAACCCTAAAACATATTGGGTCGGGCCATCAAATAAAAATGTTTGACATAAATAATTTCAAATAAATAAAAGACAATGAGATGGACCCAAATGGGCTTAGCCTTCCGATCAAAACGTAACAGGCCAGGCCATCCTATGTCGTCTTCGACCATATACTAGTGTAGCTTGCGGTGTTGGGCTGGTGTCCCCACCAGGGCGACTGCAAAATGATAAACAGAAGACTTGCTCACCACTATATTAGAGATAGCCCTTTTTCATATCATACCAATCTGCAGAACCAGTCGACCAATTTCAGCAAACCAGAATCAAAATTAATGCCTCTTGTTTTGCAGCTTAGTTTGCAAATCTCCTAATTCATCTACGGCGAGCAGATTGCTTTGTGGAAGTCAGCTTTCGAAATGCAGCATGCAAGACCATAACTGCAATAGGATGAGGAAATAGCAGCTCACATGAGGAGCAAGGAGTATTACTGAATGAGAAAGGTGGACCATGAGGGTTTTCCACAACATAATAAGAAGAAAAGGAAAACATCATATAATTTTTACCTGTATAACTAATGCCAACTGCACCAAAGAGAGCCATTTGAACGTTTAAACATATCAGAACAACTGCAGTAACTGCAATGACAGGTTGATATGATGAAGTGATTTTCATAAGCTTCAGTAATTTTCAGGTCCAGAAAATAATTTTCATCATCCACAATTGCCTTGCTATACTCATAAGCTTGGTAAGAAAAAAGAGTCAAATAGGAACGAGCAAAAGGAAGTCAATTAATAAGAAAACAAATGTTTAAATAATTTCAACATGTCCAATTCTACCATTTGTTTAGAGGAGCAAACACAGGATTAAAATGGAAGAGCAATCTATTTCTAATTGATTTCACGATCATTCGGTTAGGGCATCATTATCCCCAATTCTACCTTAAATGCAGGACGTTGCTCAGTTCTTAGCAGAGAACAAATGCTTGTGAAAGAGGCAAAAACAAATTTAGTGGCCATGTTTTTATCTGAATTGTATATTATCCCCAATATTCTTGTAAGTACCACCAATGTTTTAGCTACAAAGCAGGCCTGTTTTACAGTAAAGATAAATTGTATATGATAACAAAAGGAAATGACTTGATACCACATTGGGCTGTCCGGACCATAACCTGCCAAAGTACAGGATATCGATCCCATCCCCACCTATCATTACAAAACTTGAAAGCATCCCAAAGTGCCAAACTTGATATCAATCCAATAAGAGCAAGTGGCATTTGATACCTACAATCCCAATGACATACAAAGAGTTTATTACCAGATAAGAAAATTAAAAACACAAAAATAATAACTATATAGGAAAATTACTTATGCCACAAGCATCCCTATCGCCATTCTTTTAAAAATACAAAAGCATAAAGGTCAGATCAAGAATGATCCATGTTCAATGTTTGTCTTCCATACTGAATGAAGATTGAGTTTCTACAATATTCCAATTTCTATAGGAACTTAACAAATCACTATAGGTCCATACTCAAAACCCAGCATCATTTGCTGATGAGTCCTAATGTAATCGAGAAGACCTATAAACCTTAAGCAATAGGATAGTAGGCTACAAGCAACACCATTTACATACTTGAAACACCAAAAACTAACATAAAACAATAACACCATCAAAACACAAAATTCGTTTCCCCCCTTTCTTTTCAGCCTCTCCCAATTTTCTCAGCAAACAAACGCCCCCAGAAAAAAAATCAATCTTTCTAAATTTTCCGAAAACAAAATAAAAAAAATTGAAAACATCCCAAACGAAAATACACATAAATAAACATAAAGGTAGGCGGAAAACGCTTACAAAGTACAAGCAAAGAAGAGAATGAAAAGGGAGGCATAATTTCTTGCATAACGTTTAACATTCTCATTAACCCGGAGCCTAGCCTGGTCCGACCCGGATGGAAACGAGTAGGACCCAAAGTCGGCAAAAAACGACCGGGTCCAAGATGGGGTTTGGCCCGAGAAGTCATCGGTGGTGAGTTTAGAGAAGGGGTTGAGAGTGAAGAGAGAAAGGAGTGTCAGAATATGGGAAAAGAATGAAATGAATAGGCCAGTGGTTGTTGCTGTGGTGGTGGTTGACGTGATAATTGAGGTGGTGGTGGGGTCGGCGGTGATGGTGGAGGAGGAGGAGTGTTGGTCGAGAATTTCGAGGTAGCCGGAGTCGCGGAGCCATGCGTCGAAGGTGGGGTCAGGGACGCTTAGTGATAAAGGGTTTGATGAGAAAACCATATTTCGAGAAGAGTGCTGTTCTTTTTGTTTTGATTTCGGGTTGTTGGTTACAACTTACAATCAAGATTCAAGATAGAGCCCACAATTAATTTTTCGAAGATTTTCCTTCTTCTTTTTTTAAAGCAAAATTCTCTTGCAATTTAAATTTATGGGAGAAAAGAAATTCATCAGGCAGTTCTTTTGATTAATAAATTGTGTCTATGAACACATGAAAGAATAAAATTCAACATTATTATTATTATTATTATTATTATAAAAAAACAGATTTATTTGGAGAGAGAATAAAATATTTAAACCTATAAAATGTTAATAGTTCACAAGCTCAAACAGTATAAATTATATTTTTTTTAACTAAAATATAAGATTTGGTTTTATATATACGCACTTACAAAAACAATTAAAGCTGTTTTTTTAATCACGTTTTTAGTGTGAAGGTGAATTTCTCCATATTTCTATTAATCTATCTAAAGTAAATATATATTTTTAATATAATTTAATCCTCATGTTACATGGGAAATGCATGTATATTGAGTTTTATAATAAATTATTCTTTTAATTAAGAAAAATGTTTTAGATGTTTTTTTTAATCAAAATAATTAACTCTTTCAATCTCAAAATTGTTGTGGCTGTGGTGGTACCAATAGTACTATTACTAATGATAATAATAATAATTGTAATAATAAACCAGCAAGTGATGTGCTCCAACGAGAAGAGACGCCCCCTCCTTCACACCGGAACAAGTTCGAATCCCAGTGGGAGTGAGAGCTGGAGGGGTCCTCCTCTCTTGTTTCCCGGGTTCATCCTTGCGCGGTATTCCTGTCACCCCCGCGGTGTCTTACATGCTCATTTGGGTTTGCAGGGAATAGTCGAGGTGCGCGTAAGCTAGCCCGGACACCCCGGTCATCAAAAAAATAATTAATTGTAATAATAATATTGATGATGATGTTAATGTCAATAGTAATAATAGTAATAATAATAATGATAATAATGATAATAATAGTTTAATTTTCTATGATAGTGATAGTAATTGTAATTTTGATAGTGATGATGATGATTAATTATAATGATAATAAAAATAATATTAATTAATAGTATTAGTACTACTAATAATAGTACTAATGATGATGATGATATGAAAGAAAATAATAATAATAATAATAATAATAGTGGTAATAATTGATAAAAAAAAAATATTAATATGATTGCTACTATTATTATTCCTATTAGTGTTAATGTAAATAAAATAATAATAATAATAGCAATAATAGTAATAATAATAATAACAATAATGGTAATTTTAACAATAATAGAAATAATAGTAGTAGCTATAATGATAATAGTAATAGTAATGAAGTCACTTATTAATAATAATATTAATAGTGATTTTGATTTTTATTCTTTAAATTGTTATTTAAAAAAATATATGATTGAAAAAAAATCAATTTCATCCTTTAATATTTAATTTATTAAAAAATAAACTTTATAATTTTTGTAGATTGGATAATTCAGCTCTAATGACTCAGGTTAAAGTTTAAAAAGCTGATATATTTTTAAAAGGTTTTATAATTTTTTTATGACGTTACTTCAGTTATAACTTTAATTAGATCTGTTATATATTTATTTAGTTTTTTTTAATATTTTATTTTACTCGTTTCAATACCTTAAACATCAAAAAAAAAACAATTATGAATAAAAAAAAATGAAGATGTGATATGGATTTCGTGAACTTTCCTGTATAATACATTAATTAACAGATACAAATACTAATCCATGGCGGAGAATGAATTATCGTTGCGTTTTAGACTTTGCATAAGCCCCGACCTCCCTGTATACATAATAAATTTCATGATCTTATCATGATCCTGGAAAGCTCTACTTCTTCTGGATAGCTGAAAAACACTCTAGTTTTTGTGTTTGTTTAATTGTCATCTAATGTTAGAACTCTGATTTCATGTATCAGTACAACTCCTGTTACTTGTCGGTAAAGAAATCCTTAATTACTAGACATTCTCAAGCTCTTTCTGTCTCCCTCGGCTCTTTCAGGATGGAAATTAAGACCATCTGAGCTCTTCGGTTGCTTAAGCCTTGGAGTTTTGTGGAATCATCTTCTTCTCTCTCCATGATGCTGTACGGTGCGGCGACCGTATTTTCACGACTGTTACAGCATCCGCCGTCGTTGTTGATTCATGGATTTCACGACTACCAAAAGACTGCAATCTTACAACTTTGTGTGGTCAAAGAATATCGATGTCTCATATACCAACTTTGTCGTGCAGAGTACTACTTTCCAAAATCACTGATGAATTCACTTTTGCAGGCAAAGAGGTGAGGAACGATATGCATAAACTAACTTCTTGACGATCATGGACTGAAAGTACGCCTCTCATATTCACTCCGACAACGAATACTCTGACAAGTTGAACAGCTCCGTGACTCTGTACTGCTAGAACTAGCACTTGAATCTCTCCTAGCTAGCTTACTTCTGGTGCGAGGCCTAGACCTGATCTACTTCTGTAACTGTTCTCAGAATCAAAAGACGATCGAGGCAGACAGTGAACTTCTCGGATCATCGTAGGAATAAGACTCTTTTTCCTCGCTTTCGCCAAGGGCGTGATTAATGCAAGTTTTTGATCATTTATTCATTACTACAACCTCACTTTTTTTCATTTTGTTTTCCAGTAAAACTCTCATACAAGTAACCCAGATGGTTGCTTGGCAAGTTTTTCTTTGTTGATATTGTTTTGCGAGGATTATAATTAAGAAATAAAATAATCAGCTACACCATCAACAAGAATAGATGAAGAACAATAGATAATTATACCTGTTATATTTTTTGATATTTTTAAAAGTGTGTTTAAATTAATCATGAAATACGGTTTCAACATCGCAAAAACAAACACGTATAATATACCTTGTACTATGATGTCTCGACTGCAAATACCTAAGTACTAGCTAAAAAAGTTTTTTTTTTTAAAAAAAAACTCGATAAACTAAGGAATTCACCAAAATTGATCCACCAATCCAACATGCGAGCAAGTCAACTGATCCATGGACTAATTCATCCTGACCCTTTCCCTTTTAATTGGTGCAGTCACTCCTGGCAAACTCCTCCAGGTGATCACAAAGCAAAGCTTTTTTGTATCCAGCCTTCGAAACATCCACAGAGTAACAAAATCCTGGTCTTTCCTCAGCCGATGCTCATGAAAGAATGCTTTCCACCCTCCGATAAGGACATGAATCTTGGACACCCAAATCTTGAATACCATCTCAAATTCCTTGCCATTATGGTCATAAGTGGTCACGCTAATTCCTTCAGCAAGATTCTCATCTTCATTCAGCAGAGGGTAGAGATACCTCTGTGCATCTGCTTTGTTAATTGACAGCCTGCTTTGATCATCCCTCAAATCACTCTCCGTCAACTGCTTTTCGAAAGGCTTGCTGCATTTTCCAATTATCCCATTTAACCCTGGAATTGAAGGGACTTCGTGGGGCTCATAATTGCCAATGAGCTTGAGAGTTTCTTCCAATCTTCGTATTGGTGGCTTTCGTGGCAAGTTTCTCGCAACAGCATTACTGTTGTATTCACCTTGTTTATCATCAAAGTGGTTTCTACTGACCGCAGCTCCAAGATTATGAGTTGGAAAAACCCTTGGACGCTTCCCGTTCCTCTTTCCACCACCAAGAATATCGCTTTTTAATTTATCCAAAGCCAAAGCAGTTTCGTAGCTAAACCTTGTGTATGGTAGACAGGAAAGAAGCAGAGCTGCTGCTCCTTGCTCTTTGAGTTCTTCAGGGTAGTCATCTTTGTCCGTTATTTCAAGCTTCATCAACTTTGTATCTTCCCTCTCCATGCTAATGTTTTCAAGAGAAATTAATTTCTTGGAGAGACTAACCAGCAGCAACTATTTGATACAAAGCAAAAACGGAAAACAATTAATGTTAGCTGATCAATTTCCCCTGCATTATTTGCAAGTCTCTTAATAAAATCAAAAGGGTCAGCCCTAATTGGCTCTCCCCTTGTTAGCAAAATATCTAATTCCAGCAAGATTCATTAGCTAAACTAACATAAACTGTCGAAGCAAATCCTGTAAGATAATTGTTGGAACCCTTCATCAAATAATCATCAATGCAATGCAGTGTTTACGCAAAAACAAGCAAATAAATAAAGGAGATAGCAAAAGATTGGAGAGCTAAATTCATTGTCAAAGAATAAATACAGACCTCGTGAAAAAGAAAAAAAATAATAATAAATGGGGATGGCATACCTGTAGAAGAGGAGTACAGCTCCTGGCGTCGGGATAAAACGGCTAGCTTTTAGGCAGCATTAGTATATATATAGAGAGAGGGTTTAGGGTAAATTAGATTACTAAACAGGTTTAGAAAATATAGGAAATATTTTATGAAATTCAAGTTTTTTTTTTCCTATTTCGTTATTTCTTGCGGACCAAGAAAGTAGCTGAAGGCCTTGATGAAAATTTTGATGCAGTGAGTTATAAACTAGTCCTTTTATATTGAATTGTTTTTCTACTCTTACAAATCAATTAATTAGTTCGTTTCTTGATCATTGTTGCCCATGATTAATTTAATATTAGTCAATTTTTTAACAATATCTATCTATTTTTTGAAACCAAACAAAGCATAAAATGGTCATGAAATAGAAAAGAGACTAATTGATTAGCTATTGAAACTAGAGGGATTGCTTAATTTGTTATGCAAAACTAGAGGGACTCCTTTGTTATGTTTAAAAGTACATGGACTAATTAGCTAACCCGTGACAGCGATTGGGACAGGGGTTTCAGAATAACTAATTCAATATCCCAGTATTTTCCTTCCACACTATATATATCCTTATTCGGTAATCAAATAACTTGATTAATGCTGCTGATATTATGCAAAGGGATAAAAAAAATATTTTTTAAATTACTTGAGAATATATTAAAATAATATATATTTTATTTTTCAAACCAGAAACACTGGACCATCAACCTACTACAAAAAATGTCATCTGGTAGATTAATATACAGAGGAAGAGCCTCATTCCTGTTTCCACAGCACAACAATATCTGATGCATCTTCAGTGTCTCACTTATTCAGGACGGGTATCAATGAAGAGTTCTCTTGATAAGTCCATTTCACCAACAATCCTCCCTCTGTTTGATAGGCATTTGCAGACATGAAATCAACTTAGGTACGAGATTAGAAGTTAAGTTCATAATTCAACAGCGAGTGAGCTATACCTTTCGAGGACAAACTTCCCTTCTTCGTACCTTTGGTTTGACTCATGTGCCGCCTCCTGTTTAGAATGCGACAAGGCAAAAGGAAAATCAGGGAAGCCATGATCAGAAAGGTCAGACATCACCTGCACTAAGAAACAATGAAAACAGAGGCATTTCGAAGGGTTTTTTTTATAGGGGTCAAGCATTCTGCGCACACGAGAGAGAGAGAGAGATTACATATTTCCAGCCAATAATTCCTCCACAACAGCAACAAAATATATCAGCTACAATATGCAATCCTGAAAACATTGACCTCTCCTCTGGGGCTCCCACGGTGATGTTCACCCTGAAATCACAAACTCCAGTGTACATTGATGGAAGAGATAAAATTATTCACGATGAGAAGAAATCATTTTTGTCCTATCAAATCAATTCACTTTAAGAATTGGTAATGGATTCTGGTTCTTGTCAGCACTCGTAGAACTAGAAGATCAAGACCTTCAGTTCTGAGCAGTGATCACTTTCCATAAGAAAAAAATGGTAGCAGTACTTAAATTAATATGCTGGAGAAAGGAAGGAAAAGAAAGGAATGATGAGGCTTCAGCAGAAAAACTTGGTATCAGGACATTTTTGCAGATAGTTAAACTTTGTATATCCCATGAAACTTACTGGCATTTTCATAATTAGTTACCCCTTCATGTTTAACTTTAAATTCCTTTTTCCAAGCTTAATTGCAGCATATTAACTCTAAAATAAAAATAAAAACATTAAATGAATCAATCTGTTTTCAGACAATACCATACACATTCATACAGGTAGAATCAACCACAACTGCCCTGATTTTTAAACAGAATAACGTTAATATAAATCAGGACAGCCTGACAGTCAACCGCCGAAGCAACTGTTATCCATTCTTAAATTTCCCGCTGTCGTTCAAGAGATCTTTTTATCTTCTATTGTTATCGTTAACTTTATATTCTCTCACTGTTTACTAGATTGCACTTTGTCTTCAATGGTAGTGTTTTGTGGTAAACGTGTTAGTATAAACTTTGCAGAAAAAAATACTCGTTTGTTCAGAGAAAACGAGTTGTTATATGTCAAGCAACTCATAACTTTGAAACGGCTGCATAAGAGAAGATGCCTGAGGCTGTTGGCTATGGTTTTTGCTCATATGAGTGGCACTACTTACTGTCTCACTCCAACGTGATTGCTCTGAAAACTTTGGAGAGAAAGGGTAATAGAATATTCAAAATTCAATGGTAACGAGAAAGCAAATAACAACCTATGCTCGAGAATTGACGAACTCGCCACCGCAGCTACTTAGTTTCTGGATTTTCTAGTGCCCTCCTATGTACTCGAAGTGTAATTCGCACCCCTATTGCGGCTACTAGTGCATTATTTCCTAACAAAAAAAGATGAAAAATAAAACTAATTCTTAATGGAAAACACAGGAGAAGAAAAAATGCCTGAAATTTGGAATTTTCATTGCAAGAACATGTAAATTTGCCAATCCTAGCAGCAAAAGGAGGGGAATAAGGAGTATAACGGGTATGGGGCTTAAAGGCAATACCTCAAATTCAGAAATTTGAGAGCCAAAACAGAAATACATGAAGCTCTAGCTTAGAGAGAGAGAGCCTTTCATGCCCTTCGAGATCCAGCCAACAATGCACAGTGGTTGAAAATGCCATAGTAAAATCAATGCTAACTATACCAACTGCAATACTTGAATCCTAGTTCCTAATTGAAAATTATCGCGTTGCATCGCGCTCCAGCCACCAAAGTCTTGAAATATTATCTAAAAAATCATGAAAGTAATCTAAATAGGCATGTTCACCAGCAAATCGACATCAAAGAAAAGATTAAAGTTTTATAGATGGGAATCAAATCAAAAACAGTGCAAGAATGAACTTTGTCAGAATTGAAGCACTCACACTTTATTGAAGAGATAAGCTTTTCCTCTGCGGCAATGAAAAGACTGGCCAAATAAGAAAATTATGAGCCCCAGAAGAGATTGAAAACTAAAACGCAAGACTACACGTGAACAGTAAACTAGAACAAACAGAATCAACAATTTCATGAACACTTGAAAAAACAAGAAAGAAAGGCGGGTTTCGGCCCACCTTCGAGACAAGTTGATCAGGGAGAGCTAAATGGGTTCCACAGAGCTTGCATCTGTAAGAACGCCCCTCTAACTCCACCACAAATATCCTTCCCATGTCGTCTTCCTGTTTACCTCTTGTTGATTTCAGCCCGCCAGTGCAATAGCGATTACAGTGCTGTGATAGATAATAATAGTAAGTTTGTATTTTGATTATTTTAATATAATAATCTCTTACAAAATAACTCATGACCCGCCTGTCAGTGCATGACACGTGCCTTTTCCTAGATGCTGCCTTTGTAGCTTGTCTAGGTAACAAGCTGTCGTTTGGAAGGTGTTTTTGTTTTTGAAAAAAAAATAAAAATTTATTTTTATTTTTATTTTTAAATTAAAAAAAATAGTTTTTTATAAGTTAATAACAAAAATTATTTTTAAAAAATAAAAAAAAATATTTAAATATATTTTTAAATAAAAATTACTTTTAAAAATAACAAACAGTAATTAACAGTATCAATCAGCATGCAAGTTGATTCTGACTGTACGGGCCTGACTAATAACTACTGTCAGTGGCGCACTCATCGTCCAAATCTAGCCATCTCAAGCTTGATTCTTTTATAAATAAATAAAATAGATGCAAATACAATATCTTTTTTATTTATTCTTGTATAAATAAATAAAATAAATAAATAAAATAGATGCAAATACAATATTTTATTTATTTGTTCTTTTTATTTTATTTATTTTGTCTTAGAGGATAATCGCCGTTGATAATAATGAAGGATTTCTATTTTTTATTAATACGCCATGAAAATTGGAGATAGATTATCTTTGAAGTATTATGAAAGTAAAAAATATAAATATATAAATAATTATTTGAAAAAACAGTAAAACTAAAAATTTAAAGAGAGGGGATCGTGAGTTGTTTGAACCAAGTCTTTTTTATATAATTTAGGGACATGTTACCTTCTGTTTAGTTTTATTTTCATTTTTATAATTGAAAAATCAAGATTTAAGTTTCAGATTTCAAAGAATTATTTTTAACTTGAAACATCTTAAAATACCATACAAATCTCAATAAATTTATTATCAGTCATAAAATATCCTAAAATAACAACAAAAATAAAAATCAAACAAACTAGAAAACTAAACAAACCTCGATGACCCAAGTCACGGGTTTGGAATAATTAACTCAAGTTGATTTTGGTTATTTTTATATCTTTTATAAAATTAATATCTTAAAAAAAATTATCCTTCAAAATTGAGTTTTAGAGTTTAAGCTATAAAGTTTTTTCGCTTTCCTCTTAATAGAGTTATCCCGATATCATTTCTCCATTCACGAGTATGACAAGTTAACCCGGGTTGATTTGAGTGTTTTTTTTTTCCCCTTAAATATAGAAGTGGTTTAAGAATTTAACTTCTTAGTTTTATTTAATTCTCTTTTCTTACACGTATATCATGATTTCATAGTTAGATCAATGATTTGGTTGGTTGACTCAAGTAGACTTGATCGAATTTTTTTAAAAAAAAATTACTCTTCAAAATTTTATTTTAAGTTTGGATTTTTTATTTATTTTTTACAGGATTTTCTCATTCTCATTTAATTTTTGTTATGTTATACAAACAATCATAAAAAAAACCTTTTAAGTATATTAAGGGGGTATATTTTTATGATATTGACAAATATTTTTATGATATTGATAATCGTCAAAAAAACTTGGTTCATTTTTTTTATTGTTTCTATTTTTTAATTATATTATTAAATTAACCAAGTTTATAGAAATTCACCCTAGTCTTATATTTTTCTTACTTCTTTAAACACACTATTGTTACTAAACATTTTTTTTTATGTTAGGTAAATTTAACCAGGTGACATAACATAGAATCAAGTTAATTTTTTCCACGTGTTCCTTTAGACGTTTTATAATTTCAATATTTTTTTTATTTTACCAGTTTCCAAATATGTCATCACACAACATGTGTATACATCTTGTTTTAATTTAAAAAAAAAAACTTTTTGAAATAAAATTGTATTGAAAGTTTAGTTTTTTTTCTTCATTTTATCAAATAGATATGGAAAATTCAATTTCTGAAAGTAAAAAAATAAATTATTTTACAAGATTTAACGATATGTAATAATTAAAAAAGGAATTGATTAAAGTACATTATTTTTTTTATGAATTGAATAAAATTAATTAACTAAATAGTAATTTTATTATAAGGAATAAAAAGAAATGATTTAGTTTACCAAATAAGTGATTTTATTAACACTATGAAAGAAAATGAATATCATTATCAAAAATATTATATAATAATTAAAACACACATAATATAGAAAAAATAATATTGAACATGTTTTAAAAGAAATAGGATTTAATGATCAAAATGTGAGGGTTGAATGAAAACAAAAAGAAGGTGCATTTATGAAGAGAATATTTATTGGATTTTCAACTATGTTAGATTTTCACTTGGTATTGGTAAAGATATTTTTATTAACATATGATTAATTAATTGTTTTACTATTAGATATATTTAGTGAAATGAAATAATGATTGATGACTCAATCAAAATTTAGTTATATTGCTTAGATTTGGTTTTATTCCACGGATCGAGCAAAACTTTTTTCAAATATAAAAAAGATATTTGGACCATAATAACTCAAGTCAATCCGAATTAACCAGATGAATTGGTGGAATAATAAATCGGGATAAAAAAATCTCAAGACCTAATAATCTACAGATTAAATGGTGAAACCGAGGCCACGTTTGTTTGCTGGAAATTGATTTTTTTTTGGAAAGTGAATTTCGATGTTTGGAAGTGTTAATGGAAAATGAACTGGAAAATATTTCCTAGTATTTATTTATGGTATGGAAAATGAACTGGAAAATAATTTATTAATAAATTAATTTTTTTTTTCAAGTTTATTAAAATAATGAGGAACAAATCTTACAAATTAAAAAGTTGAATGAGAATGAAATTGAAAAAAATAATAATTTCATAAATTATCTCAAATAAAATAAATAATAATCAAAATAATAGAGATCAAATCTGAAAAATTAAAAAAAAATAAAAGGTGAATAAATTATGATGATAATAATTGACATTTCATAAATTATTTCAAATAAAATAAGTAACAATAAAAAAATGAGGACCAAATTTGATAGATGAAAAATTTCAATAAAAAATGATAAGAAAAAGCAAATAGCAATTATAAAAATAAGGACTAAAATTAATATAAAAATTAAATTTTAAGAGATGAAATTGAAAAATAAATATTCAAAACAAATTATATATAGAAATAAAAAATTTGATGATCAAATTTGATATAATCAGCAAATAATGATATTTCTAAATTTTTCACAACTTCCGGAAAATGTTTTCCACCTAAATTTTTCGAAAAATATTTTACTGAAAACCAAGCCAAATTTTCTTTGACTGTAAAGTATTTTCCATTGACCAACTTTTCTAATGGCAAACAAACACAACCTGAGAAAAAATTTAAAAATAAACCATTGAGAGAAATAACTCTAGTCAACCCAAGTTCAATCTACTAATTAACCCACTACCTGCAACATTAAATCAAGATTGATTTTTTTTTTATCGTAAAATGACTTAGAAAAAAGGATGAAAGATAAATAAAAAATCATTGAAAATACATAAAAAATCATAAAGCTCAAGAATCAATAGTCGAATGTCAAATGATGAGATAAAACAAATTGAAAGAAAAATCCAAAACAAATCAAAATACCCCTTGATCTCATCTTTTTTTTGTTTACTTAGTGATAATGAAGTAATTTTCTTATTTAAAAAAATAAAATGATGAAACACCCTCTTATCCTTTAATTTTTTTTGCTTAATTATTTTATGCAAAAAAAAAACGTTGATAGAATATTATACCCTCAATTAATTTCATAAAACCAAATGAATCCCTTGAAAAATAATAATTTTACCTTTTAGAATGGTTATTTGTTGTGTATAATGAAGGGCAAAGGAGTTATTGCATTATAGCAATCCATGGTGTAACTGTTAAGTAACTATCTCACCTAAAAGTTTAAGCTTGTAAGTGAGACCCCATAATATGATTTATATTATTCTCTAACACACCGTCTCATGTGAAAACTTTTTGGACTTGAAACTTGCACAAACTCACATCACCTTGTACTTGGTTTTTTATCAAATAGAATGGGGGTGGTGAGATTCGAACTCGTGACCGCTGGGTCAACAAGACTCTGATATCATGTTAAGGAACCGTTTCACCTAGAAGCTTAAATTTGTAAGTGAGACCTCATAATATGATTTATATTATTCTCTGACAGTAACGTGTTTAACCCTATAATAAAAAACTGATAAAACTTAGTTTTTATTTTTATTTTTCTATTATGAACTATCTCTTTTAATATGGTTAATTTCTTTCATGATTCTGGCTAGGGAGAAATAAACACTCCAAGTTAGTTAAAAAAATTTAATGGTCATTGTAAATTGAACTGGATATAATTATCTCAATTTATTGTTACAATTAAGTAATCAGTCTTTTCACTGTTACAGTATGATATTTTCAATATCATCACTTTTATTATCTTCATGCTTCACCTTTCTTATGGAGAAATAATTTTTATATAATATATTATATTTAATTAATTAAAATTAGAATAACTTAAATTAAATTGTTAAAAATAAATTACATCAATAATTAAACAATTGTGTGGGATTTCGAGTTACATTCTTGTTACCAAATACTATAAATACCTAGTGTGGAGGAGGCAGGCCATTTTAACGGCTGACCTTATTCCTTAAGAAAAATGTCTTAACTTATTTTTTTCATATCGTTTTACTATACAAATAAATAATAATAATAATTTAATATTATATATATACATATTATTAAATATAAAAAAGAGATAGAAGTGACCCAGAGCAATAAAGGCGCGGTAGAAGAGAGGACAAAATATAGGTGGTCAAAGAATGTGGATGGCCCAGCTAATAATGTCTAATTAATTTACCCTCGCAGAAATATTATTTATTTATTTATTTTAATAGAAAAAATGTGATTCATGCAATCTTTTTGCTCAATAAAAAGGAAGACAGACGTGGCCTGACAGATGTCGATGTCTAATCCAACTTGCAAGCTTATCATTCCTATCGTAATATCATTATTGACAAGTTTTCGACACTTGAATTATTTTAAGAAAATCATGTTTAATTTTCAAACTCTTGACACATCTTATTTGAAAAAATATTGAAGTTTTAATTATCAAATATAAAATTAAAAAATTAAAAATATAATTCTGATTATATAAAAATATCTAGAAAATAAATTTGTGATTGAAGGATGAAATAAAAAAATCAAAAGTAAGAGAATGAAAAATAAAATAAGGGTCAAAATTGATATATATAAATAAATAAATTTATGATTAAAGTGTAAAATTGAAAACAATAATAAATTTCTCAAAAGAGCCAAGAAAAAAAAACTATAATAAGCAACTATGATAACCAGATTGAAAAATATAATATTATCAATTTAGGTTGAATGATGAAATTAAAAATAAATAATATTTTTTTATAAAATATAAAAAGAATGATTGGATTCAGGAATTGCCTTTTCTTTTCTATTTTCTCATTGTTTGTTTTTGTATTATTGAAATCAAATTTTGGAGTGGGGTCATTTAATTATGGAGTGCGAATTCTTAGTTAACAACAATATATATTATAAAATATATATGTTATTTCATTGTATTAAATATCATAAAATAGTTGCAAAATTTTAGTGAGAATGTATGATTATATTAAAAATATATTTTTATTTATTTTTTAAAAATATTTTTAATTTCAATATATATAAATGACCTGAAAATATATATAAAAAATAATTAAAAATATTTTAAAAAATACCAAAAAGACAAAACAGACCACCTCACAGCTCCACAAGTGTGAGGAGCTTTATAACCCTCTCCTTATCTCTCTTCTCTCACAGCTCCCCAAGTGTCAAGAAACCAGGAGTCCCTTCCGTCACCCGCAGGCGCATTCTTAACCTCCCCTCCCCCCATACAGCAGCTTACACGCCGGTTTCAAGTTTCAACTGTCTGTCACCTTCCCACACAGCATCTCCACTCATGTCGCTTTCTCTGACGATCGTATTCACGTGGTATGTCCACGTGTCATGTGGCTACCGGGTAACGCCTACTTTTATTGTAACTATAAAGATGAAATATTTGAAAATGGATTTAGAAGACGAATGTCGAATGGAGAAAATGTGGACCCCACACATAAACGGCCGCCGCGCCTCCTTTAACCTAAACGTTTCACACGTGTAAACTTTGCCTATTATTATTTTATCTTATAAGCTAAAGGAGGTGGCGGGTAGTGTTCATTTATACTCGGAATTATTGTGTATTGAAATAGTAAAATTATTATTTTTTATTTTTTTTTATTTAATATTAGTGTCTTAATATATATATGATCCAGGGCTTTTTTTTTTGAAAAAAAACAAATTTAATATCAGTGCTCTGAAATATTTTTAATATAATAATATAAAAAATAAATCTTCTAAAATAAGAAAATAATTTATTTTATTTTTCTAACAATAATTATGGTGTCATTAATAGCATGAACAATAATAATTAGAATATGAATTATTTAAATTAATATTTATAATGGCAACGACAATAATTATGATAATGTAACAATCATGATAGTAACAATGATACTAATAATCAAAATAATTCATCAGTTGATGTTATTTTTCTCAGAGGTTGATTTTTGTGATTTTTTATTTATAATATTTCATATATAATTTCACATAAACAAAAAAATATATGAAGTCACATGTAGACAAGACAAGTCAAAAAATTCAGGCAAATTATCTGCAATGAAAACATATACAAGCCAATTGCCCTCCACTTTGTTGTAGCCATAATTGTAGCCATAAACAATTTTTTTAGAATGCAAAAAAATGTTAATTGTCTTAGATTTTTTTTAATTCTATATATCTGAAAAAAATAATCAGGCTACAAAACTTCCAAATCATATTATAGCAAAAGTATTTAAAATAATTATTATTGTTGTTGTTGTTTTTGTTGTATATTATGTTTTTTATATATTCATTTTATTATGGAAATGCATTTAAAATAAAGATAATGATTATTTTTAAAGATTTGTATCTCAAAAGTAATTATATATTTTGATATTTTTAATATCGACACCATAATATATATATAGTATTTTTATTTAAAACAATTCTCAAATTAATTTAATCTTAGTATTCTGAAATATTTCAAATATAGTAATATGAAGAACAAATCTTGAAAAATAAAATAAAAATTGAATTTTTTTATAACGATAATGACAGTGGCAACAATAATATTATCAATAATGATTAGAATATTAATTATTTATAATAATTATGACAGTTTAACAATCATGATAATAAACAATGAGTATAATGATCAAGATAATTCATTATTCTATTTTGTTTTTGTGAAAAATTGACTTTCATAATTTTTTTATGTACGATATTTCATATCTAATATTATATAAATAAAAAATATATGAAACCATACATAGACAAAGCAGTTGGATATTTTTTGTCAAATTACCTACAAATAAAAAATATATGAGTTAGTTGCCCTGCGTTTCACCGCAAACAAAACCAAATTTTATAACATATTAAAATAATATTAATAGTTCTTGATTTTTTTAATAATGCTATACATTAGAGCGAAATAATCAATCTACAAGACTTTCAATTATTTAATTTATTAATATATTCATTTTATTATAGATAATTAGAGATTATTTTAAAGGTTTTTTCTCTTAAAAATAACAACTCACATGGTTTTTAAAAAAATCAACATGAAAACACTATTATTTTTATATCAACATGAGATTTAATGCGGGAATTGGCTTTGACATAGATTTGAATTGAAGCATCTAACGGACTCAAAATTTATCTATTACACGAATTCATTATAATAAATAAATCAAATACAAAATAAATATTTTTTGGATGCAAAGAAATCTATCCTGAAAAATATATTTTGTGGGCTTAAATAAACAAATAAAATCCTAATTGTCTTAAATTATTATAAGAAATATATGTCTTGACTCGAACTTGAAATTCTACCATACAAATCGAAAACTTTCTGTCATACACCACACCACACCTTTTTTTATACAACTAGACAATGCCCCGCGCTTCGCCGCGGGCAGCACAATATTTTTTTCAATGTAAAAAATATTAATTGTGTATATTTTTTTATTATAATATAAATTTAAGTAAAATAATAAATCTGTGCAGAATTCATGTCAAATGCAAGTTTTCTATAAAATATATGAATTTAAAATCGCTATAAATTTATTTGTTTAGTAGTTTTAAACGATATAACCAGCATAAAGTTATCATCATCATTAAAAAAGCAAGAAAACTCGGATATCTAAAATTATTATTATTATTGCGCAAATAATAAAATTATAAAAATCATATAATCTAAAGAAAAAATATAAAAGAGCACATCTAGCCATGGCACCACAAAAAAATATTTCATGGAAAAAATATATTTAGAAAAAAAAACGAAATATAAAACATAATCAAGAAAAAAACAAAAAAAAAACTATAAAAAAATTTGAATATGAGGATTAATCTTAGTGCGTTTAAGCTAGTATAGACACTCTGATTATAAAAATACAAATATATATATATATATATAAGTGGAAAAATAACCAACAAAAAAATCCAAGTAAAAAATTAGAGAAAAAAGCAAGAAACGAAAAAAAAAGGAAAAAATAAAAATAAAAAGTAATAAAAAAACAAAAAGAAAAAGAAAAAAGGAAAGCACGGTTGCAATGTAAAAAAAATAAAAAATAAAAACAAAAAAAAGCAAGAAATGGAAACAAAAAAATAAAATAAAGAAAAACAAACAGAAAAAAAAAGGGAAATCACTGTTGCAATACACGGTAATTTGTGTGGGGAGCAACAGTGATTTCCCCACACCATTTATTGTATTGTTAATTACAAAATCAAATTCCGAGGCTGGAAAAAATAATTTTTATATAAACATAACTAAGGAACATATGCACATAATCAAATTCATCACTATCTCAAAAAAAAAATACAATATATTTTTTAAAACTAAACAATAAAAATCATAAAAACTACCTGCTATTGATGTCACTTTGGCCTCGTTTGGTGGTGCTTGTGGTGACGTTGTTCGAGGAGATGGTGACAGAGTGGGTGTTTGGCTGCGGGGATTCAATCTGAGTTCAAAACCCACACATCACTAAACAAGTCCCCAGTTTTTTTATTATGGGTACAACCAAAAAATATGGTTGAGCCACAAGGAATCAAAAATATTTATGAGATGCTTTTCGAAAATCTCAGTCGTATCATACATGGGACTTTGCCTGTATGAAAAACTTCGGTAACATGAACAAGTATAATATTATAAGAATGTCATTATCAATCTTATAATATCATTATATTCTTTGATTGTTTTGAAAATTTAATATATAAAATTATTCATTATAAAAAAATACAATTTGATTGAAACGAAATAAATATAATGAAACCGGAACGTTTTGAGCGGTATTTAATTAAAAAATCTAAAATGAACAGGAGTTTAAACTAAGGTAAAACATCATTTTATCTGTTTTTTTCAGTTGATATGAAACTTCTAGGACAAAGCAAAACGAAACCAAACGAAAATGATAACTTCTACTCTGGCTGTGTTCATACCAATCCGCATCGTGTCTGCATAAAGCTTTTTTTGCAAGAAGAGAGTTATTCTTTCGCATCTCTCACTGCCTAACAGCGACCTAATGACAATGAATGGCAAGCATCGTATGTTCGCATAGAAACGCAAGCGTTTTGGCCGAGATACTCTCCTAAAGAAGAAAAAGAAAAACGTAAGTGGATCAAAATCTCGATGTACTAATTTTATAACTACTTTAAGAAATATTGGACGGAGGATGTCCATGTGACGACAACCCGAATCCAGACATGTACCATGGAATCACTCTTCCGTGTCCCCACCCCCCGTGGACCCCGCTTCTTGCCTCTTGATGCGGTCTCTCTCTCTCAAATAGCGGTTCTGCGCCTATGGATAACATGATAAGCAGCTTTTAAATGTATCTTTATACAAATAGCTCAAGACATCAAATTTTAGTTAAATAAAATATTTTTAATTTTTAAAAATGAATTTGAAATATATGGGCAAACAAAGACATCCTCCGGGTAACGCGTCCGCACCAGCATCGGGCCCACTGAGGCGTCATCATCCAATCCAACCGCTTGATTTTTCAAAGACATCTTCGATATCTGTAACGAAAATGACAAGCAAGTACACGAATCACGAGGAGCATTTTTAGAGGGAAGTAAGAGTGACAGGGCCATGTTTCTCATCACGAACACCGCATTCTCTAGTATCCACTTACTAGTAAAAATATCCAGATTAGTCATTTACTTACCAATAGCATTGCCTTATTGCCTTTTATTTTTTCCATTATTAAGAATTAAAATGAGAATCGAAGCTGGGTGCGGTTTCCGTACGGAGGAGGGGTCTACGTGTGACGTAAGCGGACAGACCTCTAACATACGCCTTGTATTACGCTACGCTTGCGCATCCAATTCAACCCCCACCTAGAATGCCGGCGACAGGCTCTGGTGGACATATGGATGCTGCTTGCAGTTGCCCACGTTCATATACGCTGCCACCAAATGAATCAATAAACACTGCATTTAATAATTTTCCTTGCTTTTTTATATATATATATCATAAATTTTGATATTAAAAGATTATTGTGAGTTTTTGTTTTTCATTTATTTTGCATATAAAAGTTCATTTAATAGTATTTTTAATCAAACATGTTTTTTTTATGATTTCAACTAAAAATATATTTTAATAAATATTGTTTGGGACTGTTTTAACACATTCTAAAAGGTGTTGTTTAAAGAGTATCTTTAGTGTATAAAAATAATTTTTATTTTTATAAAATATTTTAATAAATAAAAACACCCGATGTACTTGCACCACGATACCCAACATACTTTTTGAAGTTCATATACATGTTTCCACTGTTATCTAGGAAAAAGGGAGTCAATTTGAAGGCAAATAATGGCAGTCTTCTTCATATATAAAATTTAATAAACTGTTAAGAATTAAGAAAACTGGCGACGAATAGACTTAAAACTAAAATAATCTATTTCCTAGCTCGACGGATTGTTTCTGCCGGTGATGTTCTTGGTGAAGCATACAGGGATGGGATACCATAAACCAAAGTTGAAGCAACAGACAGCTTGGATGAGACAAGTATGATCTTTGAACTTTAGTTATAGATCTGACTGAGCATATATGACAAACAACAATAAAATTAAGAACAACATTTGAGAAACTCTTAGATTTCCCGGTTGCAAAAACATGGAAAACTTTTTAGATCGCCTCCGTTATCTCTCTCCATATATACAGAACCCCCATGTCAGCTGCTGCTGCCTCCTCCCTTAATTAGCTCTAAATCTTTCTCATTTCCTTTCGTACACGGGAAATTAAAGAGAGAAAAAATCGACACACACTAAAGCGCCATGAAAAGACTTCAGAACCGCTGTTTCCGTGAGAGGAGAAAAAAAAACCCCACGAAATCATGCGACTTCCGGTGGCGGGGGAAAGTTCAGATCAAGATCAAGTGACAGCCCCTTGCTATCATGATGATGATGGTCATAATCAAGGACTGATGATGAATCCGAATCGCTCTGGGCCCCACCTCCATTCACCATCGCTGTCCGGTCAAACATGCACATGCTGATACTATTCACTATCCTATTTTTGCTGTTATTCCTCGCCTGCGCAAACGCGTCGACAAAGAAAACTGGGCGCTGGGCAGCAGGGTGTGGGAACCACGCGCCTCCAGGGAAACCAGCCCCGTCGGGGGACTGAAGGCGGGTGGTCTTATGGTGTGCAGTGTTGAGAGCGAGATCGAGTTGTGGAGGAGGAGAGGCGGCGCGTGGGTGCGGGGGGGAGAAGGACTCAACAGTGCTGCTTTGGCTGGGACTGCGCGTTGAGGCGGGAATGAGCTCCCCGATTGTCGGGAAATTAGTTTTGGCTTTGGCTCCGCGAAACTCGCGAGCTGCCGCATCATATGCACGCGCGGCCTCCTCGGCGGTATCGAAAGTGCCAAGCCACACCCTCGTCTTCTTGCCAGGGTCTCTGATCTCAGCCGCGTAACGTCCCCATGGTCTCTTCCTGACGCCTCTGTAACGGATCTCTGATCCGGGGATATTTGGGCTGCCGTGGTCAGGTTTTTCTCTGGGAGCCATTCTGCGGCGGAGGGCTTGCTATTTTTACTTGTTAACAACAATATATATATATATATAATTTTTTTTCTGGATTTGCTTGATGACAAGGGGCGAGGTTGGATAGGAAAGAGGCAGGGAAGTGGTTTGTTTATATAGGGGAGAAAGCAGAGAGGAGGAGAGAGAAAGGTACGCTGCTTTTGGGGGCAATTTGTGTGTGCATTCAAAGATAGGATATGTGGCTTCTCTTACACGAACCAACTAGGTGAGTTCTCGGGCTAATCAGATCTTGACACGTTATGTCTGTAAGAATGAGATGCTACAAGTCCGTTTGGATTGGAAGGGGAAAAATATATATTCGGGAAGCGGTTGATTGATTGAATGTCTTCCTCCAGGGTGTAATTTTGTTTTCTGAGTAATGGGACTGCCACGTGGTACTCATTATGTGGCTAATTAAAGTGTTGTCGTCACAAATGAAGGTTATTCATGTTCATTGCCACGGTCAAATACCGTTTTTTTTCATTATCGTTACCGTGCATTGACCCGGTCATCGATCTTGCTGGTTTAATAATTTCTAATTTCTAATTTTTGATATTAAATTTAATTTGCAATGCTAAGAATTAGCCAAGAAATGAAACTCATCTCCATCTCAAAAGTAAGTTTTAGTAAAATAAATAATAAAATAACCTCTCAATATCTTTTTATGTGACTGAAATAAAACTAAAATTAATGTGAATAAATTATGTAAGAAGTTTTATTAAAAAAATACATCTTTATTTAATGTCAATTATAATGTTTTTAATTCTGTTTGCATATTCGATGTATAACAATTCAAAAATTCTTAAAAATCTATAATATTATTCAAGAACTAAAGTAAAATTGAATAATCATTTAAATACATGCTATATTTTTTTTTATTGATAGTGCATTTGAAACAAAATATAGAAAAAACTCAGGAATACAGCAGTTTGAACAATAAAAAGAAGACATATATTTATAACAGAAAATTGTGCTTTTAATTTTTGAGCAAGAACTTCTCATAGCCATGAAAGAATTTTTCAATAAAATAAAAATAAAAATAATGTATGCATCATCTCTACACAACTACATGCACAAGTATGGAAAAAATAAATTGGAAACAATTATATAAAAAATTACAGTAAGAAATAAATATTTTGATTTCATTTAATATCAATCAAGCTAACAAATAATTATCCATAACTTAGTCAATAAAATCATCACAACACAGTCCAGATCTTTTTAAAATATAATGGCATGTTCTTTTTTTTCACTATTAGCATATTTTTTTTTATAAATAATTATATTTGAAAGTAGTAAATCAAAATAATCAGAAAATTAAAAAAAAATTATTTTTTTCAAAAATAATTTTGAAACACCGGCAAATAAACACTCTACTTTCTTAGTTAAATACTATTTATAATTATTTTTGTGAGGGTAAAAAGGCCTTTTGAGTTACTAACCGACAGCATTATTACTCTTGATTAATTATATAGTGCATAATAAATCCAACTACAATAAAACACAAATACCACATTCTAATAAAATAAAATAAACCACATATCCTACCCAGATGTATAAATAATTTCAATTGTAATTGAACTGGTCATAAAATAATATAAAAAATAATTTTAAAAGAAAACTTAGTATTTCTTTTTAAAATAAACACAAAAAAATACAGACAAAAAGAGCTCGCGTAACGACTCACGGGTTAATGAGTTTATCCAGACTGCAACGAAACCGAGAAAAGATAACACGTGTATAAGAGCGCGGGTTGAAATAACGCAACAAGGTGTACTTGTGCACGCGCCAAACACGTGGTGGTGTGGCTCCTATTATTTTATCGAGTTAATTGATAATGAACCAAGGGAGGGCTCAGTCAACGAAGTGCTTACTTTGTTTCTTTTGTAAATAGGCCGCCGCCCTTACCGCAACTTATATTGAAATTGCGCTCACAGATTGTTTTTCAATTAAGTTCGTTATTGTGATTTTTCTATTAGAATATAAGGTTTTAGTTTTAGAGGGTCTTGATGTTTTGTTTTAGAGTTAAACTGTTTATATATAATTATATATATATATATATATATAAATTAAAATATTAATTTAACCAATATAATTCAAAATCAAAATAAATTAATTTTAAATTATACAATATAAACACAAAATCAAACAAACATAATCTCAAAATTAAAAGAAAAAACCACAAGTTAATCAAAATAAAAAAGATTTTAAGGTCGGACACAGACACACTGAACGTGCATCGAGACGTTCGATTTGAATTTCATTAAAACCGAAATAAAAGCGATGTCGTTTCATCTTGGTTTTTTTAATGGAACGGAACGTTCCAGCTGTTCCGGCCGGAACAGAACGGAATTGACAACTATGATTTAAAGTGTTGTTTGATACTGTTTTTAAGGGTTTATTTTTTTAAAAAATATATATATTAAAATAATTTAAACGGCAACACTCTACTAGTGTGTGTGTGTATATATATATATATATATAATATTATTGTTTTAAATAAAAAATAAAAAATACTATTTTTTTTAAAGTACTTGAAAAACACACAAATAAATTATTATTGTTAAATCCACGTCGCTCTCTACATATCTGCTGCCACGTGGCCACATCATTAAAATCATGCAGGCGGGGTTCGGCTTCAATTCTTTATTTTGTTGTATGCTTGATTGATTCATTGATATTTCAAATTATATTGATTACAGTTTTTTTTTAAAGTATGCCTAGCATGATTTAATAATATATATTACAGCATGATAATAAAGTGATCCAATCAAATAATTAATATGAAGGCTATATGTTCACTAACCTATTGTTTTCATTTATTATAAATTTATTTCTCTATAAATAAATACAACAATGTTTGTTGTCATCGGTTATTATTTTAAGTACTATTTATTTTAAGACATATCAAAATAATATATATATATATATATATATATAAAATATATCACCACTGGGAGTGATTATAAGAAGAAAAAAAAACTTAACATGCTACATTTATTTTTGAAAAGAAAGAAAGGATAGCAGGAAGAGCTCATGAGCCAACTTCATTGCTGGTCGTCATGAGCACCGAGGAAACAAGCATCACGTGGCACGCGTAATGCGAAGACACGCATCACCATCATCAAACAGAATAAAGATGGGCGTCGTTTAAACGGCGGTTAAGACGGCAGGGTATGAGTAAACACCTCGCTTTCCGTGTGACGCGTGAAGTCTGCCGCCGTTTGTTTGTTTGTTTTCGGTTTCTGTTTTTTAGCTCCCCCAAACGGCAAAAAAAATAGTTCAAAATAGACGACGGCAGCTAAACAATGTGTGTGCTTATTCCTCTTTCTTCTCGCCGCATGTGTTGGATGGGTCCGAATCTGCATGGAAGCTGCTGATCCTTATTTTGCTTTTGAAGGGGTCCACTTAGATCTAACGGTCGATACGTGAGGTTTCAAATTGCTGTGATTTGGGCACGTGTTGGGGAATGGAATAAAATAGCAGTGAATGATATCCAGAAGGGGTGGGCAGAATCAGGCATCCGCCTATCAAGGACAAAGGTACCTTGGTGTTAGATTCTGGGATTTTTCTTTTCAAAATAACACCCTATTTTTTTTTCTTTCCAGTGATAATAAAATATTTAAATGAATATTCCTCTCTCATTTATCATTATTTCAAAATAGAGAATACAATTTTTATAGTTTAGCACTGTGGCTCGACGTGTTTATTTTTTTTCATATTTTATAATTATCTTAATATACTAATACAAAAATAAATAAATATTATAATAAAAAACTTATTTTTTTTGTATTCTCTTAACAAAATTAATATTTAAAAATAGATATCAATCTTTTCATACATCCACACCTAACGCGTTTATATGGCAGCAAACTTCCGTGGCTGCTGACAAGACATAAGTCATGACTTACTTCCTACCATCAATTTTAAATAACTTTCTTTCTTGACATGTCTGCATTTCTTTCGTATATACTGCTGTATTTAATTATTCGGTTCGATTTATTTTTTTTAAACTGTTTTCTTATAAAACAATTTATCTAAAAATTAAATCAATATTTTATATGATTTTAATATATTTTTTATTTTAATAAAATAAAATAAAATAATATAAAATAAAATAAAGAGATCAATGACAACAACAACAATTGCTATGCTCTCATGTTAAGTAGTATTCCATGTACGTCGTTGACAGCCATAGCCTTAAAAGGAGTGTTGGAGAATATATTTGTAAAATGTTTTTGAAAAAAAATAATTTTTATATTTTTTGTTTTTTAAATCATTTTTATGTGCTAATATCAAAAATAATTTTATAAAAATAAAAATATTGTTTTGATATATTTTTAAATGAATAAAATTTTTAAAAACAACTTCAACAACACTACTAAACAAACACTTATCAGCCAACAGTAATTATATATATATATATATATATATATATATATATATATATATATTTAAAATATTAATTTATGCTATCTTTGTAAAGGATTTTCAATGCATGATTGTAATTAAATTAAGGCTGTGTTTGTTTCCTGGAAAGTGAATTCCGGGAAATCACTTTCTAAACTTTTCTGTGTTTGTTTGCTTTCTGGAAAGTTGGTCAACGGAAAACACTTTCCGGTCAACGGAAAACACTTTCCAGTCAAAGAAAAATTTGGCTTCATTTTCAGGAAAATGTTTTTCGGAAAATTTGGACGGAAAACACTTTCCGGAAATTATGAAAAATTTAGAAATATCATTATTTGCTGATTATATCAAATTTGATCCTTAAACTTTTGATTGCTATATATAATTTATTTTGAATATTTATTTTTCAATTTCATCTCTTAAAATTTAATTTTTATATTAATTTTGGTCCTTATTTCTATAATTGTTATTTGCTTTTTTCTTATCATTTTTTTATTCAATTTTTTTATCTATCAAATTTGGTCCTCATTTTTTTATTGTTACTTATTTTATTTGAAATAATTTATGAAATGTTTATTATTATTATTTTAATTTATTCACCTTTCATTTTTTTTTAATTTTTTAGATTTGATCTTTATTATTTTGATCTTTATTTATTTTATTTGAGATAATTTATGAAATTATATTTTTTTTTTCAATTTCATTCCCATTCAACTTTTTAATTTGTAAGATTTGTTTCTCATTATTTTAATAAATTTGAAAAAAAAATTATTTATTAATAAATTATTTTCAGTTCATTTCCCATAATACAAACAAACACTGAAAAGTGTTTTCCAGTTCATTTTCCATAACACTGCCAAACATCAAAATTCACTTTTCAAGAATTTACTTTCCAAAAAACTATTTTCGAGCAAACAAAACAATAGGCCTAAAAATAACTCCATGAATGTAAGTTTTTTTTTTTTTTGCCATCAACTTCTATTTTTTTACCCCCTCGTATAACAGCGCCTTCATCAATTACTGGTGGCAGCTCCTTGTAAGATCTACCATGAATGGATTGACACGTGGAAGCATGATGAAGTCGTGCTGCTTCCAGCAAAAAAAGTTCCCAATATTTTATAGAATCGGGCAAGGACCGTAAAATCCATTGGCTAGCTTCTTGTCGTAACATGATAGCAGGACAAACCTCAATCCCTAAAAAATAAAAATAAAAATAAAAATTCTGAATCCTAAAGTTTAAACTTTGAGCTCAACAACTGCATTAATTGACAAAGTGAGATTGAATTGCTTCCGATAAATAAAACATCATCAATGCAAACTAGAAGATAAAAGACATTAACACACTTAAATAAGATGAATAAAGATTTGTCAATTTTAGAAGTATAGAAGCTACCACAGAAAATATAATCATTTAAGGAAAGTGTACCATGATTGGGGACCTTGTTTCAAGCCGTATAAGGATTTATACATGATATAAAAACTCAGAGGTTATTGGATGTTGACCTTTATTGTCTGAGTGCTCTACTGAGAAGATCTATCTATCTATCTATCTATCTATCAAGTTGATTAATCTGCTAACCACATGAAACTATAATAATAAAAAAGGTGAACAATGACTTGCTTGATGAAAAGATTAAAAAATTCATAGTAATCAATATATTTTTCCTAAGTAAAACCTTTAGCGACCGGCTAAGCCTTATAACATTCAATGCTTTTATCAACATAATGTTTAATCTTGTATAACTAACAACGAAAAAGAGTCAAACACCAAGTATTGTTAGGACACAACAACTAAATTCCATCCTTCGCAGCACCTTTTCAAGTCTCATACTTGTCTACATCATAAAGTGTAAGAGGTATATAGATAAAAATAGAGAGTACCTAAGAGATATTCTGTCAAATAAAGTTGAAAATTTTGTTAAGTAGAAGAACCATATGATGTTAACGAGCTATAAAAATAAGTTTTGGAATATTAAATTGGGTTGTCTTACGTTTTTTTAATTATATATATATTTCTAATTTCATCTTTCAATATTAGACTTGTTGAGGATTGAGATTTGTTTTTTATATGAAGTTATCATGGTCTTATGATATAAGTCACATGATCAATGAATTATCCAGGTTGACCCAACTTTTTTTTTTCATTGTTTTTTTTATATATAAATTGATTCTTTCTTCAATTTTCACTTTTCATCTTTCAATTGACTAGGGATTAAACCTCATAATTATTTTCAAGTTACTCTCTTTAGGGTTAATCCAGCCTTTTGATATGAGTCACAAGTTATCATTTTTTTTTTTGTATTTTATGAGATTACCCTTCTTTAATATGATCCAAATCACATACTGATTTAACCAGGGTTAACCCAAATTTATCTAATATATCATCGTCTAAATTTTTTACAGAAAAAATGCCGCTAGATATTTAAAAAGAATGTCATCTAATATGCATAAAATATTTTTTTTGTTTATGATTAATTGTTTTTCCTACTAGATAACATGTTAGCGACTCGTTAACAGTTGTTTTACATTATTTAAAAGTATGATATGACCCACGACGTAGCACAAGTCAAAGATCAAATTTAAAACTATTGCTAACGAGATAGTTGATTGAATGCAATAAACTATATAGTGACTCATTATATTCTGTGTTATTTATAAAATCATTATATGATGAACAATTATAATAAAAATTACTCATTACATAAAAAACCTATTTAATGAGCTATTATATCATGAAGAGCAATCTTATAAGGATATGATTGTAAATGTTTTCTATTATAAGGAATTAATTATACAAAGCAAAAAATCCTTCAAATAAAGATCAATTTATAAATAAAATTAAAATATGAGGAGTGTTTTTCTCTCTCCAAAATTATAAAGACTGAAATAAAACTATGTTCATGCATCATTACATTACTAAAAGTCTTGCGATGTCGGAAAATTGTTCCATTCCACTATATTATATTTTTCATTACATTATATATTTCATTACGATGACATTGAATTACATCAACCAAATATACTTTACATGTTAAATGACAAACTTGATTGAGAAAATGACAAACTTGATTGAGAAATGAGAAAGAAGTGAAGAAAATGAATCCCTAGTTGATAGTTACGAAACCTAGGAAGTGTTTATTAAAAGACACGGTAATAAAACATCCTCGGAAGTTTATAATAATATAAGCTGTGTCCTAAAAATTTGAGAATATTATTCTTTGGTCCTTGAAGATTGAATTGTTATGATCCAGTTCTTAATCTTGATAATCAGATTTTAATTGGAACCCTAAGAGTAAATCAGAATCATGGACGAGTCCTTAATGATAATTGCGAATGTAGGGAGATCATTTAATATAGTAGTTTATATTTTAGGAATTATACCTAAATTAAATATAATTGATTGATTTAATATATTGATTATTCTTGAAACATTTCGAGTTGTGATAGGCAATAAGTTCTCAAAAACTTTAGTGTTAGCAGCATGGATGAACTTCTGGATAATGGCTATAATGACTTAAAAATTATTTTTGCTTGAAAATAAATTAAAATAATATCAACACATTAGAATAATAAAAAATCATTTAAAATATTTTTTTTTATAAATTTCATAAAACATGATTGCACTGCACACTTAAATTAAATGTGGTTAAAATTGTTAGTAGAATTTACAACTCGTGCTTGCCACATGCAATCTTATAAAATCAATTTTAATATTTTAACAGACTTTATAAATCTAGATGAAAGAGATCAAACCAATATTTATTTATTTAATTTAATATGTTTTTAATATCACGTGCTCTTTTATTTTTAAGGGTGGATATATTTGATTTTGATAAATAAAAAACACTCAATTAATTTTTTATATTATGTAGAAATATAATCAAAAGAGCAAGTTATTAAAAAAAGGGTCAAAGAATTGATATAGGAAAGGTGCTCGAGCAATCTATATTGTAAAGATGTTTACTTCAAACTAACGAGTTTAGAATATTGATTAAAAATCCCATTATTTTTCAATTGATAGTCCTTTTTTTTTTTGCATTGAAACAATTTTGAACATTAATTTCTATTATTTTAAATTTAATTATAAAGAACAAGGAATCACATTTTGAAGACGTGATAACTTGACTTTAACTTCAACAAAATCTCCAATAAACAATCCCTCCAAGCAAGGATAACAACAGAGCCTACACTTCTATGTCCAAGCAAGAAAATCTGAACTATATAGCTTCCAGTACATGATAGAATCTTCAAGATCGCAGATTTTTCAACATAAAATCCTTCACCGCCTGCACCTAGTCCAAGTTGTGGATATTGTATCGGGAAAAATCGTAGCTACTTCGTTGACTATGGAGGCGCTTCCACATGCCATGCAAGTGCTATTGAGAATGGATCAATAAAATATTATAAAGATCAACTAATAGCAAAAGGGCACACTTAAGAAGAGGGAATTGATTATAAAAATACATTCTCACCAGTTGTGAGGATTACTTCAGTTCATCTCATTTTAGCTATAATCGCATATATGGACCAAGAGTTATACCAAATAAACATTAAAGCTATGTTTTTTAATGGAGAAATAAATGAGATATCTATATGAATCAACCTTTAGGATTCGAGACTAAAGGACAAGAGCATAAAGTTTGCAAGTTTAAAAGATCTATATATGGTTTTAAGCAAACCTCTAGACAATACAACATCAAGTTTCATCAAGCTTTATATGTTGACGACATATTAATAGCTAGAAATAACAAAGATGATCAATATTACTAAAAAATGGTTATCATCAAACTTTGAAATGAAAGACATGAGTGAGGTTACCTATGTTATTGGTGTGAAAATCATAAAAGATGATGATACTACTAAAAAAATAGTTACCATCAAACTTTGAAATGAAAGATGATTGATACCGCTAAAAAATGGTTATCATCAAACTTTGAAATGAAAGACATGAGTGAGATCAACTTTGTTATTGGTGTGAAAATCATAAAATATCACGCTAAAAGACTTTTCTAATTCAAGAGAATTACATCAAAAAGATGTTAGAACACTATCATATGCAAGATAACAAGCCAATGTACACCAATGTTGATAAAAAAAATTAGCCTAAGTTATGATATGCGTCTCAAGACTCTAAAAGAAAAGGAGAAAATTTCCAAAGTACATTATGTCAGTGCTTTTGGTAGTTTGATGTATGCTATATCATTGGATTGGTTAGTCGATATCAATCACATCCTGTTTAGAAACATTGATTGACAATCAAAAGGATTCTATGATATCTGAAAGAAACTTCAAATTACACGTTATATAACCCAAAAAAGAAAGACTTACGATTGATTGATTACTCTGATTTAGATTGGGGAGAAAATGTTGACCAATCCAAATCAACTTCAGGATATACTTTTCTTCTTAATGATTGTGCAATACTATAGAAAAGTAATAAACAATTCTGCATGGCTTTATCTACCATAAAGGTTGAGTATGAAGTTTGTTCCGCAACAACACAAGATGTCGTTTGGTTAAAACATTTCCTGTATCATTTGAAAATTTTCAAATTAACAATAAATCAAGTGACAATTTATTTTGATAAACCTGTTGCAATAATTGTCCCAAAGATCCAAAATACCATGCAAAGACCAAACGCCTCAAGATGAGATATCACTATATTTGATAAGCAATTATTGAACATGATATGATCCTAAAACACATCTCTATAAATTCTATGTTTGCAGATCCACTCATAAAAAACCAATAACAAGAGATATATTTATTAGACATGTGAAATCCCTTAGCCTATATAGAATGTAATAAGTAATATAACTAATTTTAAGTATCATATAAATGCTTACTATTATAGAGTAATGAATAACTATTATTTGAATATCATTTATTCATTATTTTTCTTTTGGATTATATTGAGAATCGTATAGTATAAATTGTTAAAATATATCAATAAACTTAGATTGAGTCACTCATATGAACAATCACCTCTAACACTAGTAAGGTGAGTAAAAATGAGACTAATTGAGCTTTAATGCTCAAAAAGCGACTTGGGCGTAGTGAAATAAATTTTAACTCAAAATAATTATTAAGATATCATCTTAGTTAAGACTAAGATGAGGTTTCAAAATAAAAAAAATCGATATTAATGAAATACCACCATTCATGTGTCTATTATAATTGAAGACGAATATGAAATTATTCATCTACCACTAATGACAATGAGCAAATGAGAATTTTTTATTTGAAGTCTATATTTTTTGCAAGAAGACTAAGACTCGTATGATGTATTTTCTCTAACAAAAAAGAGCAACGACATACACTCTTTGTCTTCAGAAAAAGAAAATAATGCACTCCATTATAGCACTTATTTCATACTCATGTGCTAAGGATCATTACAAGAATAAAAAATGGATCCCTATTTTTTTTTTTACTATGTGAGCCTTATAGATCATATCTAAAATCTCAAAATCTTACCCCTTATGACTTTTGACTATCATGAGGTGATGTATATATGATCACTATCTTAGGAGTATATCCCATGATCATGAAATGATTTTACTTGAAAAAATACTTTTAGGAAAGTGAGTTAGTTCATATCTAATTGATATAAGAGCGAAAGAAAAAAAAGTAATTTTAGTTTTACACTTGCTACTTGTATTCATTATAATATATATAATGATGGATTGAATATGAAATTCTTGAGAAAATGAATTATATTCAGCCATGTGTAACTAAAAATGATTAGGGTATCTTAGTGCACTTTAAGGAATAATTAATTATAAAGTTGATGTCTCCTATATGGCTTGTATTATATATATATTGGAGCTCCTTTTATTGTGTGCTTCAGGTCACACAATCCATTCATTAAGTATGGAATTCTTGTGCAAGTTATAATATAATGTAGTAGATAAATTTAGTCCTTCATGGAAGAGTGAGAGATGTTGGTTATTGGGTTATTGGGGGTGTTTGGAGAGCGCTTTTGAAAAAAAATTAAAAAAAAAATATTTTTATTTTTTACGTGAAATTAATTTTTTTGGTGTTTTTAGATCATTTTTGATGTGCTGATGTCAAAAATTATTTTTTTAAGAAAAAATTATTTTGATACATTTCTAAATGAAAAATATTTTCAAAAGCAACCTCAGTCACACTCTCAAACATGCACTAAGCCAAGTCCACCTTGTCCATGAGGAATGAATCCGATCCAAGTATATATTACTAAAGAAAGTATTTATTTCTCTACTTATATACATAGAGACATAACTCATATGAAGAATAAGTTTTTTATTAGTGAAAAACGTAGTTTTCTCTTTTTATTCTCCATCTTGACTCTCTATATTAACCTAACAAGATTTACAAAGAAATCCATACTGTGAAATATCACTTTAATTCTAGTGATCGAAGTGACATTGAAATAATTGACCCAATAATAAGAAAATAAATTCTCACATGTAAGTTTTCCTTTCGATTCTACATTTTTTCTTTAAACAAATAACACTTCTACAACTACTATTTATTTATTTATTTTGCATAAAGCTAAAAGACAAAATCCTAATCAAATTACTTCATTAAAGTTTTGTAAATAAATTACTCATTAGAAGCATTATTTAAATATAAAGTTTACACCTAATGTTTATATAGTAACAAATGTATTGCAAAAAAAATATATATTAAAAATCATGACTATGATACTAATGTAAAATAAATAAAAAACTTGTGATAATTTGTTTTTTTTATTCCTAGATCAATCACTTCAGTGTCATTTTAATTTCTAAAATAAAAGTGATATTTCACAATATAAATATCTTTATAAATTTTGTACTATGTTATTTCAATAATAAAAAAAACCTATTCTTCATATGACTTATGTACTTATTTATACAAGTACAGGAAGCAATTAATTTTGTTGTAGTAATTTCTCTAAATAATTTCTCGAATGATAGAAAGAAGAACAAAGAAGCTATCATGGATGGATCATGTGAACATGCTGCTGCATACTGAATTCACGCACCATTTTGCCTCGTAAATCATCCTCGCTTTACTGACTTCATAAAAAAGGAGTGCGTCTATGCATTGCCTTAGCTAAAATCCCCCGAAGTCCAAATCACTCAAAATGGAGGATGAAACTGGTGGGGAGCTGAGCAGCGTAGCTAGCCACGGCTGCAACTGAACGGAGACTGAGTTTCTCATCTGCCACCATTAGCCAAATGTTCAGTTGGAAGATAGTTAGTTTAAATGCGAATAAAACGATACTAAAATTACATTTTGTTATTGAAAAACATCACAATTGCATAAAAACACAAAGTATAGATAAGAAGTTTACACTCTTAAATGGAATGCTGACGGTTCTTGGAAGAGTAAACCTGGACTTGCCTGTATTGGCGGGGTTCTAGTGATCACAATGGTCTTGTGATGGGTTTTTTTTTCCTGTCTCAGTGGGAATTAAAGACTCAAATGAGGCTGAATTGCTTGCAATAATAAAAGCCCTTGACCTATCTTCTACAAGGGATGAGTTTTTTAGAAGGAAATTCACTGTTGAGCCTGATTATGCTTTTGTTGTATATTGGATGAACAATCAATCTATTAGACCATGGAGATTACATGAAGTTTTTATTCTAAAGAGAGGTTCATCAATAACAAGAGGGTTTTTTTTCTCTACAAGAAGACTCTCTTCTGTTTTGTAGGTGTTTCATCGCTTAATCTTGTCTTGTCTTTAGTCAACTACTTTTACTGGTATACAAATGGTTGGTCTGATGATAAACTTGTGACCCTTTTAGATTTTGTGCTTACTGCGCTGTCTTGGGCTGCACTTTCTGATTATCTTCACACCCAATTCGTCAATTCAGGTGAAACAAAGTTCCCTTTTTTGTTGAGAGTCTGGTGGGCTCTTTTTTTTTTCCTTTCATTTTCTTGTTATTGTCTTGGTGTGGATTTTCTTGTTTATCACAAACGTGAGTTCTTTGAGATGAAGTATTTAGTATTTGATGTAGTCTCTGTTTTCACTGCTTTTTTTCTCAGTTATGTGGGGTTTTCGAGAAATAAGTGTCAAGATACTCTTCTTGAACAACCCCTTTTGAATGGCGATTCTAGTTCAATTAATGGTTTAGAGTCAAGTAAGTACAAAGGGGGTGATAGTGTGATGTCTTACGCAAATGCTGGTCTTTTCAGTATTCTTACCGGAATTTAAATCAAATAAAAGCTACGCCATTATGTTTTATTTTTTTTAACTTACGAAACGTTTCTGTTTTGTCTTTTCAGAATGGAATGAAATAGACAACTATGGTTTAACCCTTTCCAGTCAGTCAAAGCAAGGTCAGACTAGTGGAGAAATCATCAACATCATGACGTTGATTCAGAGAGAATTAGCGATTTTAGCTGGTCCATGCATGATCCGTGGTTGGTCATCTTGCAAGTTGGTTTGGCCTTGCTGATACTGTACAAAAATCTGGGGCCTGCAACAGTTTCTACTTCTGTTGCTACACTAGTTGTCATGTTGTTAAACTATCAACTAGGGAGATTGCAAGAGCATTTTCAGAACAAGTTAATGGAATCAAAAGATAAAGAATGAAGGCTACCACCGAGATTTGAAGGAATCTGAGGATTCCCAAGTTGCAGGGGTGGGAAATGAAGTTTTTGTCTGAGATTCTTGAGCTTAGGCAGGTAGAGACAGGATGGTTGAGGAAACATGTTTATAAACAGGCAATGATCAGTTATGTCTTCTGGGGAACTCCTGGTTTGGTGGCTGTGGCCACTTTTGGTACTTCTTATTGGAATCCCTCTTGAATCAGGGAAAATCTTATCTGCACTCGCAACATTCAGGATTCTTCAAGAGCCAATCTATAATCTTCCTGATACTATTTCTATGATAATAATAGCAGTGGTATGTCAGCCATCATTTTCATAACATAATCTTATCTATTACAGAACATGCCTCACTCAAACCATCAATTCCCTACCAGGTGATCTCTTGATGCTAGATGAGTAGCCTGACTGGTTAGGACCGCCATTTCGACTGCAGACGACACCTGAGAGTTGATCGTCATTTAGCTCCATACATGAAAAGCTGCAAGCTGTAGCGCATCTAAATAAGCGGATTGGGAGTCAAATCTCTCACAAAAAGAATGGCCTTTGTTCATTCCACGACACAAACCCTAGTGAAATAAACTGTAAAACCTCTGGGCGAAAAATGAAAAATTGACTAGTTTTATGTAAAACAAAAAAATTCATAACTCTTGATTGGGTTATTAAAAAATTCTGAAATTTTGCGTTAAGCCTTATAATATGATACCTTAGCTTGAGTTAAAATTTCAGAATTTTTAGAGAAATTCGAAAATTTGACGAAAAATCACAATTCAACTAGTTTTATGTTATTGGATATAATTTTCAATCCGACCATTGCATTGAGCTGAAAAGTTTTGAGGAACCTTAAAATATATTGAATAAAATCTAGTTAAAATTTTAAGATGGATGGAGCTAGGTAGTGCTAGAAAAAAATTAAAAACAAATAAATAAAATCATTAAGGGTAAAATTGAAATTAGCCATTTAAAACACAGATATAAGCTCTCCTTCTCTTCTAAGCACTGCCAAATGGGCAGAAACAAAAGAAAAAGACTGAAGAGAAACAGGGCAAACGTGAGATAAAGAGAGAAAGAGAGAAAAGTTAGGGAAAAAACACAAGAAATTGAGAAAATATCTTTATAAGCTTGCAAGTTCACCCTATAAAGCACTAAAGTAAGTGAAGGAAGGAGGATTTGAGAAGGGAAATTCAACTACCCTTGGAAGAGAAGAGAAATTGGAAGAAAAACAATAGGTAAGCATGAGAAGTTTAGATTTCATGTTTGATTTAGATGTGTTCTTAAGCTTATTTGATTAAGTTGGGAAGTAATTTCATGGGGTTTTACCTTAGTTTCCCTTAAATCCTAGATTTTTGAACTTAGGGTTCTTATGTGAATTTGGGGGAAATAGGAGGGGAAGGAAAAATGATGAAATTGAAGTGGAATAGAATGAAAATAAGTTGAAATAACAAGTAAATGAAAAAAAAATGGAGGAAAAAGAAACACCACATTTAGCCAAATGAAGGAAAAAGTGGGAGAATGAGTTTTGATGTTAATGTTAGAAACAAACCATATTTAATCATGATAATTGAAAATGTAAGAAAGACTAAATGAAGAGATAGCATTTAAATTGAGAAAATAATAATAATAATAATAATAATAAGTAAATTCAAATTAAAAGAGAAATAAACTAGTTAAAAGAAAATACAAAGATAAGATGTCTAGATTGTGTTTGAATATAGTATTTAGATAAAATAGATAATATGATGTGAGGGTATAAAGAATAGAAGAATTATTTGGAGGAATTATGAACATAGAGTAAGCAAAGAAGTAACTTGAGTTAAATATGAAGTTGTATGTAAAATAATGATGTTATATTTGAGAATGAATTTTATTAGAACAAATTACAAATAAAAATATTACGTGCTTTGTGTTTCGGCACATAAGAAAAATATTGATGGACTAATGATATAATGACAGTTGATTGATTTAGGAGTTGTGTCTGGAGCAGGTTATCAGACAGGAGGAGCTGGGTCATCTCGAGCAGAAGGTAGGTGATTCATCACCTTATTTTATAATTTTTAGTTTCCTTAATAATCTATGTTGCTCAATTAATTGATATTAAATGAATGGAGCAAATGAATAAATTGAGTTATGATTTGTGGATTACCGGTAAATTTTGTGAAATTACCGGTTTTGTTGGTTAACAAAGAGATTAACCGGATATGAGGTAATTCAAATGGAATTACCTGATTGATTGGCTAATAAAAGATGTTAGCTAGATGTTGGGTAATTTAAATGGAATTACCGGATTGATTGGTTAATAAAAGGGGGTTAGCCGGATGCTGGGTAATTCAAATGGAATTACTAGATTGATTGACTAATAAAAAAGGTTAGCCGGATGCTGGGAAATTCAAATAGAATTACCAGATTGATTAGCTAACAAAAGAGGTTAGCCGGATGATGGGTAATTCGAATGGAAATACTGGATCTATTGATGACTGAGGAAGGAAACCAAATTTCTGAGTAATTATATGAAAGTGCTAGATTTATTTGGTAATTAAGATGAGTTAGCTGGATTGGTAAATTTTGAAAAGATTATGTAAATTAAGGGATTAAGTTAGAATGAAGTAAAATTATTAAATTTCAAAGGTTAAGAGTAATTAATTAATATTAGAATAATATAGTGAATAAGTGACTTAATATTGTTATTGTTGAAACAGGTACATCGCGAGGTGATGCACATCGTTAGATATAGGAATACTCCTGTTTTTGAATTACTATTTTGGAATGTAATATTCATGTCGTTATTTTGAGTGTAAATCCTTTTGTGTTGTAAAAATTAAGTAGAAGGTGTAACATGTAGTGGATGTATTATATATATATATATATATATATATATATATATATATATATAGTTGTTAGTATGACCAAATCATCTTCAAAATGATAAGATAAAGATTTATTATAACTATATTATGACTCTTAATCTTAAAGTTGTATTTATGTGGTTTAAAGGCTTATATGTAGTTAGTTAGCATTTATTACGTATAATGATGAATTTGTTTATCTTTTAAGTTGTTCTGGTAGTACATTTATGTTAATTTACTAATTGATATTATGAGACTTGCATATATTGATAAGTATGAATATTGAATTATTGTTTGATGAGAATGTGATCTAGGATGATTGGATCAAGATGGAAGTTGCAATGACATATAATAGAAGTGTTGTCAATAACTTGGTATCAACAAAAATAGAGGAAACTCTGCCGAAATTTCAAAAAACAAATTCCCATAATTTATACATGGTAAAGAAATGTTGGGAGAATTCATGATATTATAATTTGAGGGTGTTACATTTTGGTATCAGAGTCAGGTTTAAAGTTCAAGAGACCATTATTAATGAAAAAGAATATTGTTTCAGGTTGGTGTGTACATGGCAAGAAGCCACAACTGACTTGTCACCCGTGAGGCACGAGCATCTAGTTGAGATTGGAGATAGAGGACTAGAGAGAGATCCTCTGGTAGATACAACATCTTTTGTGCCAGCCGGGTCGGTGCAATCCAGAGAAGGAGAGTCATCAGGACTCCGAGATGAGCAAAGGATATTTGGTGGAGATGGGCAGGGGACTCAGTCCCCATCAACAGTAGCACCTGCAGCAGCACCTCTTAGGGTAACACCTCCACCATATCCAAATCCTACGTATTTTGCACAGTTGGTTCATGCAATGATGACAGAGATGGCGAGACCATTGAGTACTACCCTCAAGGATAATGTGGTCACCTTAGTTCGATGGGTAAAAAGTCGGAGAGAATTAGGTTGTAAGGCATTTATGGAAGAGGATGATGCTGAGATAGCTTGGCGATGGTTACGAAAGATATAGAGGTTTATGGATCAAATAGCAGTACCTGTAGAGCTTCGAGTGGATTGTGCTACTCAGCTATTATCGGATAGAGCCCATACATGGTGGGATATAATTAAAGAGAGGCAGGATGTTAAGACACTTAGATGGAGGGATTTCAAAACAGAGTTTGAGAACCACTATTATTCCCGACAGCATCGAAAGATCAAAGAACAGAAGTTTTTGGCTCTTACACATGGAGATATGACAGTATTGGAATATGAGAGGCGGTTTCAAGACCTCTCTAAGTTTGCTTCTGTTTATTTATCGACTGAGCAGCATCGGATCGAGAGACTCCGAGATGGACTCTGATAGGAGCTGAGGATGGGATTGGGTGCCTTGCAGTTTCCGACAGTAAGAGATTTAATAATGTTCTCTCAATCTCTAGAAGCCGTGGCAGTCGCAGGGCGGCGGGAAGGTGATGGGCAGGGTACTATGGGAACAGAAAAGCGTAAAGAGCCTACATCATTTATAGGGAGACCTCCATTTCAAAAAAAGGAAAAGAAGGACATTTTGATCAGTTCAGAAAGGGAGGAAATTTTGAGGAAATTTTGGATCAAGCGGTACATCGAGTAGACCTATGCAAAGCTCATAGTGAGGGTGGTCACGACCACAGAGTAGTTTACCAGGGGTCGTAAAGGGCTCCAGGATGGCTACTTATCCCCTGTGTGTGAGATACGAGCGTAGACATCCTGGAGCCCTCTACGACTCCTCTTGGTAAACTAGTATGTGGTTGTAACCACCCTCCCTGTGAGCTCTGCATAGGTCTACTCGATGTACCGCCTGATCTAAAATTTCCTCCCTTCTTTCTGAACTGACCAAAATATCCTCCTTTTTCTTTTTTGGAAATGGAGGTCTCCCTGTAAATGATGTAGGCTCCTTACGCTTTTCTGTGCCCATAGTACCCTACGGCTGCCACGACCTCTAGAGATTGAGCAAACACTATAAAATCTCTTACTGTCGGAAACTGCAAGGCACCCAATCCTATCCTCAGCTCCTGTCGGAGTCCATCTTGGAGTCTCTCGATCCGATGTTGCTCAGTCGGTAAATAAACAGAAGCAAACATAGAAAGGTCTTGAAACCGCCTCTCATATTCCAATACTATCAACATCCTAAGATTGTTCGGTCACATCTGGTAGATGGAGGGATTGCCCCTATCTAGATGTTGCGTGTTATTATTGTGGAGAGTCAGGGCATCGTAGGAGAGAGTGTCCTCATAGGACTATAAGGCAAACGCAAAGATAAGGTTTTTCAGGACAAAGTCAGCAGCAGTTTGTGACTGTGGACAAGCCGAGTAGACCTGCCCAGTCTGGGACTAGTGTCATTCGAGGTCGACCCCGAGTACAAGGAAGGGGAGCTTAGGGAAGAGTTTTCCATATGACTTAGAAAGATGTGCGAGCTGCCACTGATGTTGTTGCAAGTACTTTACTATTAGAATCTCAACCTGTATATACATTGATTGATCCTGGTGCTACCCATTCCTTCGTAGCTAGAAAATGGAAGGATAAATTAAAAGTGCAACCTATGAGAATGGAAGAAGGGGTAGCATTTGGTACACCTCTAGGGGAAACTATACTTATAAAGTATGTCTATAGAAGTGTTGTCAATAACTTGGTATCAACAAAAATAGAGAAAACTCTACCAAAATTTCAAAAAAAATCTAATAATTTAGACATATTACCCAACACTTGAGATTGGTAAAGAAATGTTGGGAGAATTCATGATATTATAATTTGAGGGTGTTACATAACCAAAGGTCAATACACTTTATGAATGATCAGGTCTCGAATTTGTTAATAACTAAAGCTAAAACCTCTTAAAGAACAATGCCCCAGACAAGCCACATCCTAGTCAATACAGATTATGATTCTTCTGAATGAGCTTAAGCTGTGTGCCTGAGCCAAATATCTGTTCTCCAAGAACGGGAAGCATATGCACAAGATAATAGTTTCATTTGTTTCAGCATTCAGAAATACAGCCATTTGATCACGAAGGATTCCATGATTGTAATTCTCGCAATACGAGCGAAATTTGTACTTCAGAGTTTGATGAGAAGGTGTGTTTGATGTTGTTTTTACTTTTATAATTAAAATATAAAAGAAATAGTTTCATAAAACATTTTTAATTGCCGTTTATAATTGAAATCCAAGAATTTAGTTAAAAATAAAGTTGATAAAAAACAGTTTCATGTGTTTGATTATCATACTTTTCATATCGCTGTCAACTTGTGATATTATTTTTCATAACCATAATAACATAATATAACTAATAATTTTAGTAAATTATATATTTTTATTAGTCTTCCAGCATGTCATCACGAACAAGATGCATACATTCACTAGAAATATCGACTGTTTCTTCTCAAGTAAGAGGAAATGTGTTGATGAACATTTACATGATACGGGCAAGGCATTCCAGAATTCGACAAAATCAATCATGTTACACACATAGAAGTTTGTTCCAGCCAGAGTTTAACAATGCTACCTGTTGATACGTGTTGCTTTTTTTCTTGTATCCTTTATGAGCAGAGTCCAGTATCATTCCCCTGGAAAGACAGATTGACGAAAAGATAAACCTGCAAATATTGATTTCAAGAAAAGGCCAGGTATATAATCTATGACCAACCGAAGCAAAGCTAAATGGACTGGAAAGATACTCTAAAACTTTGATTCAAACATTTGGGGAAAAATAGATGGAATATGATAATAAATATACAATTAAGGTTCCTAAAATTACACTGATTAATTAATAGAGCAAAAGCAAATCCACACCCTTAATTATACAGCAATTCTGCTGCTACAATTAATAGACCAGAAAAAGGGGAAATAATCATAATAGAAACATTATAAATGCACTGTTTCTTACAATGATATGTACATCAGAATCTGAAAGAATGCATAAACAGGTAACACACTACAAAAAGATAGATAAATGTACTCAGCCTCCCTCCAAGCTCTTCCTTTTTTAAGTTTTCAAGTTTAATTGACATCTCGTGAAGCTTGGCCTTGCCATCTGCATGAGAAAAAAAGATCAAAATCGTTAATAAGCATATCCATAAAAAGCATTGCAATATAGACCGTAAAGGAAAAAAATAAAAACAAATCAGAAAAATCATTATTTGCTATTTAGAAATGCACAAAAAGATCAAAATCTTTAATAGCCAAAGATGCTCAAGTTAGATGCATGATTTCCCTATTTTCAAATAGTAAACAATTTATTAGTGATACAAAAATCACTTACCTTGAGAGCAGAAATCTCGCAAGTGGGCTTAAATTGGCATTTGAATTAAATTCCTTGGCCGGTAGCTTTTTCATGCTATCAGCATCTGTATTTCCATTTTGTGTTTCTTCAGGGGTTGTCTTGCACTTGCTTAATAGGCCAGCTGCAAGCTCCTGCAGATCTCTCAGTGAAGATTCTTTCGAACTGCAGAAACCACTTTTACTTCAGTAATTTGAACTAGCAATTGCCACTAGGTTGGCAAATACTTTCACATTAACAGAATATTCTTTGGCGATTTAAGTGAGAATTTTGAACCTTGCCAACTGCTGAAGCAAATTTCTGACAAAGATATCACAAGATCCAGGCTTTACACGCTCCATATTTACAAACGAATTTGTGACTGCATGAAAAACTGCTCTTTCTGAAACATCAGCAACAGCCTATATTATACAGATCAACTTATTAGAAATGAAACAGATGAAGATGAAATTGACACAAGCTTAACAAGAACATTGTGGATCCTTCAGATTGCGCATAGAACTTGAATCAAAGATTCCTAAACCGTCAGAAAGGAACTAACACACTCACAATTTTAAATCACTAAAAAATACAAGAATTGTGTGACACCAAAAATTCTATGTTTCATATAGCCCTAGGCGGATATAATAAATGACTTGAAGGGCCAAATTTCCTGCATAGCTAGTACCATTCTTTGCAATGGTTTGTCAAAAGCGAAAGAGATGTGAATTGATGAGAAATACTAAATCCACCTGTCTCTATTGCAAAACTTCATTTTGTTGACAGAAAGGAACTTCATAACTGACTTGTACACCTTGGAAATTAGATTACAATTTATGAAATAACAAAACTACAATACCTCTGTCATGCAAATCTGAAAACTGATACACAGCATCATTTGGTTTCTCACCTCTTTTAAGGATGGGATAAGCAAAACTGACAAAGGTGTTGACGAAGATGCTATTCTTGCACTTTCTTCAACATCGATGGCTTGCTGTGATCTTGCAAAAGCTTTTGGTGCATCGAAGTATTCACGAGAACTTCTGAGGTAGAAGTGTTGCCCTTAAGAAACTTGTAAAAGATTTTTTCTTTTCTTTTTTTGCAGGCAAAATGATTATCCACGTGTTTGTTCAAGTAAAATGTACCTGGAAGAATCAGAGCTGTTTGTCAATTGCTCTCTTCTGTTCCCCAGCCCATCACTGTTATTCTTGCTTGGTACAAACCTTTCTCTAGCATTTCCTTTCCTCAACCCTCCTTGAAACACGGCCCTAGCCTGCATACACACATCAATCAAAGAATCTTCTCAGCATAAGCACACTGAAACATTCCAGATCAGAATCTCCTAGTGAACATGAAACTGTCAAAAGGAGGAAAGGTCAGGAATCTGAAAAAAAAAGGTAAGAACGTGATTTGAACAAACTTTAGGAAGATCCAGGGGAAAATATCCTCAGGATTGGTTGGGGGAGACAGATGAGAAAATAAAACAGAATAAAAAAATATAAGCAAGATTGAATGCAAGTTCTAATATTGCTTCAGGATCGAGCACAGTTGAGAAGCACTAAATAACAATTCAAGACTGGTTCAAAAGGATCTGATTATTAATGACCATATTTACAAGCTGCCTAATGAAGTTAGCATGTAACAATAAAACACAGAAGTAACCTCGGCGAGATTTAGAGCACTGTCTTCCAGAGAGGCACTTGAAGTTTTCTCTTGCATTCCTAATCTGGATTTAGAAGTCCGAGGAGAATCAGATTCATCATGTTGGCCACGATAAACAACTGTTCCACTGGTAGAAGCATCTTCAAAAGTAGTCAATGTGCTGCTAGACTACACAATATAAAGATCTGATAAAATAAATGGGTTGCACAGGGAAGCAATACGCATTGCACAACTTAATTTCCTAGTATGTGGACAGAAGTTGTACCGCATTATTTTGATCTCGAAATAAGGCAGATGGCTGAGATCTTTTAGGAGTCCGTATCACAACAGTTCCTGATCCACTCACGGACAAATCATCCTGGAAATTGAGTGCTTCAGCCAATATTAAAAGTTTGGTCTGGAGAGTTTCAGTTTATTCAGTTTCTGCTATAATTGCCAAGCAATTCAGCACACAATTAAATTCCTAACCAGTCAGCAGCAGGTTCGAACAAAACTGGATAACATGTAGGCATTACTTCTATAAATTCTAACATGGGTCACTGTTGGAAACATTCCAGGAGAATGCTATGCTTGTGCTTAAGCATGTAACTTTTCCCAATCAAGTTGATGGCAGCCACTAGCATCCAAATATTTAGTACAGCTGATTTCATCACTTCTTTGTTCCTATTCTTTATTAGAAAACTATCTTGGTCTCTATTCTTAGCCCACAACACTGGTGAAGTTTTCATTCTTGATATAATTGCATAATTCAAAGGAGAGAACTTACATCATCATGGGAATTATCCTGATGATCATCGTGATATGGATCCCTAGCATCTTTACCATAGGATAATTCCAGTGATTCCTGAAGTGCATTTCCAGATGCAGACAACAAATGATTACCACTCTCTGAAGCTCTTCTTTGGGTATCCTTATTGTATGAAATATCTGTTTTCTTTTCTCTAACCTGAGGTGGTCTTGCAGCACTTCTAACAGTTCCTGTAGTCTGTGATCCACCAATGCTGAAGTCCCATCCAGCATTTTTGAAGGGCTTTCCCTGGGCACTGCAAATTAAACCAGTCCACCGGAATAAGATAACACATATTGCAGGTAACAAGCAATAAGAAAATGAAATTCACCTGGCTCGAACAGTTCCATCAGCCCTCAAGTCTCTCGCAACCTTCATGGTATCAAAACCTTCCACTCCTTTAGGACCATTTCTGGGGGGTTCTGCATCCATTATCTGGTACTTTGGACGCTCTCTGTCAAGATGACAAGAAGAGTGTAAATATTGTGCTTACTTATGTAACAAAGATGCATCCAGTTTTGCATTTTTTTTAACAAAAATAAAGTCAGGAACTGTTAAAGGAAATGATGCCTGAAGCAAAATTTAGCACGTTTCAAGCTAACTTATGATACCTTATATCCTTAATACAGACATAAAACAAAATAAAGAGAGGAGAAAAGGAAGGTAAATAGAAAAAAACTTCAGCAACCATATTTGTTTTAGTGGGAATGCAACATCCTAAGGCAATGGACAAAAGCAAAATATCGCACCTTATTCTTTCCAAGAGCCTTGGGCTCTTTCTAGCATTTCTAATAAACCGATGCTTTAGAAGATCCTTAGCAAATGGCCTCTGAAATTTAATACATGGAAAATTAAAATGTAAAAATCAAACAATGGTTAAGCCAACTGAGTATTAAATACACATCACCCATTTCAACTAACAAGTATCAGAACATTTAAAAACATGGATAAATAAAAGAAAACAACAAGAGAAAATGTGGGTTCTTTCACAAATAGAAAATTATTTTCTTTTTCCATTTCCAGTTTGTTTTGTTTTTCAAAATTGAAAAACAGGTTCAATTGCTGAGAATGAAAAGGATTTTTTCCATTAAAAAAATAAGTATTACATGAGATTACAACTATTTTTCATAAAAAAAAAAAACCATGATTTATAATAGTCATCTTAATATTTTATATTCATGATAATCTAATTATAAAATATTAATTTATTTTCATGCAATTAAAAATTATCTTAAAAAAGTTATATTGTTAAACTAAAGCAAACTTTATATTAGATTTATAATAAAGATTAAATTTATGGCACTAACAAATATAAAATATGAAAAAATTATATTTTATATGGCTAAAAAGTGTTTGTATACAAAATAAAATAAAATGCATTGTTCATGTTTTTTCTTCATTTGAAAAATGTGGAAAACTTATAGAGGAAAAGTATGGAGAACCTCTAAAATGTTTTCAAACTCAATACAAATTTTAAAAACTGAAAAAAAAAATTGAAAAATATTACATTGAAAAGAAAGTTTCATTTTTCTTTTTTCTAACTCTGGTTTTTCTAGAAAATTGGAGTATTGCTATGTCTTCAAACAGCCCCTAAACTTCATATTACATCAAGAAAGCCATGTATCAGCTTAAAATGTCTTCAGATAAAAATTGAAACACAAGAATCTTAATCACAACATGTCTTGTCAGTTTGCTTTGGAAAAATTGCTATATTGTTAGTGATTGAGTAAAGTTTTTAAGCTAATAAATTTAGGAAATGAAAGCAAAACCCATCTCATTGGGTTGGGTTACAGCACAAAGCAAGTACAAATCCTTGCAAGTCTCAAGGAATTCGAGTGCAAGGACACCAAACAAAAAGCAACCATCAGTGCTCTTTCATACTTCACCAACATATCGGAATGCAAGGTCTCACACCAAAAAAGTAGCAAGTACTTGGTAAAAAGTTCTACTTTCATGTCAGATCACATTCCTTACGAAAATGTGACATCGTGGAAGAAGGATTCTTATTTGCAGATCCGCAAACAAATCCACGTAAAATATGAGTTGAAGAAAATCTTGTCATAGGACAGGTCGAACTATGATTTATCCAAAAACATATAATGCACCACCAAACTTTGGCTAAATTCTAAATGGTAGGGCTTCACAACCCCATAATTTTCCACCCAAATATCCCATATGGCATATAATGCAGCTAAATTTACCAGACAGCACAGTTTCAATACAAGCATCTGGGGTGGGTATTAAATGAATTGGTCGTGAGCATTCTTGTAACCATTTCAGTCAAAATAGTTCCTGGCTCCTAGGATGAGCACAGCACTTGTGAAAACCATCTACTGCAGGTTGAATGTTAATCAGAGAAAATTGTATTGATTAAAGCTACACAAAAATCATGCTGTCCCATTTTCTTTTGAAATAATTCATCTGGCATAATTCACCTAACTAACTGATTGACGAATGGAATTCTACCCCTAAAAGTCTTTGAATGTGTAAGGAGCTTAAAACAGGATTCGTTTCAACATTTACCATTGTCAAAATCCTTCTCCCAATCATTAGACATGAAAAAGAAATACGAGAACTGTTGCACTGGTATAGTGTAACCACCAAAAAGAAAAGGAGCTGTCATACAGCTGCATTAGCCATGTAAACCAAGAAACAAAGTAAAATGTGATTCCCCTAATTAAGCATATATCTTTGAAAGGTATGCTATTACTTGGATGTGATAATCTGCAAGGGTAGAGTCAATTTGATTTAGTGTTCTCACAAGCTCCCTTTTTTTGTCTGCAAGGGGCATAACTTCTGGTGGAAGGTGAGAAACATCACTCAAACAAATTACTGAGTGGAACAAAGGATCTCCACTCAAAAAATGACAAACTCAAACAAAACAAAATAGAGGATCACAGCAAACAATTGGATTTGAAAACTCAAAAAACTGGTGCAATATTCTTCTTTTTTTTGTGACAAGTATTTAAGGAAACATCCTAGATTCACGGAAGAGCCCCCCTTGTCTCCTCCCCTTGATTTAACTCCCCCCTGCACCTCACTTAATAAGTGGACAATAAGGTATGGTATGTAAATTTTGCAGCTCTTGCTAATCAATTTGAACACATCACCAGTTTTGCTTTTCACATTCATTCAACATCCAAACCAAAAAAAAGAAAAGAGCCGCATATCAGATCTTGTTTTTTAGAACAGCACTAAATGAACTCAGTATAATAATCCAAATCAAGTTCAAATCCTAACTCCAACTTTTCATATTTCCAAGACAATGGATATGGGGACCAGTATCAGAGTTTCTGCAAGGGTGCAGGGATATGTTTATTTGTCACCATCATATTGTTACTACATTTGTTTACCATCTAGCATGCAACACTGATAAAGTTTTTCTAATTTATAAATGGCACCTCTGGCAAAGAAACACACAAAAGGGAAGAAATAAATTGCTTTTCATTTTCTTATTTGTGCCTACAGATTAGTCTTTCACAGTTCAAAAAGAACATGTTGCACCCCTCTCTCAATGTGTGTTTGGGCATGTAAGCATGCATGCATGGTTGTGTGCATATAATGATAAGGGAACTTGAAGCAACAAGCATGTCATAAAATTTCATTGAAAAGTTGAACTTGAGTTTAACCAAGCCCTAAATTGATTCGTCCACTTGCAATTACTCAAGAACACCCAATTCATAGGAAAACCATCATATCTCCAATACTCCCAAGGAAACAGGAAATAAATAATACAGAGGAAACAAATACTAGCCTCGGCAGGAACTTTCTTTAAACAGAATGAGACAAACTCTTTCATAGGACGAGAAAAGTGTTCATCCAGCTGCACAAGAAACACAAAATGTCAAATAGTACTTCCATATGTTAAATACATATTTCTTCATTCTACAATTGCAAAGTCACTAATCAGTTTGACATTAAAGAATGCAGAGAGAACCTGTGGTGGATTTTCTCGAGGTATGATAAAGAGGACCCTCATAGGATGAATATCAGCAAGTGGAGGTTCCCCTTTTGCCATCTCAATAGCAGTTATCCCTATAGACCAAATATCTGCCTGCATCAAGCAAGGGATTTAGCATGGCCATACTGAAATGTTGATATGGAGGGAGGGAGAGAGGATTGATGTACAACTCTAGCAACACATCACAAAACCCAAAAGAAAAGCTAAGAACTGTTTCAAATATACCTTCACATTATATCCTTCTGAATTCTGAATCACCTCTGGAGCCATCCAGAATGGTGTTCCTACAAAAGTCTGTATTTGTTAACCAAATTAGCATATTGCATTACAGATTTTTCACTCAAAATTAAATGCCAGAACAAAGCAAGATATGTTTAATTGATAGTTATCAGAAGATGATGAGTTCTAGTCATCCAAAGAATGCTACCAACTTGAATTGTGAAACAGAAGAAAGAAATGGTTAGATGACAAAATATATAATGAAGATGAATTCCAGTCATCCAACAAATGCTACCAACTTGAATTACAAAACTTGGATAACAAAAGGACAGTAAGCAGGGCTGTGGCCCAAAATGACTGGTGCAGATAAGTCAACTTGAATAATAATTGGACGGGGAACCACGCCACTCATTCAAACAGTAAATAATGGTGATGTCTCCATCTACTAAGTAGTTACTCCCTTGGTCCAAAATAAAAGGCCACTACAAAAAGCAATAAAATTTAAAGTTTATTTTTTAAATTAGAGACGGGATTCATTCAGTTATTTTCTTTATTTTTAGTTTTCAATGAGTTGAACAAAGATTTCAATTGTTTTAATTTAACAATTGAATATGATCTAATATCATTATCTACAGGTGCCATCAATAGTTTCTGCAGATCTGCTATTTGGCAGTGGCAATTATCTGCTACTCCATATTAGTTTAACAAACAAAAAAAGCAAATATCACAATACAAGTTTAAGCAAGGAATAGGCCCTAAACCAGTAGACCTAACAGTAATTGATAACAAAAAATCCACAAGGCGTATTCCACTATGTTATACTCTTTACTAGTTGTAGAACAAAGCTTCGCTCAATAAATTGCAGTACCTTTCTCCTCGAAATTGTTCTTGTTAATTGTACAGAAACACCAAAATCTGCAACCTGTCACAAGGTCACCATAGTAACTTGGAATACTAAAAGTGAGCACATAACTCCACTTACTCAAAAATAAAATAAAATAATGGTAAATCTAGTACATTTACATATCTTCTAATACATCACTCTACAGATGATCAAGGGAACCTTATAAGCCTATTCTAGATAAAAGGAAATACCTTAACATCACCATTCTCACTCAACAAAATGTTTGCAGCTGCCAAATTTAGTGGGCAGGATGTCAGTGGACATGCAGTTTCAAGCAAGCATTGAAGTAAAAAAAAATAAAAACAGGAAGGACAGATTAAAATCAAATTAAAAAATAATTTATTTTGCAAAACCTTTAATATCTCTGTGCATTGTTCCTTTGTTATGTAAATATTCAACTGCGTACAGCAAGTCCCGTAAAATACAAGCAATTGACATTTCATCCAGTGGAGGACCTGACTGCAGCTGCGAAATAAAATCTGTATTAGCTTTTCAGAGGATAATCGTTATCTAGAAAATCATCTGGTTCAATTATAAATAAACAATAATTGACAATTACTGCATCAACATTGCAAATATGCATTATTAGGAGTCTTTCACAGACAAAATTACTAATTTCATGTAACAAAGAAATGGAACAAGTGAAGTAACCTACTAGGTCAGCAACAGATCCACCAGCCATGTACTCCATAATTATCCATAGTTTCGTCTGGTGAAGATAAGATCCATAGTACTCGGTGATATATGGAGATCGGCATTGTTGCAAAACAGAAATTTCCTAGCAATTAAATTAAAAACATGAGGAACAAAATCATCACATGTAATAAATAGATAACCCTGGATAAGAGTTAATACCTTTTGAATATCTTCAATTTCATCCTCACTGCAGAAGACAAAATCAAGCAATATTTAGGAAATAGAGAACCATTTTATAATGTTTATAATACTTGCAGGCTAAAATGTTTTTGGAGGAAAAAATAGCAGTCTGTTTGCAATACAAAAAGCTTCTAGTTCAAGTCACCGTCAATAAGAGTCAAGAGGCAATATAATAAGTAATCTCCCCCGACATGCATTTTACCATGAGGCAAGACATGACATATATGAAGTCAAAAAACACAGATACCATGTTTCCATTGTTGTTTCCCAAATATCTTGGTATTTTCTTTTCATTTTTTTTGGTGATATGAAAATATTTTGCTAATACTAATCTCCTTACATTAAAAGTGGGAAATTGAAAAAAAAAAACATTTAACTTCACTTGATAACATTTTTGCAACTGTTTCCCCAATCATCAATATCAGCAACAGTGACACAAGGTCATTCCTCCAATAAAATATTAGGCATAGGATAACATCTATTTGCACCTAGGATCTACTTTCAAAAACAACCTCATAGTCTATGTTTTCTTATAACACAGTAAAGTGGTTCGACTGCTTTAACACCTATAACTTACTTTGACAGGAATTTATGAAGTCTGTTAACATACATCCGTTCAGTAAAGTTATAGAACAATTGTGAATCAGGGAAGAATGGAAAACTGGGGTGTCTTCAGTTTCTCTGTTGCCAGGAAAATGTTCACATGTACACAGAGAGACAACCCAGGGACGAAGATTGGAGATCAGATGTGATTAATCCTCTAATCTCAATAGCAGAGAGCAGAATACAAAAGGCAAAATAACTAGTGCTGTGTACTTACGATTCTTCTAAATCAATAACTTTGATAGCAACTTCTTTGTTAAGCTCCTTATCAAACCTGCAAATTAAAAAGTCATCAGCAGCAACAAATGCAGCATGTACACGCATCAGATAGTTATTGTGATGGTAAAGTTTCATTTTGGAAATAAAAATAGCATGCAATATCAACAAATGCAGCATGAACAAGGGAATTTTGATGACATAACAAAGCATATTTCAGATTTATGGCAAAACGACCCTCAAAAATTCTTCACTAAGACTAAACAGGTGAATTAAATTTTTTCAGCAGATCATATTCCATGATTCCTTGATGCAAAGAATCCCTTGTTCCTACAGTTGGCAAGGACATAAGATTTCAATTTATGATCCAAGTTTCTACGTTTCCATTCTGCATGGATGATAGCTTAGTTTGTCTCATTTTCAGAAACCATACATAGAAATAACTTAATCATTTAGGGAGTTTTGTATGTTATGCATCTTTTTGTTTCATTCTCATAGATGATTTCAGCTACGGCAGGGTATGAGCTAGAATTGCCCTGATGTAATGGGTGTCCACCAACTTAAGGCTCCAATGTGGTTACAAATGTATTGACAACTTATGTTCCCATGCAATGTACAGTGATATTGTACAAATTTCAAACGAGGCTTCCTAAGAAATGCATAGAGTTCCAAACTATTATAAGCAAGAGAATTGCAAAGTGATTCCTGCAAAACATAAACAAGAAATGAACACATACGCTTTATAAACATCGCCAAATGATCCTCTCCCGATCAACTCCAATGAACTAAATCTAGCCCCAGCGGCCTCCAGTAACCCAGCTGCATCAGCCATTTCTATGTAATCAAACAAAACCTCCTTTACAGCCACTTATGCACGCAAAATTCAAACAAGCACGTCCACAGTACCCACATTCTCCAAAAAAAACAAAAAGCACACTTCCAATTCTTCACTCCAAAACCAAATTCCCTCGAAAGGGTCTCTATAAATCCATATCTTAGCCTCAAAAACCAACTCTGCAACACAATTCATCGCAAACCCATCACAAATCTATCACGATTTAAGATCTAAAAAAACCCAAAAAGTAAACTCTTCCAGCAATGCAATAAAACTAAATTTACACTCAAAGCAAAACCCATATAAACAAATTCAAAGCAACACGTGATTTTGTTTCTCTTTATTTCTTGTCCGTTAGGTGTAAGAGAGTGAACAGCTGAGCGAGATATTTTTCCAAAAGGACATCCCAACAAAAGAAATTTGGCAACAGCAAAATTACATAAATGATAGCGAAATGACAACAAACAGGTAGCCTCCAAAATGGGTTTAATCAAAATTGACAAATTTGTTACCTTTTTGTTGATTAATCGAGACAGCAACTGAACTTGGAGGCAATTATAGATCTTTATTTCTCTTGTGTGAATCTCTTTCAAGATTTAAAAAAAAAAAAAAACGAATTCAATTTCTCGGGGCCGGCCTCTCTCTTGTGCGCGCGCTAGAGTCTCCCTCGTATGGGCCTCGTTGATGGGGGGCTTATGAGAAGAGATGCAAAGAAATGAAGGGATCGAGAGAAATGAAAGTGTTTTTCTAGTTTTAATATTTTGATTTAATTGAGGTTTCTGATTATTTTTTTTCTCCGCTATAATTTGTCTTTATTTTTTATTTATTTGTTTTAGCAATAATTGTTGTGTTTTTGTGTAAATTAAGGATAAAACTATCTAATGATGAACTCGTGTCCGTACTGTATTGGATCTGAAGAGTTTAAACGACTGTCGTTTTGAGTTGGGTGAAAAAGGGCTTCCTTCTCTCTCTCTCTCCCCTTTCAGTGTTATATGCTTATTTACTACTAAACTCTTCATTGATGATGATACCCATTATACTGTAATTTATCATAAACTCTTTCTATTTTTTTGTTCTTTTTTAATCCACAAGCTACTTTGTAAAATATATTCTTCATGAACTACACAGCATTTTAAAATGAAACATGTGGTTTATTATTATTTTATTATTTTTTGAAACAAGAAATATTTATAATTTTGTGAAATTCTCATCAATGATTACATAAATATAAAAGGAAACACGTTCAAATAATTCTAAATCTTTTTTTTTTCAATCCTAATAAATATTAAAAGTTAGAGTCCAATTTTTTACTCGTTTTGAGTCTTACAATGTGTTATCCTTTCCTAATAATTATGTAAAAAGATAAAGTATTGATAACCTCTTTTTATGAACATAAAATCTCTTTTTTACTCCCAACAAACCTAAAAAAAGAAATTTAATAATGCTTAAAATGCAATAAAATTATTTGACATATTAAATAATAATATATATTGCATATTTAAATCATGATCCCATCAGTTTTTTTTTTTAAAAAAAAAAGATTAACCTCGTAGAGTAATAATGTCATAGAATAAAGTTAAGGTTCATCAATTTAAACATATTTGGATTTCAAAAGAATAAATGTGATATTTGACATATTCTCTACGAACAAAAAAAAAATACATCTCTTGTTGTCTCCTCTTGAACCTTGAATATTTCTTTGATAATAATTCAAATTAGGATCAAACTTCATTTTGAGGGAATGTTTGGAAGTTTTTAGATGATAAATGAAATTATTTAAATAAGAAAATAAAAATATGAAAAGGGTAAAAGCGTTAAGATAGTAAGAAAGAGAGACAGGTCAAAAATGAAATGATAAAAATAAAAAATTATAAAGTGTCCTTAATAGTTGTGAAAAAACTAGAATTAAAGGTACAATTTCAATTAAAAAAAACACAAGATAAAACTTGAAGAATTAAAATTATAGTGAGATTAATTGTTAAAATGTCAAAATCAAGGTGAAAAGCCCAATGACTCCATATATAAACAAGTAATTCTATTTATTTGTATCCTTAAACACCTCATAAGCCTAATAATAAGAAGAAGAAGAAGAAGAAGAAGAAGAAGAAAAGAAATTCAAGCAAAATCATGACTTGTTTGTGTGCAATATATCATTTTTCTTATTATAATTAATAATGACTTTTCATCAATGAATAAAACATTTAACATAATATGAGGCAAGATGTCTTCCCTTTCAACAAATCAAAACTCTTATTTAGAATCCAACATTATTCTTTCTAAAATAGTCCTCTATTTGTCAAATATTTATTCATGACACAATCCAAACCAATCCCAATTTCATGTATACCAACAAAACTCCCAAAATCATACCATGATGCTTGGATGACATGTGTTTGTAATTTTGACTAAAGAAATCTAAATTTTCTTGTAATGAAAATCTTTTAAATCTACATCTCAATGATTTCATTTTAATAATTCAACTTACATGAACACAACCATTAAAAATTATGGTTAGACACAAGAGATAATCTAAAAAAAAGAATGAAAAAAGGTTTTACATTAAAAAAATTTATTAACTATATATACAAAGTTTTGGCAAAACTAGTGATGGTGATGCATACATGCCTTATGATGTCGACAAAAAAAATAAACATAATTAGATTTACTAGAGGGGAAATATATTTTATAGAATCCATGGTGATAACAATAAACAAATTATGATTTGAAAAAACACCATATTAAATTGAGTGCAGTAGAAGTAATACCATTTTCACGGCAATGGTGATATCATTAGATTACATTTATGAATAATGATAAGCAAAGTCAATATTAGATATGTTAAGACAATTTACTAACCATGCACATTTAATAAAAAAAATAAAATAATAGATAACATATAAATAAAAACTCATAGTAGATTTAAAGGGTATTTATGTCACTCAAACAATTCAAGTATGAAGAGATTAAATCTAGAGACACCTTTGAAGTAAGAGATGTACTTAGAAAAATAAAGACTAACTTTTAAAATCTATCATTTATGTTATCCCTCAACTTTATATAATATCACTCAACAATGACATCAGAATTAATTGTTGCATATAAGACAATATAAAGAAAATATAAGACAATATATGTTTATTTTAAGGTAGTCACCTCTCAATGATGGTTTTTTTTTTTTTCTTTAAGCGTAATTACCTTTAGGTGAGATTATTGTTTTGGTTTTGTTTTATTTTATTGAGAATTGTACCCTTTTATGAGACTATTATTTGTTTTGCTTTATTACATTGAGGGTAGTACTCTTGATGAGATTCTTTTTCTTTATTTACTTTTTTTAATATAAAAAATTATGTTTTTTTTTACAAATTTATAGAAAAATGAATTTTTCAATGTCTTTTTACAATAAGTATTATAGAAAGAAAGCACGTATCTCTTTGTTTTTCAATCATGTTTCATAAAAGTACCAATGAGTGTAATGATAAGCAAGATAAGAAATGAATGAAATAAACATAGAAGTTTAGCCCCCTCTCCTTCTAATCATAGGAAAAGAAGATGAAAAGATAATTAGATAGAGAAAAGAGGATGATGAAGAGATAAAAAAAAAACATTTAAAGATAGAGAGGATGAAAAAAATCATATAAAAAGAAAAAAAATTGACAAAAAAAGACTACAAAAATGAGAGTCTATATTGAAAATTTTAGAGAGTAAATTCACTAAGAAAAAAATAAGACCATAAAACGAGGAAAGGAAAAGGTTTTAAAAACCTAACTTGTTCTATATTGATGTCTGTTTATTTTGTTTTTGTTATTTTATGTATCAACCAATCTTCCCTGTTCAAATCCTACACCATTGAGCCAAGACAACCAACATAAATTCCTAAAACTACATCATTTATAAAGGAAAGAGTAGAGAATAAAGTTGCATCACATTTGGGTCTTCTTTGGCACTACCTTTCAAAAGCACTTTTGAAAAATATTTAAAAAAATATTTTTATTTTTTAATTTAAATAATTTTTTTGTGTGTTTTTATATCATTTTCACATGTTGATATCAAAAATTATTTTAAAATATAAAAACAAATAGTATTTTAATGCATTATAAACGAAAAACACTTTAAAAAACAACATCATTTATATTTCCAAATAGACACTTAAAAGATCACACTTATCCCTTCTTAACTGACAAGTTTAATCGTGTGCCACATTACTATCTATCTAAAAGAGGTCGGACAATTACATCTGTAGATTATTGTGGAGTTGTTTTTGTATTTGTACTTCACTGGAGTACATCCGCTCTTTTTCTTTCTAAATTTTGTTTTTTTAATCCTTATTTTGGAAAATGTTGTTTTTAAATCTTAATTTTGGGAAATTACTCTGTAAAAGTTGTTTTTGTTTGTTTGTTTTTTAACTAAGATATTAATGACGACTTACGCGTTTCAGGATTAATCTCCGGATCTATTTTTTCCTTTTTGTTTCCACTTCTACATTTTTTCCCTTTTTGTTTCCATTTATTTTTTCCCATGACCGGGTGTCCGGGTTAATTTATGCACACAATGATTTTTTTCTCGTTCTTTGTTTAAAAGGTGTTTTCCCTTGCATTGCTTTTTAATAACCATGCTTTTTTTTTAATAGTAATTTTCACAGTTCAATACAGTTTAAAGAGGTGTTTTCTGTTTTTTTTATTTTAATCGGGTTTTTTATTTTCTTTTAAACCGGAGTATCAGTTGTAGCTTATGTGCACCGACTAATCTCTGAATCCATTTTTATTATTTTTATTTTTATTATTATTATTATTATTATTATTACTATTACTATTACTATTACTATTACTATTACTATTACTATTAATATTACTATTACTATTATTATTATTATTATTATTTTACTACTTATACATTTTTTTCATTACTAGGATCTCGGGTTAGTTAACACCCATCATGATTTTTTTACATTACGATTTAAAAATATGCTTTCCCTTGCACTTTTTTATAGTTGGGCATTTTTTGTTTGTCTGTTTTGTTTTTAACCGGACTTCTTTTGGATCCATTTTTTCTCTTTTGTTTCCACTTATACAATTTTTTCCATAATTGGGTTTCCACTTATACAATTTTTCCATGATCGGGGTGTCCGGATTAATTTATGTGCTCCATGATTTTTTTCTCATTACTCTTTAAAAGGTGCTCTCCCTTGCATTTTTTATAACCATGCTTCTTCTTTTTAATAGAAATTTTCATTGTTCAATAATGTTTGAAAATGTGTTTCCCTTTTATTTGTTTTTTCATATCGGAGTATCCGTTGCAGCTTGTTGTAACCCAATTTTGGGTCATGCCCCAAAACTATCAGAAAATAACGAAAAATAAAATAAAATGGGGATGGTGTCCGTAGAAAAATCAAGTTAAAATTTTGAACATTTTTGAAAAATCGATTGTACCCTTTTGTGCCCGAAATGAAAAACGCGGATCCAAAGCTAAAGTAATTTATTATGAGATAAATCGCGTATAAATTAAGTCATAAAATATGATTATATTTTTATAGACCGATTTGATACTGATCATTGATTAATATAAAAGCGTAATTGTATGCGGGAATTAATTTAGAGTGCGATTGAAGGGTTTAATTAAGCTTGACGATTTAATTATACTCTAAATGGATCAAATTAATTTTATTAAAGGCTTAGTCAATAAGAAATCAAGTGCTTAAATTTAATTCGGGCTCAATTGACGATATTTGAATTTTCGTTGATCAATTTGAATTTTTTTCAAGCCAATTAAGCGAAATCGGGGACCTAATTGAACAAATTAAGAGTTTTATGGTTGAGTGGAGAACCATATGGTACAGATGAAAATCAAGGACAAAAGTAATAGGTGTGTAAAGTTTAAAAGGTAACTTGGAATTTTTTTCACAGGGATATAATTGCATGAGGTCATAAATTTAAAATTGAATTATGGGTGCAATTAGAAGGGTAACCAATGTAGGGACTAAACTGCATTTTATGCCCGAAGAACACGACAAGTTTGAGCCCCTCAAACCTCCCCCACTTTTTCAGACAAAGCATGTTTCTTGAGCTGCACACCCCATTTTCATGGAGCCACCCTAAACCATGTTTAGAAAATACATTATACACCTTTTTTTTTGGGGGAACCGGTCAGCTCATCGAAGAGGGAAAGGAAACAAGAAGGGGTATGATCGATTTTGCAAGGTGTTCTTTTTTTTGGGAGGGGGTCGGCTCCATCTCGAACTGAAACCAAGAAGCTCTCTTGCTCTTCCCCTAAACTCAGATATTCCGGCCACCACGTTCACTCGCCAAGAGTTGCCTCATCATCACCATAAACAACCTCCCTTTTACGGTGATTTTTTTCGTCACCCTGTTCTTCCCTCTCCTCTCTTTAGTAAAACCAAAGCAGGTTGGTTCGTCTCCCTCTCCCTCTCGGCAAGAAAAACCGGCGTCGAACACCCTCTTCTAGTTATTGCAACATCAGCTCAGAATCACCATCTTTCTCCCTCTCAGCCTCTGTTTCTTTGTCTTTGGCAAAGACAGCTCCTCAACGTCTCTCCCTCTCATAAAAACAGACCTCTGTTTTCTTGCCATTAATTTCGGACAACCGAGCTTCCCACCGTCAACCACCGTTTTCCCTCCTTCTCATCACCGTAAGTTTTCTTTCACCCCCCAGAAACTCCTCCACCATCTCAGGCAAGGAAAGAGGCAACGACAGAGGCTACATCGACGACCCTGCAGGTGGAGCCCGTGACTTCCAGCCCATTTTCCGGCGAGCTCAGGCCACCAGTCCCGATTCCACCACGACAGGAAGAACCATATCAACGCCCTCTACACGAAGGTATTAACAGAATCTCCATTCATCGCACTTGAAAATCCTGTTTTTTTTACTGTTCATCGTCTCCTTGGTCAAAATTTTACTGTAGCCAACCGGGTCGGGTCGGGCACAGGCCGACCCGGTCCCGCGAGACGTCTGGGCCACGGCCGGACCGAGATTCGTCGGGCCACGGCCAGACCATTACTGAGGTTGAGTTGTCACTGACCGAGATCATTGAATTGGCGATCCAATCCACTCGAAAATAAATATAATATATATATATATAATAATAAATAATAAAATAATAAAATAAAATAAAAAATATAAAAAATATTTTATATATATATATATAAAAAAATCTAAAAAAAGTATTATTTTTCTTGCATAAGTCCAATACACTAGCATATTTTAAAAATTGTTTTCTTTTAAAAAAAAATATATATTATCTTGGGTTTTGAAGAAAAAATGAGTTTTAGCATGGATTTTGCAAAGAAAAAAATCATTTCTTGTATTTTTTGAGATTTTACAACATGTTTGTAAAATCCAAAGGGTATTGGCCAATATTCAAAAAAATACAAAAAAACTTTTCGGTGATTCATCTTATTTTTGTTGAGTTTGGATAAATTCAATCCAAAATATTCGGTGTAAATGATATATCGTTAACATGTAAATATTTTTTATATATTTTAGCAATTATAAGACAAACAAAAACATTAAGCAGCTTACCTTAGGTAGGGCGTACTAGGGGTGCTAAAACCTTCCCTTTACGCAACCAGTCCCCTACCCCAAAATCTCTGAAAGACCAGTCTTGGGTTTCCTAGTAACCGTAATACTAGGTGGCGACTCCCTTTTGTTACAAAAAAATAAATAATCCCCCGACATTTAATCTTCCCCGCTCATGGGGACTAGTTGCCACAGCGCCGCTCCCAACCATTTTTGGGGTGCGACACGACTTATGAGCACCGACTAATCTCTGGATCCATTTTTTCTCTATTTTTATTACCACTTATACTTTTTTTCATGACTAGGGTGTCTAGGTTAGTTTACACGCATCATAATATTTTTTTCATTACTTGTTTAAAAGATGCTTTCCCCTTACACTTTTTTTATAACCAGGTATTTTTTTGTTTGTTTTTTAAATAAACGGGGACCTTCTTTTAAAAAAAAAATATTTTCCTATAACCAAGGTATCCAGGTTAGCTTTTGTTTTTTAACCGGGCTTCTTTTGTTGTGTTTTTTTAACCATGGTATCCGTGGCAGCTTACGTGCACCACAACTAATCTTCGGACCCATTTTTTTAAAAAAAAATTTCCTTATTTTTTTCCCACTTATATATATTTTTTTGTTTTTTTCCATTATCAGGGTGTCCCTGTCAATTAACGCGCACCACAATTTTTTTCTCATTACTATTTGAAAAGGTGATTGTTTTTTAAATCGGCCTTCTGTTTGTTTTATAATGGGGCATCCAGGCTAACTTACACATACCACAATTAATTTCAGGATCCACTTTTTCATACATTTTTCTCTGTTTTTTTCCACTTATATATGTTTTTGGTCTTTTTAATAATCGGAGTGTCCCGACCGACTTACGAGCACTACAATTTTTTTCCCACATATTTTTTTTTATCTTTAGATCCACTTCTTTTTTACATTTTTCCTTTTTCTCTCATCTATACTTTTTTTATAATTATGGTGTTCAAGCCGGATTATGTGCACCACAATTTTTTTCCACATATACATTTTTCTTATAATCTGGGGTGTCAGGACAATTTATGCACACCATGAATAATCCCGATGCCACTTTTGTTTAACATTTGTTTTCTGTTTTTCTCACTTATAATTTTTTTGTTCTATAACTTACGAGTACCACAACTATTATTTTATAGAATGACTAAAGAAGATCACAATTTCAAGCAAGTAATGAATAAATATTTCAACTATGGTTTTCATTTTTCATTACTCTTTGGAAAAAATTATTTTTCCACTATTATTAAGATTTGTTTTTAATATTAAAATTTTACTTTGTGTTGGTCATCATTTTAAAAATAATGTTTGTTATTATTTTATTTTTGTATTTTTCAAGTTAAATAATTTCTTTAAATTTTATTTTGTGTTGGTCATCAAATTCGCTGGTATATGTCCATTCTCCAGTATATGAAACCATACACCACCAATGTTAGTCTTAAATCCCATTACCTCCTTAATATCATTTTCGAATCCTAAGTAAAAACAAAATAATTTTTAATAATTTGTAGCAAGTAATGAATTTTTTATATGTATTGTGATTTTAATTAAAGTATTTGGGTATATGTTATTGCATGGCAACCTTAAGGGTATAAAGTCTTTAAGAATTTATTTTTTAAGATGAGATAAAATGGAATCACTGTAGGGAGGACGAGTTGTAAGAGGTTAAATGCATTAGTTTTATTCGTGGATATCAGTTTGTACTAAATATAGATGTTGGAATCCAAGGAGATGTATTATAAAATAGATTTTAAGCATGTTTTCTTTGATTTTATTCATAATAAGCCTGAAATGAACTTCTTGTTCTTAAAAGATCTATATAGGATCATATTCAAAATTAAGATGAAAAACATTTATTGTATTTTTTTTTTAAATTCAAATATTGTCATTTAAAGATAACATGGGTCTCTAAGAAAAAAAAAAAAAAACGAGCCAGCATATGGACATGATGAAGTTATTTGTCGTCTGTAGAGCAAAAAACAAAATTGCTTTGACAGCAAATCAAACTCGCAATGTCAAGCTACAAAATAAAATTTTAACTAAACAACTAAAAAAGATTTTAATTTGATTCACTGAATTTAATCATGTTTTTCAATTCTTACGCACCCGACAATTTATAAGACACACATACGTATGAACAATTAATTAATTAATTAAGAAGAGGAATTTGCACGCAATTTGCAATATTGTCGGGGTTTTTTTAATCCTAAGGTTGCTTCTTGTAGAATATAAAAATTACTTTAAAGTGAATTATTGAAAACCGAAAGATCTCCTCCATCCCAATTATTTTATTTTTTGCTTGCTTATCTAGGGATGCCCTGGATTCATCCAAGGTCATGACGTCATCACACATGACAATTAATTTTATATTTCTAAGTAAAATCTTAGATATAATTTATTTTATTCTCTTAAATATTTTTAAAAATATTAAATTTTTTGGGTTTGAAACTTGTGTAAACTTACATAACCTTGTGTTTTATTTTTATCAAATAGAATAAGAGCAGTGAGATTCGAATTAGTAACCGTTGGGTCAACAAGACTCTGATACTATGTCAGAGAACTATCTAGTTTAAAAATTTAAATTTTTATGTGACATCTATATAATTTATATTATTCTATAGCATACAAGATATTAAAATACCTGAAGAATAAAGCAATAGATAATTATAGTAACTTGATCATGCCTCAATTTTATGTGTTCAGGAAATATTATATTAGTTAATTTATCCCACCTCATAACACAAACAAGATAAAAATTATTTTACAATTCTCTTGGAGTTGGAGTCTAAAATTCCAGAATATTATTGTCAAGCCTTCTTCTTAAAAAAAATTAAATTGAAATGCAACATAAATGGCTGTAAAAATGGCATTGCTAATATATATATATATATATATATTATTTTAAAATGGTTATCGTTTTTAGCACTCGTTTGGTTATGTGGTACAAACTACATTTTGTTGAAAACTCAGTTTGTACCTCTTTTGTAGTGTTTGATGACTTTAAAATTGATGGTGGGACCCATCAATTTTAAAGTTGCAAACCATTTTGTCCGGGGGGCGCTAAGCTCCCAGCTATGCATCCCTTAGGTCTATATATAAATATTTGTAAAAATATTTAATTTTTGTCTCGCAATTTTAATTTTGTTTTAAATGATATTTTACGATTGTGTTTGGGATCGAAAAGTCATTCACGTATAGATTTAGTTTGGATGAAATTACAAGTAGCTTGATGAAAAAATAAAAACAAGTGTCTAATTTACTTGAATTATTAATTATATATTATTATAATTATTAAATATTAAAAAAAAACAAATTTTAGATGATATTGTACCATTGTTCCGGGATCGCAAAGACCTTCACGTATAGATTTAGTTTGGATGAAATTACAAGTAACTTGATGAAAAAATAAAAACAGGTGTCTAATTTACTTGAATTATTAATTATATATTATTATTATAATTATTAAATATATATATAAAAAATTTAAATGATATTGTACCATTGTTCCGGGATCGCAAAGACCTTCACGTATAGATTTAGTTCATGATGAAATTACAAGTAGCTTGATGGAAGAATAAAAACAAGTGTCTAATTTACTTGAATTATTAATTATATTTTATCATTATAATTATTAAATATATATATATATATGTGTGTGTGTGTGTGTGTGTGTGTGTTCTTTAAAGTAATTTCACAAGTTGATAGCAATATGAAAAACATGATAACCAAACATACGAAACCGTTTTCTATCAACCTCAAACTCAACCACGGTTTTAACAAAACACTTTATTGCTTATTTTGAACCGTAATAAAAATGTTTTTTATAAAACTATTTTTTTTTCAACCTCAACCACAGCAACAACCGCAATACCAAACAGACCCTTAATTATGCTGGCCAGGAAACCACAAAATCTGATTTCCTTTGTCAAGATGTAGTTGGTGCCCTTGACAAATAATAGGGTTGTCAATTGTTTAGTCATTTTCTACCGCTAGCTACCTGGAAGGTGTTTGCCATTCAAATATATTAGTGTTTGTATATCATTGCATTTTTTTAAGAAAATAAAATTATTTTTTTATTTTAAGTTAAATTTTTAATTTTTTTATCATAAATAATTTTTATAAAATAAAAAATATAATTCTAACAATTTTTTTTTTAAAAAAAAACAGATTTAATCATACTTTCTTGTATAAACTTTAATATAGTTATTGTGTTATTCAAGGTTGCTAATGGTCAATCAAAATCTAGATTTATTGTCTGTGTGGAGTGTAATTGATATTGTTTTTGTAAATATTTTAATTTAGAAACGTATCAAAATAATATTTTTTATTTATAAGAAAATATTTTTAACATCATCACATCAAAATAATCTAAAAACACTTAATAAAATTATTCTAAAATAGAAAATAAAAATAAAAATATATTTTTTTTTTCAAAATGCTTTCGAAATACATATTTATTATATTTTTGGCACGTAAAAACGTTTAGGCGTGCAAGCAAGAAACCATCATGCATGCATCATGGCAATTCAAAATGAAAGAAACTTTGACAAATCTAGAACTAGACAATTGGATTATGTATTTTGACTTCTCTTGTAGTAATAATTAGGCACCCGTAATTGGACGAAAAGTGCTCTCTTTGATTTTCATTTGACGTATATGAAAAGACAATTGCCTAACATGCATTACAATTCATGAGTTTAAGTTTAACACTAGTCTAAATTTTAAAACTGGAAAAAAAAATAATTAAACTTGACCACGTTCACTTAGGTTAGTGTAAAGATAGAATTATTATTATCATTTTTTTTTTAAAAAATCAAATCGGGAGTCGAGACAAGATCTTAAGATAATCAACCTTATCGATCCAAATTAAAAAGAAAAATTAATGTATTTTTAAATAAATTATAAGAAGTATAATAATACCTTATTATTTTTTTTATATTTATTCTATCTTGTCTACTCTATTCAAATAGGATACAAAAACAATGATTCTATCTTGTATAACACTATCAAATACAAAAACCAACATCTAGATGAAGAACCAGACAACACGGCTGCAGATGGGTTCTTGGGACATAAAGCTTGCTGTTTTAGTGTGCTGTTTGGGAGTGTGTTGACATTAACTTTTTAAATTTTTTTGGGTCGAAATATATCAAAATGATATTTTTTTATTTATTAAAAATTGTTTTTGACATCGACACATCAAAATAATCTAAGCGTATTAATTTTTTTATTTTAAATACAAAAAATTTGAAATTTAATAGGGCGTTTCCGCCGCGGGCAAACAAGTGCTTAGTCATGTGGTAGCGGTGACTTTAAAGTAATTACAACTTCTGGCTGATTCAAACCACCTTTCGATTCCTACATATGTACGTATGCATGCTTGGCAACCAAGTTTTAATTGAGAGTTCCTTCCACGCAATTAATTCCAAGGATGACTCCGGTATATACTCCAAGTCAAATCACAAGAAATGAAATCCAAAAGAGGTGTTTTGGCACTATATTTTAAAATTAAAAATTTTTAAATAGTGTTTTTAGATCTTTTTCATTTACTGATATAAAAAAATAAATTTTAAAAAAAAATATCATTTTAATATATTTCTGAACGAAAAACTTTAAAAAAACAATCACAATCATAATCTCAAACAGGCCAAAATGAATTCCAAATTAGTGTGGTCTCTCTATATATATTTAATTTCTTACATTTTTATCTAAAGTTTAAATTTTAGTGAAGGTTGGAAGGAAAATTCTTACAAATATATCGATTTAGAAGTAAGTAGATAAAATTCTGTAAACTTTATGAGTATTAACTTTGTAAGTGCCCCTGGAGTACAAAAAATGATATGATTGAAGATATCCTTACCATTAAAATAAAAAGAAAATGATCTTGCATTTATAGGAGTAAGAAGAATAAAATAAATCATGCATGCATTTAGCATCCCGTTCGCAGCAATTTCATGGACGGTAGTACTGTATATAACAACGTGATATGCATTGCGAGAAGACTTCATTGATGTGTAAGCATTATCCACTAGAGACGCACCATTGATTATTAGGTTTTGAAACTGTACATAAGCATTCTGTAATACCTATATTTTTCAGCACGGCTGCTATCAACAAAAATAAAATATATAATTAAGGATTGATTTATTCAACGTAATATTGGTGAACATATATATTTTCAGCACAACATGCTATCAGTAAAACAAAAATGTAAGGATTGAAATTAAATGAACCATACATGGCACGAAATCTAATATTCTGATTGGATATCTTTAGTAATATCTCATCTAAAAACTTAAATCGTAAGGTGAGGCTCCGAGAAATAATTTACATTATTCTTTAACACATCTTCTCAAGTGAAAGTCCAATTGCACTTGAAACTTGTACAGACTCACATTACCATGTGTTTAATTTTTATCAAATAGAAGGAGGCGGTGAGATTCAAACTCGTGACTGCTGAGTCAACAAGATTCTAATATCATATCAATGAACCACTTCATCTAAAACTAAAATTATTAAATAAGATTCCAAGATATTATTTTCTAACAATACACTTCGACTCTACAGGCTAGCATTTGAAAATATCATGTACCTTGGAGATCTGTACCGGGTTGACAAGAGGGAAAATCTTTCCCGGCCAGTTCATAATTGCTACGTGCTTAGTGTGTAATTAGCAATTTTGTCAATGAGTTTGTTGACTAATCATCCTGGACACGTGGATCACAGATCATGATTAGTAGAAATGTCACGTATATTTTGTTGTTCAAACGAGCGAACTCACGTTATTTTAAATTTCTCTTTGTTATTCTGATTTCATTAGTTTTGGTAGAAATTTAATTTTTTTCTCATTTTAAATGAATATATTTTTGTGTATTTTAGATCATTTTTATGAACTGAATTCAAAAATAATTTTTAAAAAAATATTTTGATATATTTTAATACAATAAATATTTTAAAAACTACCACAGCTATACTTAGAAAGATACCCACAGTCATCCTCTACTGCTACATTCTTAGCTGTTCAATCAGCTCTCGTTTTGAATATTTGGTGGTGAGAAACCTTGACTTGACCAAAATAGTGCGCGATCGATCATGAACTTCTCTCCATTAGAAAAACCTAGGAAGATCTGACAAAGCAATTACAACGAGATAATTGCAGCAGAAGCAGCAGTGCGATGGCATAATTATATTGCCATTTTGTCAACCTATAAATAATAATAAAAAAGCAGCAGCATAATATGATTGGATTTTAACTGAGTTTTATTTATTTATTTTAAATAAATATATTTTTGTGTGTTTTAGATTATTTTGATGTGTTAATTTTAAATAAATAAATAAATATTATTTTGATACATTTCGCACAATAAACACTTTAAAAAATCACCGTAATCGTAAACATCTAAACCATAATATAAATCAATATCTTGTGTAAGTTCCAAAGATATTGTTATAATAGTTTATTAAATATAGAGGAGATGTCGTCCATTTCTAAGGCTTTCAGAAGATTTGTCCATCCTTAACTTTCAATCAAGGACATGAGTAAGCTAAAATCAATGATGTGAAAAAAATTACTTTTTATGGACCTTGAGCTCGAGTAGAGGTCAGCCTACTTTTATCATGGTCCATCTTTTGTTAAAAAAAAAGAGTATATAACTCGTTAAAAAAATTAAAATGGTGAAATTAGAATACGATGATTTTATATCACCCTATATACTAGCCACTTACCTATGGTGAAATTAGAATACGATGATTTTATATCACCCTGTATACTAGCCACTTACCTATATCTCATCGCAACTCAACCCATCTATTTTTCAACACAAAAATATAAATAGTGTGAGATTTTTTTATTATAATATAAAATTAAAAAATAATAAATATGTATAAAATTTATGTGAAGTCCAAATTTTCTGTAAAATATATAAATTTTAAATCGATATAAATTTCTCTATTTAATAATTTTCAACCAAACGTCTCCTGTTACAGCTGTGTTTATGTGCAAAGTAAACACTTCTTTCATGATTATTTTAAATGGAATAGAGTATGGCAAGTAAATTTGGGTAGGTGAAAGTGAAAAAGCAACCACAAAATTTTTTATTTTTAAAAATTGGTTTTATGCTTTTACCTGTGGTATGAAAAAAACATACAAAATATCGTTTAGTTAATAGTGAAAAAACAAGTTTTGTTTGTAGGGCCCATCTATTTTCACGTTGCAAACTATGGTCTAGGAAAAGCTTCCGCTTTCAGTGGAGTTGCAAACCTGGGATGAGGGTTGAGAGTGAATATATATATATCACAATAAATTTTTGTCTCGCAATTCTAATTTTATTTTAAATGATATTTTACTATTGTTCCGGGATAAATTTAATTCGTGATAAAATTACAAGTAGCTTGATGAAAGAATAAAAATAAGTGTCTAAATTACTTGAAATATTAATTATATTTTATTATTATAATCATTAAATCTATAATATTTAAAAATTACACACACACACACATGCCTTTAAAAATAATTTCACAAGTTAAAAGCAATATAAAAAATCTTGGTAACCAAACACTTTAAAACTGCTTTTTTCAACCTCAAACTCAATCACGCTTTAACCAAACATTTCATTATTTATTTTGAACCACAATAAAATCACTTTTATGAAACTATTTTTTCAACCTCAACTACAACAACAACCGTAATATCAAACAAACCCATATCACATGCCCGTATCCTTCAAGTGTGTCTGTATACTAGCCCCTTACCCATGTCTCATCGCACCGAAACCATCTTTTTCTCAACGCAAAAAATATAAATGGTGTAAGATTTTTTTATTATAATATAAATTTAAGAAAAATAATAAATATGAATAAAATTCTTATGAAATTCAAGTTTATTGTCGAATATAAAAATTTTAAATCAATATAAATTTATATGTCTAAGTAAATTTCAGCTAAACCTCGAATATAATCAGGTTAAATGTTCGGCAATATTTATTGTCATGATCAACAGTAATCTATATTTATGTGCAAAGTAAACACTTCTTTCATGATTATTTTAAATGGAATAGGGTATGGCAAGTAAATTTGGGTGAGTGAAAGTGAAAAAGGCAACGGCAGATTTTTTATTTTTTAAAAATTGGGTGAAAGTGAGAAAGAATCAGTGTTAAAGCTCGTAATCCAGCTAATGGTGCAGAGTGGTGGTTCTCGTTCAATAATAATATTAGTCGCAGTCTTAAGAGTAGCCAAAATAGGGTTAAGGGATTTGGAGGTGGGGCCCGGAAAAGATACGGTCAAAGGGATTTGGGGCGATTCCTAGGGCGGTCAATGCGGAGGTGAGAGGTTTTGGCCAAGTGTGGGTGGCGTCTGGGAGAAAGAGCGCGTGATGTTGTTGGAGAGGATGTCACTGGTAGAGGACGCAGTACTCCGCAATTCGTGCGCATCGTTTTCTTTATGACAAACGATGCACCGACTCACTGCCATGCCACGTGCGCACGTGACACCTTCATCCCACCCCTCTCGTTATTCCTCCTCTGACTCACCTCAACCTCTTTAAAGTGTTTGTAATTATAAATTAAGCTCATTATTATAGAGCAGCATAATTTAATAATCATAATGTCACCTGCCTTGCTTGTTGTCTTATCATTACACTATTTTTTAAACATTAATCATATTATAATTATTAATACCATTCCGGTTATTATTCAGTATTTTTCAATTGAAATAAAATATTTCGGTTTAGAATATTTTGATGTGCCATTTCAATATTTTACTGTTAATATATAATTAATTTTATATGTATATATATATATATATGAAAAAAATATATTAATTTAACAAATATAATTAAAATTTGAGGTTTTTATTTAAAATATTTTGGTGTTTTTAAATTATTTTGATGTATAGATGTCAAAAAAAAATAAAAAAATTAAAAAATGATTTTGAACCCGGAACGACATGCACTCGAACGAACCAGAATTAAAATCGAGACAAAAACAATGTCATTTTGTCTCGATTTTTAAACGGAACGGAACGGAATCAATAATTATGGTTCTGATATGCTATTTAATAATTAATTTTAATATTTTCAGGTATTTTTTAAATTCTTAATAAATCAATATAGAAAAATAACTAAAAAAAATTCTTAATAACTCCGTCCTTACAAAACTGACATTAAGACATTATTATATTCCCTTAAAATATGAATCCAAATCTAATCCTCAGAAGGCTTCCTGTCACTTTTGACCAGTGAAGATTCTGTTCAATGCCAAACAGTCCTAGTGAATTAACCATATTTATTTTCTGTAATTATTATAATCAGCAATCAATAAAGGGTGAAGCATTGGGTGGCGTTTGGTGGTCTTAAGCTGAGAGAAACACCGAGTTAACCAAGGTGGTAGACAGAAAACCACCATCCAAAGCAATGGGGGGTTTGAATAATCACGAAATTCGATGAAAAGGGGAGATCGTTGCACGTGGATGGATGGATGGATGCTTGCTTGCTTGCTTGTAGTTTCTTGTTTTCAGAACAATGCCTCGTCTCAAGCTCGGAAACTATCCATGGAGTATTCACACTTCCATGAGATTCTACACTCCAAGATCCCACGAACGAGTTTCTTCCTTTACGCGCTAATAATTTAACCTAAAAGTTTATACTTTACTCATGTTTTCAGGTGAAATCCTATAATATGATTTATATTATTTTATAATATATATCTTCAATTAAAAGTTTTTTGGACTTGAAACTTGCATGATTCACATCACCTTGTCACCTTGTCTTTCATTTTTATCAAATAAAATGAGGCAGATGAGATTCGAACTCGTAACAGCTGGGTCAACAAGGTTCTGATACCATAATAAAGAACTATCTCACCTAAAAACTTAAACTTGTAGGTGAAACCATAGAATATGACTATATTATTCTCTAATACACGCCATATCATTTCCTATGCCTATATCGGAGATTGAAGTTGTTTTCAGTTTTTATATATATATATATATATATATATATATATTAAAATAAACACATCTAAAAATAAATTTAAAAAACGCCTGCAAAACAAATGGCTTTTTATATGCATTTTGTTTCTTTTTAATGGTATTGTTTGTATATTCACTCTATTTTTTAAGAAATAATTTCTACTTTCAATATTTAGATAAGATGAAATAGTGAAATCTTTTCTCTTATAATTATTATATTTTAGCGAGATCTGGTTCTTTTAATATTAATACGACTACCACGGTTGAGGATATATAAAATTGTTGACTAATGCAAGAGTGTTGTGCACATCATTGCTCTAACAGAGCGTGGTGCAGTGATATTGGATTTGAGATATGTCTTGAAAGTCTTAAGTTGGAGTCTAGATATACTTATTTTGCAAGAGTCAGAAATAATCAGATATTTACTCGTTTTATTTAGATCACACTATTTCTCTTTTGGTTCTCTTTACATGCATGTGATAGCAAATAATTTTTCTATCTAATATGCAATCAACCAAATTTTTCACAATTGGTTTTTGGGAGTGTGATTACGGTAACTTTTCAAAATACTTATTGTGCCGGAATATATTAAAATAATATTTTTATTTTTAAAAATTATTTTTGAAATCAATATATGATATAAAACACATAAAAATATATTCATTTAAAATGATTTTTTTTCTTCAAATTCCAGCAAAAAATCGTTGTGATCGCAGATGCCAAACGTACACTACAATAATATATAGCAAACCAATGATACATAATTTCGATGTGCTAATTCTTTTTAAAAATGTTATTTTAACAGATTAATTTTAAATCCAACAAGAGAGTAGCAAGTCAACACTGTACCACACCATCACAAGGCCAATGTCAGCAGCCTGATTTGAGGTCGGTTCGAAGCAGAAGCAGCAGCAGCGATGAAATATTTGTTTTCAATGTTTTTCCAAATTTATTTTCATTATAATTATCTGAAAACCTAAAACTTACGCGCCAAAAGAAAGAGAAGAGCTGTGAAGTAGCGTTCTGAAAAGCTGGTAGCTCTGTATGAAGAATTTTTTGGTAAACCTAATCTCTGTCAGAAATTATAGTTACCCTGATTGTATATTATGATCACTGTACATTGGATTGTGGTGTGTGTAATTATTATTTTTGCTGGGTATCCCTGTTGACCTTTCCTTACGAGCAAGGCCTTTACAGAAGGCAACACGAGGAAATAGTACCAAGTCAAGAACAACCAGAACCTAACCTCGATACCAAAAACTGAGATTTCCAACAAAGAAAAGGGATAGAATAGCAATTTCACCCTGTTGAAGAGAGATTTCTACCCCTCCCTTCCCTGTTCTTGGCAAGAGGCAGGGGAGAGAGAAGATAGCAGCTGTCCCCACACCCTTTTTCATGGTTTTAAGTCTTGACAGAAGAAGAAAACAAATTAAGAAAAGAGAACATCCTCTTGGACCCCCCCTCCCTCCCTCCCTCGCCTCTTTTTAACCCCAGACCTCTTTGATCGAGATCACCAACCCGTATTACTACAGGGCCAAGCATAAAGAACTGTGCACACATATTGAGAGAGTGATTCATCAAGAGAAACAACAGAGAAACTAAAAGGAAAGAACACGATATAAATAAGCAGGCAAGTGCAAAATGATGTTTGGGCAAGAAGTGGAGGTGACAGTGGTTTTTCCAGCAGGTGGAGATAGAATAAAAACAAGAGAAACGCTCAAAAGGGTTTCTGTTTCCAAAGGTAAACTGTGAAGTTGTGGAGTGAAAGAGCTTAAAACGAAGGGATAGAGAGAGAGAGAGGGAGTTCTAGAGGGAGAGAGAGAGAGAGACAAAGAGATGGTGGGCTCAGGAGGAGCAGATAGGAGCAAAGAAGCTGTTGGGATGATGGCCCTTCATGAGGCCCTTAGAAGCGTCTGTCTCAACTCAGACTGGACTTACTCTGTCTTCTGGACCATTCGTCCTCGCCCGTATATATCTTCCTTTCCGTGTTAAAGTTTCAAACTTTCTATCTCTACAGTGCTTCTCATTTTGTTTCTTGCTCTGCAAATCTTGTCTTTCAACTGTTTCCTTAAATGGGCTGGCTTTCTTTTTTGCAGAAGAGTTAGGGGTGGGAATGGTTGCAAGGTTGGAGATGATAATGGAAGCTTGTGAGTTCTTACCCCCTTTTTTTTTAAATTCTCTTTTTGTTACGAATAAAACAAAGAAAATGGGAAGGTAGTGGACCGATACTCTGATAAGTTGTTATTCTTTATACTTTTCCTAGTATATGACAAAGCTCCCTCAAGTTGCAGTTGCGCTACTTCATTCTGTGTTTTTTTCTCTCTGGTTTTTTCTTAGTAACCAAACAAAGCACTGCTCTTTTGCTTCTTGAAAGAAATACAAAAGAGATTTAGAATCTGTTTTGTCTTTGCATTTTAAAATTATTTTTTAAAAAAATCATTGTTTTCACTTCAAGTTAATTTATTCACATGTTCTTAGATCATAATTTTAATATGCTAATATAAAAAATAAAAAAACAGATTATCAAAGAAAAATCATTTAAAAAAACAATCGATTTCACATTGCAATCAAGCACTATGTTTAATCAATATGCACATATTAATCGCAACGGGGTTTGATTTATTATGTTTAATCAATATTTAAGCAAGTTAGTCTTGGTCTGTCAATATGAATTTAATTCCTGACCTGTGAGATTTTGTGCAGGATGTTGATGTGGGAAGATGGGTTCTGCCGGGGAAGAGTCGGAGATTGTCTGGAAGAAATTGATGGAGAGGATCCTGTCAGGAAAGCATTCAGCAAAATGTCCATTCAGTTATATAATTATGGAGAAGGGTGGGTACTGGGTAGGTGCTATTATTTTGGTTTACATTCTCACAACCTCTCCCTCCCTCTCCGTCTTCTTCTTCTCTGTCTTGCAAAGTGAAAAACATATGTTGTTCATGTGATTTGATTGGTTTTAATCTCATCTGAGCAGGTTAATGGGAAAGGTTGCTTCAGATAAGTGTCATAAATGGGTCTTCAAAGAGCCTACTGAATGCGAACCAAATATTTCCAACTACTGGCAAAGTTCATTTGATGCTGTATGCAACAAAACCCATAAATCTTTTTTTTTTTTTCTGATAGGAACCTGTAAGAAGTTCGGACAGAAAGTGGTGTAATGAATTTAATGTGCCTCATTATTAGTTAAAGCTAGATGGCACCATATTTAAGGTTGATAGTAACCTTCTCTTTCTGAATGTTTCGATTGCAGCTTCCATCGGAATGGACAGATCAATTTGAGTCTGGTATTCAGGTCAGCACCAAAACAGTTTATTTACAGTTATTAGGCTCATATATATATATATTTACAGTTCAGTACTGAGATTGTGCTCCGAATTTATTTATGTTGACCAGACCATTGCTGTCATACAAGCTGGCCATGGCCTTCTACAGCTGGGCTCCTGCAAGATTGTGAGTTGTAATATATATATATATATATATATATATATATTCTGAGAACTTGTCATTTAATTTCTTATTTTTCTCTCAGGAATTAATTTTGAAAAGTAATTTTCCCTAAAGATCTATCTTGATTACTCTTTTTACTAGTGCACAATAGCTTTTATTTACTTATGGTGAAGTTTGATCCCATGAGGACACATCATTCCTATTTTTCAGATACCTGAAGACCTTCATTTTGTACTAAGAATGAGGCATACATTTGAATCTCTTGGCTACCAGTCTGGTTTCTACCTCTCCCAGCTCTTTTCATCAACAAGAAACACTTCATCTTCTTCCTCGATACCTACGAAGCAATCTGCAATGCCAACCCGCCCACCACAGCCCCTTTTCAACTGGGGCCAAAGACCACTTCCATCTGCAGGTTCTTTGCTTTCTTCACAGAATTTTCAAAACCCTGCTGCTAGACTTGGATTTCCACAAGCCAAAGATGAGCCCCATATGTTTATCCTTCCGCATTCATCTGAAACCCGAATGGAAGAGATGATGGGAGAGCATGAAAATGACATCAAATGGCCCAATGGTCTGTCCTTCTTCAACGCTCTCACCGGACGGGCAGATGACGCCAAGCTTTTGTTCAACCCTGAGAGCTTAGGAAACAAAGGAGACCGCAGCCACCACCCTCATATCCTTGAAGGGAAGAGTCCGAATCCAAACTCAGATGCTTCAGATATGAACAATGCTGGTGGCATGAATCCCAACGAGTTCTTGAGCCTGGATACCCATCCTGATAGTGCAAGGAAAATGGAGAGCAAGTTCAAAAGGAGCTTTACTTTGCCTGCAAGAATGACCTCATCGTCGTCGACATCGGCTGATCACCACCACCAGCACCACCCGGTGGAGTACCGGAATCCCGAAGCAGGGGTGTATTCAGACGTCATGGAGACGTTCTTGGAGTGAAATCTGCAAGGCTCGTCTTTAGATGAAGAAAGGATGAGAACTTGTATCTATCCAAGGGAAAAAAACCTTTCGAACTCCCTTTAGCACGGGGATTCTACTGGCTGGTTTATTTTGATCTTTTACTATTTTGTGTTTATTTTGTTAATCCACGCAGCTTTAGTTGATCCATCGTCAGTCGTAACACAGTATATATTTTTTTCAGACTGCTACCCCATCTAGGTTATATCTATCCAACCTTTCGGGGGGCAAGGAAGGCAAAGGTTGGTGTGGGTACTTGGGACCTTGGGAACATAGCCTTAAATTAAAAACTGACCTAATTTGATGGGTTGACTTTGGAACTTTATGACTGATGATTTGATTTGAAATTGGGTTGGTTTGGGGAAAAAATAAAATAAAAATGATTGATCTAGATAAACCTGGCCAAGAACCAGTGATACTAAATTTAGTGAGTGCTTAAGAGTATGTTTAAAGAGTGATTAATTTTTTTTTATTAATAAAGGTATTAAAATGATATTTTTTATTTTAAAAATTATTTTTAATATTAATATGCATAAATACTAAAATAATAATTTAAAGTAAAAAATAAAAATATATTTTCTATTTTTTTTCAAAATAATTTTTAAAAACAATGTCAAATAAGATCCATCTAGTCAAAACACAATTAGGTTGTCCCGAGTCTCATTTTTTGTTGCTAACTCGAACTCATTTTTTCAATCCCATTGACATGGTATAGACTAAAATAATTCTCTTTTATTAGATTACAATAATATATTTTTTTTCCATGCTTAAAAAAACTCAATGACCTGGATACAGGGTTATTATGGTCTTTTTATAGGGTTTATATGGCATTATAAAATTGACAAGGGTAGCCAAAATCCAAATTTCTTCACAATATATTTACTTATTTGCTCTTAAAATAAATAAAAAACATTTATAAGTAGTATAGGAGATTTTATAAAATTGAACGTTTTAAAAAACAATAAAATGACTTCATTACTTTTAAAATCAAAATTTCCTTAACATTCCTCAAGGGGGTTATTCATGTTTTATTTTTAATTTTTATGCGATTATAATGTAGTATGCTAGAATATTTAATGTGTGTATAAAACAAATTATTGGTGAACATAAGAGCAAGTTGCCTCTTTGTATTCAAGTGACTACTACTTATGGAGCAAAAAAAATAGGCTTCTGCCGATAATGTCTTGGCCTGGTACCTTCTACTCCAGGTTCAAGTCTTATCAGACACGCCTGTTATCCTCGTGGTGCCTTACATGCTCATTGGGTTTGCAGGATGTTTAGTGGACCCGAGAATTTAATTGTGATGCGCGGAAACTGGCCCGGACATCCTGATTATTAAAAAAAGGCTTCTATGGTGTTTTCTAAGCATAGAACATACCTTCTCGACCGACTTGTGTGACCTAATTCTTTCTAATTCTCTCTATTTTGGCCCTGATGGTTTCCCCCTATTTTTTCTCTTCTCCTCAAATTTCATGGACAACCCTTTAATTTATTTTTCTTCATATTTGATCCTTGTTCTTTCAACTGAATTTTTTTATTTAAATTCATTTACAGAATTGAAGTTTGTTTTCAATATCACCATCCTTTAATTTTAAAAACATTTAATTCGTTCTTCATTTTTCTATTTTCTATTTCTTTTATTTGAGATAATTTTCAAAATTAATGTTTTTACAATTTCATCCTTTATTATTTTTCATTTTTTTTTACTTTGATAAATTTTTAAATTGATTTTTTTCTAGTTTCATCATTCAACATGAAATTGAGTTTCTTGATTAAGTTGGAGTTTAAAACTTAATGGATTGTGGATTTGAGAGGTTAATCCAAGTCACTTAAGTTCATTTGTATTTTTTTAAGCTCATATTTTTCTTCAACATTTGATTTTATTTGAGATTGAGTTTCATTATTTTTTTTAATTGCTTTCTATAGGATTTTAAACTAATTTTAAAAATAACTTGGGTTGTCTTAAATCTTTTTATTTGCTATCCTTTGTTAAATCTAGCCTTTTCAAATATTTGTTAATATTTGATTGATTAAAATTAAACTTTATAATTTGTTTTAATTTGGATTTTATGAGGTTATTGAGGTCATTATGCCCTGAATTGTAGGTTACATGTGGTTAGTCCAGGTTGATGTAATGTGTTGGCTTTTTTATTTTTGTATGATTTCATCTTTTATTTTTTATTGCTATGTTTTTAGTTTGACATTTTTTTTAATTAATATCTTTTTTTCTTTAGTATTGAATCAAGTTTTTTAAATTGAGTTAGAGTATAAGGTATTGAAGACTCACTCGGGTTCATTTAAAAATTACTTGGGTTATCTCAAATCTTTTAATTTATCGCTTCTTGTTTTTTTGTTAAGTTTAGTTTTTTCTGTAAAAAAAAACAATTCTTTTAATCAAAATTTTTTTTAGTCTTCAATATTTGGTTGATCTGAATTAGATTCTCTATTTTGTTTTGATATGGTCTTTATCATAATCTCATGCTTTATCACATGATAATTATGATTGATTCAATATATTATTAATTTAATTGTTTTTAAAATATATTATTTAATATATCATCATCGTGTAACATTTTAAAAATATTTTATCTACTACAAGTGGAACTTCGTGCTTCCTAATGTCTTAGCCACGACAAAAACAAAGCAAGTACCAATAATATAGTTGTATAATATATAATGTTACCATCTTCTTTCTCATTTCGAAAAAAAGGTGCGGGAGCTACGTTCACAAAGACGAAGTCCAGCTGGCCTGGGTATTTTTATTTCAATAACCGGATATCCGGGTCATTTATAATTACTATAATTAATATCTTAACTCACTAAAGATTCTGCAAATCTAGTGAACATATAAGGCATCGTAGGAGTGATAGACATGCATGATGAGACTTGAAACCTAGTACAGAGAGTAAGGCAACAAGTCTCTTCAATGACTAAGTCAAGAACTCACTTGCACAGACCAGATCATTTATATGTATTTTTTTTATTTACAGTAATCAATTTGTAGGGATAAAGAATATATGAAAGTCTGAGCGTCGGAGTAAACAATTATAGGGTGGGGGGAGGAGGGCTTAGAATTCTCATAAAATGCTAAATGTTAATTAAATTTAACCAAATTGTACTTTCATCACAACTATTTCTTGTTGTTATTATTATTATTATTATTATTATTGAGAAAAATACATGGTTTTAAGAAACGCAACTACACTGAACAAACAAACACTTCATTTCTTACATTTGGCTTCTGCTGTCAATAAAGACTCCGACCAAAACATTAACGTTACCTCTCGCAATAGCATGACCATGACCATACCCGATATATTTTTTCTTTTTTTTGTCCTGCTCGTCTTTTTCTTTGCTATTGATCAAGCTGTTTTTGTTGCTATTTTATTTTGAAAAAAGAACTTGTTGAATCCTGTAAGTTAGTTAGTTTGTTCTTAGAAAAATATCTTTAAAGATAATGTCAATACACACCTGAAGTTTGCTTGTTCTATTTTCATTCTACATGTTCATCTCCCGGCTAATTATTCCCATTTTTTTTTAATAATAACATGTTGGGTAATTAAAAGTGTTGTAAAATAATATAAATCATATCTTTGTTAGGTGAGATGGTTTCATAACATATTATCAGAGTTTTGTTGATTCAATGATCACAAATTCGAATATCACTATCCTCATTTTATTTGATAAAAAATAAACACCAAACAGGATGAATCTGTGTAAATTTCAAGTCCACACAACTTGAAAATTAAGAGTATATGTTGAAGAATAATATAAATCATATACTTAAATCTCACATAACTTTTAAATAAGATGGTTCCTCGACAAAACGCAAAAAATAAAAGTGTTTTATTATTCATTATTGCCTATTGAATATTATTGCAATATTAACCTCACAGAGTGCAATGCTGTTGTAAACGATATAACCCGTTCATCAACAGCTAGCTAGCTAGCATCTTTTGGTGATCCTAACCTTCAAGCCATTTTTCATTTGAAGCACAACAGCAAGACTTGGGGAAACCGGATGGTCTTCAACCAACTGAACATGATAATTCCAGAGAATCGCACTGGCAACCATCTTCATTTGAATAAAGCTGACGTCTTTTCCCAGGCAAGACCTAGGTCCATCATTAAACGCTACAAACTTGTAAGGTGGTACGTGTAAGATACCTCCTTTGTCCGAAATCCACCTCTCAGGCTTGAATTCCAGGCAATCTTTGCCCCATATTGCTTCCATTCTACCCATCGAGTAGAAAGAAATCAAAACCCGCATCTTCCGGCGGATGCGGTGGCCGCTCGGAAGCATATCTTCTTCAATGGCAGCCTTGTGATTTGTATGCACTGGTGGGAACAGCCGCAGTGTCTCACACATAGCTGCGTGAAGATAAACTAGTCTGTTTACCTCTTCTGCACTGAAAACCCTCAGCAGCTTCCCATCTTTTTCCTGCAGAAAATTTGCTGCTCTGATCTCTTCCAGTATCTTGTTTTCTACCATTGGATGCTTTCCGACAAGCCAGAAGAACCAAACAAGGCCTGCACCGGGGGTGTCTCTCCCGGCAACCAGGAGATTAGTTGCCGTGTCTCTCAAGAACTTGTTTGAAGCTTTACTGTTTCCATGTTCTTTCATTTCAACTCTGATATAAGCTGTTAATAAGTCGAAGTCTGCAGCTTCCTTCTCGTTTAGAACTTGCTCGCGCTTTGCTGAGATGTATTTGTACAAGAATTGATCATATATCTGCAGAGCTCTACTCAGTCTCTTCTCTTCTCCGATTTGAAGCCATTTTTGAAACTTCCAGTAAAACTCCGGCACGATGTGCCGGTAGAATACTGCTTCCCCCATGATATCAAAAGCTTTTGCATGAGCAACCTCAGGAAACTCGATCGTGAGACAATTTGGATCGAAACCCAAAACAGATATGCAGATATTATCATACATGAATCGCTGGATCACATCTTGCATGTCTATTATCTCCGATATTTCTTTTCCGGAGACATGATCTAGGATTGGGAATAGGCCTCGAACCAGCTTTCGGAGGATGGTTTTCTCCACCAACACTCTGTACTTGCTGTTCTTCATGAACAACTGAATCATTCTCCTTTGCTCTCTCCATGACTCCGAATCGGAATTCAGAATTCCATCTCCTAGAGGCTCAAACATCTTCTTGTACTCAGGCCCCTTTGGATAGTTTGCGAAGTTGTCGCTCAAGATGTGGTGAACATTCTTAGGATCGCTAGTGATCACAAAGTTCATGTTGGTGAACCAAGGACCCTTGAACTTTGAAGTTCCTCCATTGTTTATCAGGATCTGCGTTGTATAATCGTACACATTTGATGAATTTATAAGGAGCCGTGGTAGCATCCCTACAATTGGCCATTTTTCTTTATCGCCGTTTAACTTCCTGATCACATTCCAGCAACAACGAAGTAAGAGAAAGCAAACAAGTACTCCTACTGCTGCAAGAATGCCAAATATCTCCATTGCTGTCGATTTGGAGTTTTCTCTCCAGGTTTTAGCCTCTGCAGGCTGGGTTTTATAGCACAAAGTGCACGATGAGACGGCTGGTTAACAAAGCCCATTCTCCCTCAACTATCTCATTTCCCCCTAACCAAACTAATTAAATAGGTATTGCTGGCCTTATACCTCCCTTAGCCTCCAAGTAAGATTTTATAATAATTTTTTATTTATAGAATTTCACTGTAGATAGGTTTTTATGTATCATAAAAATCATCTTGATTACACTTTATTAAATAATTAAATTAATTAATCAAAAACAATATTAGCAATAATTAAATATTATAACACAGTTAATTTTTCGAGGAACGAAAAGATAAATGCACTTGTAAATATTCCAATTCTTTTTATTTTTCAATATTTTTGTTTATTTTTTCTTGGAGATTAATTATTACTGCTAATAGCAAATGATTTTTATTTTTATAAACACTTCATACAAATGCAATTAAAAAATATACAATATAAAATTGGAGATGAATTATATTAATCTCTTCAAAGCATTACGAAATTATAGGAAAAAGGTAAGAACATCAATTACTATTTTAAAACAACGTTAAATAATATAACTTAGAAAATAGAGTAGGTGACAATAATCTAAATTTAAACAGAAAAGGTTAAATTAGGAAAAAGAACAAATTCAAATGTTTGACCACCTATATCAAGGGACTGTTTGACATTGTGTTTTAAGATTATTTTGATGTGTTGATGTTAAAAATAATTTTTAAAAAATAAAATAAAAATCATTTTGATGCATTTCTAAATGAAAAGCATTTTAAAAAACAATTGCAATCGCACTCCCAAACAAGTACTAAAAAGAGCATCTAGGTCTAGATTCTCAAGCCTCCACACATAGAAAATGATTTTATTTTTAAAGTCACCCAATATTATATATATATATATAGGTGACAAGTCCTAATAGTGTAATCCAAGTTGCATTGTATTTAGATACACTTAAGTGTTTTGCCCATTTGTTTTAGTTTATGTTCTAAATAGAAAATGCATGGGTGTTATGTTATGAGTAGGATCCAAGTTAATTTCTAACATTCTAGATGTGTTTTCTTGTATCATGAAATTTATTAACTAATCAATGAAAAGATAATGTATGCTTTTAATAAAATAAATTAGAAATATATTAAGTGACAAATAAATAACAAGTTGTAAGCACTAATTAAAAACTAAAGCTTGGAAATTGATCTTCTTAGCAAATGATAAAAATATAAAAATCTTACACTGACTTTCTTTTTTATTTTATACATTTGCCTTTTATTTATCTCCGAGGTTTATTCTAATTGCTATGTATATATAATTCCTAGTCTTATAAATGCATAAAACAAATACAATTGGTTTATTTGAAATTTAACAAGAGAAAAATAATGATAAATTATAATAACCTTATAAAGACTAATTATTATGAAAATAAAAATAAAATCTCAAGCTAGCACATCTCAGCATGAAGGCTAGACCCACACACTTTCTGTCTTGAAAATGATATTTTTATTTGAATTCAATAAATATATTTTCGACATCAAAACACATTTTGATCACTCCTAAGAAATTAAAATTAAATCCAATAATTTTTTTTAACCCGAATCTGCTCTTTTAAACATGGATAAATGCAACAACTCCTTCATTGAACTCCCTTTGCAAAGACGAATTTAATGAAATCAATTCATTATTTTTTGTATGGGTAATTGATTTTTTTTCTTTCTAGCCTCTCGCTTTTTTAATGACCTTACTCTCCTCCATGAGAATTCTATGATCAAAATGTAAGAAGAATGAAGTTTAAGATCAAAATATAAAAACTAAAAGAATGGAAAAACTAAAATAACCTCGGCTCGATTAAATAGTGATGATGGAATTTATAAAATAAACAAAAGCTAAAGGACGAAAGTGAAAATGCATTGACTTAAAAAAAAGAAGAGAAAAACCAAACGAACTCGAGTGAATCTTCAAGATTAGGGATAATCTTTTAAATTTATAGCTCATGAAATCCTATATCCAAGTTCAATAAAAAAAAAAAAACTCAATCTCTATCCGATTTAATGTAGGATGATAAACTCAATATTTATAATTTCATCATTTTTTAATTTTTTTTATACATCTAATTTTATCATCCTCTTTAAATTTTTATACATGTAATTTTATCATCCTCTTTTATTTTTTTATACATGTAATTATATTCTCATTACATATACAATTTTTTAGAAGAGAATGAAATTATATATATATATATATATATATATATATAAACAAGAGAAACAAAATCAATCGACACAACACAAAAAGCCAATCACACGATAGCAAAGAATTTCTAAATAAAAAAAATATTATTTAGATACATTTATGAATGATTTTTTTTTTATAAAAATAATCACAACCACATTTCTAAACAGACGCTAAATATGGATAACATTGTATGGACAATAAAACAATTAGTATATTTATATTTTTTAAATATTATTTTTTCTATTTTTTCCCCTCGAATGAGGAAAAACATGGTGGTAAAAAGGAGTGGTACATGGTTTTTATATATTAAAATAAGCTTCCATATTGGATAAAAAAAAGAAAAAAGAAATTAAACTCGTGAAATATCGTAGGAGTAGGGAAAATATAGAATGAAGAGCCAGGTTTAGAGGCCAAGCAAGTTTGTGTTTTTGTACGTGTGAAAATGCTAAGAGGGAGATGTCATTTGTTTTGTATGATGTTTGCTTGACCTTTTTGAAGCGCAAACAATTCTTTGTCATTCAAAAATTGCTGATCTTATCAAAGCATGCATGGGATGGAGTGCATCCCCGGCACAAGTTATCTTTGGATCACCAATCCTTCCCCACCCCCATCTTCTTCTTGTTTTTTTTTTTTTTTTTTTTTTTTTTTTTTTTAATTTTTAGATCCCAATTCTATACATTTTAGCTTGCTCAACAGGGGGGATGGACTGGGATTACATGCAAATATATGATTCATGTCCCAAAATATGTGAAGTTCGTGAGATTGGCTTGGACAAAACTATATGATAAAATAACTATACCCCAATTCTAGACATTTTGGCTGGGACAAAACTTGTAAGTCCCCGAAGAACACCACGATAAATTTTTTTAAAAAGAAAAAAAATGATGTAGCTCGATTCTCATTTCATTAAATACAAGATGATAAAATTGAAATTGTATAAAACAAATCGTCCTGATTTAACCTGGGGTTGTGCGACAAGCTTATAACTCGAGTAATAAGGATCAAGTTCATGGTCCAAGTCATGAGATCATGATGACCCGAAAAAAAAAAACTAGAGCAAATCTCAAAGTCTTTTTTAAAAAAATATTGTTGGATGATGAAAGTTGAAAAACAATTATGTAAGCAAAAAATGTTAACCAAAGTTAACCTTTTTAACCCGAGATTCAGGTGATTAGACTAGAATCACCTCGTCAAGAAAATTCATAAAACTCAATTCTCAACCTCAAATATTGAAGGATAGATATAAAATAATTTAAATGATACAAAATAAAAAATAGCAATTAAATGAATGAGATCAAAATGAAAATAAAAAATAATTTTGTATTTGATGGAAGGGTGAAATTGAAAATAAAAAACAAATTAACAAAACAACCCAAAAAAAATAACATGGATCAAATTTCAAATTCAAATATATTTTTTTTTATTGAATGATGAAAATAAAAAGAAAATTCAATTTAACAAAAGAAACCAAAATGAAAAAAAATTAATCAAAAGAACGAGGACCAAATCAGAATTAATAATAGATCATAAATTGAGATTGAAAGATGTAATTGAAAACAAACCAAGATTTTACAAAAGAACAACGAACAAAAATTAGAAATAAAAAGAACAAGGACAACAATTGAAATATTGATTTGATGCCATGGATGTGAGTTTTAATCTTTTTAATTTCAATATATTATTTTTATTATGATTTTAAAATAAGAAAACATGTTTTTTTTTTATCCATAAACTATATAATAATGATTAATGTCATTGTGCAGAAACCAAACTAGCTCACTAGTTCAAAGATTTTTGACAGGAAGGACACAGCCATCATTATATTATTCCAAAGATTTTAGCTCCTGTTAATTCGAGCTTCTCCAGCTAGACCATCCCTCCTCACCACATGCCTTAAGATACTTACAATGATTGAAGAGTCTATAATCATGCTTTTGATTATACAAAGAACACGCCTATCAATCTCTTTTCCCCGCAGAGTGTCTGCTGTTGCTGAGATGGGCTTTCGCAATCAATCGCAAATCAACAAACAATAATAATGTTTTCTTGGTTACGATCTAGCATGCACTGAGTTCCTAGTGGGCGTGCAAGGAGTTTGAGATTTATATAATAGATATTAAGTTTGAGTTAATGTGTATATTTCTTGTAAAAATATATAATAATCGTAATGAGGATTTTACTTGTTTACGCGGAAACATAAAATGTATTTTTCAGGGATTGTATTTACTAAATTAAGAAAAACAAAATCTCGCATGATGCACTCTCTTTGAGAGAGGGCAGGATTTTGTAGCAGCACAGAAACTACAAGTAACAGGAAATTTACTGGAAATTGCGAATCAAATGATCATGTGCAAAGAATCATAAGAAAAAAGAAGCCCCCATATATATTCGCGATAATCATGGCTTGATATTTTCTTGCAACATGTCGATATCCCTCGCAGATGGTTCCATGGCGTGGCATTCTCTACATGCCACCAAAAAAGACCTGAAAAATCTCCTCCAGATCCCAGCCCTGTCCCTTTTCCCTTTCTCGACGTGTTTCTTGCTGCTGATCATCCCTTCTTCAACCAGAATCCCACCACTTTTTCTTCGTGAATCCTCGCGTTTCAGGACTGCAGCCGGCACAGGCATGATATGCTGCCACCTCTGAGAAGATCCATATAATTGTGCCATGACAGCTTTACTAGCCAGAGGTGTCTTGGTACGACTGATATTATTATGAAATCTCCTCCTCTCTGAACTGTCACTTGAGCTTGTTCTTGCGCTGCTGACACTGCTTCTGCTACTGTTAGTACTGTTGCTTCTCGATGACATGAGGGAATCCCTGCAGCTGACACTGCTAGCTCTGCTAGTCCCACGATATATGTTATCAATAAGCAGCGTAGTTGCTGGTTGGTGTTGTTGAAGTACAGGAAAAGAATGAGGCAACAGGCGGCCATTAAAGAACAGATGATCAGCTGGTGAGCTCTTGTTTGGATCAAAGGAGGGAGACTCCGGGGTCAAACAACCGAATTCGAAATCAGAATCTTGATCTAGACTACTTGGAGTGCTAGGAAACGAGAAGACGTGTTCCCTGGATCTAGTCTTTTGGTGGTGGTTTTCTTCCATAGGAGTAGTCCTTGTGGGGGTTTGTGTGAGCTTGTGCTTATATCCTCATAATATATAATGTGGAATGGTGTATCATATATAAAAATAATAACGAGAAATTAAGAGGTGGGTATGTGTTTTTTTTATTCTGTGCACCTTGACTATTCCCCGGCTCAGTTGAACATCCTGCAAGCTCAAATGAGCATGTAAGACACCGTGGAGGTGACAGAAATACAGCGCAAGGATGGATCCAGGAACAAGAGAGGAGGACCCCTCTAGCTCCCACTCAGTATGTGTTATGAACTTAGATATCATACTAGCTAGTTACTTGGAGATATTCTTATCAAATAAATTTATATATATTATGGATTTTCTCTTCCCTTCTCTATCTTTTTCTTAATAATATATTTTTTTTATGCGAGGAAACTTCATTCTTTGGAAAATATATTCTGTGGATCTAGGTGAGGGAGTAAAACCCCGATTGCCTCAAATTTTTATAAAAGATGCATGCTCTGACTCAAACTCGAGATATGTTGTACAAATCATAAACTCTTTGTTATCACATTATATTTTTTAGGGATTTTTTTCTTAATAATAAGTTAATAGAATATCAATAACTACTCCATTAAGAGAAGATTTTGATAATTAATTAATTAATTAGCTTGGTGTACAAAATCATGAATGGATGACATGCCAACTCAATCTTAAATTAACTTATATATGGTGTCTGGGGTGGTGGTGTTCTAATAATTTTGTTAGTGTGGGATGTTTCGTAGACATGTGTGTTAAATGATTGGGATAACACAATTTAGAGGCTGAGTTTGATGCAAAACTCATAAATTTAACATCAAAGTTGGCTCCCTTGTGTTTTTTTTATTCAATTACCACTAACCAAATACTGCTCATGGAAAAATCATTATGTTTTAGGAGAGTTGTGTTTTAAAATGTTAATGATATTTTAAAAAAAAATTATTTTTAACATTAACACATGAAAATGATTTAAAAATATATAAAAAATAAAAATATATTTTTTTTAAAAAAAAAATACTCTTAAAACATAATATCAAACATGGTGGCTTTAATGGTTCGGAGGAAATATTAAGGTATCCACCTAGTATTGATCAAGCATATGAAAGGGCTTGTTGCATTTTTTGGGGGGGGATCATACTTAAATCATTATATAGTTAAATGGATTATTGGCTTCAGTCATATATATATCCACTTGCTTTTGTTTTTCTTCAAGGAAGAACACAGCTTCCCAAATATACTCTTGCATGTAAAGCAAGGAAGAATAACTTTACTAGATATGGAGGAAAAGAGTGGTCGGTCAAGCAACATCAAGTGTAATAACCTATTGTTATGTTAGGGCTTTAACCAGGGCATGCTATGATGGGATCAACAAAGCCTTTCTCGGTGCTGGTGGGAGCAAAGGCTCCTCTATCCCGATGAAATAAAAATCTACAAGTTGTATTGACTACTTTATTTATTTATTTTTATTAAAATGAGGAGACAGCAGCTTTCAGAAAATTTATTTGTCCCCCATTTGGGTTTCTTTTGGGGCCATTGCAGCTCATCATGCCCACCGGTCAGCCACATTTCCCTCCCCACTACCAATCAAGTTTTGTTCTCGGCTTCTTCCTGGTTGATTATCGGATCATGTCATGAGATAGCTCTTTCATCTTCTTTTCTATATTTTATTTTATTTAACTCTATTGTTCGACTCCACCGGGATTAATCCTTTTTAAGAAACAAGAAAGTCTGTACAAGAAAGTCTCTGCTGTGCTCTAATAAATGGTTGTTTGGCTCTGCAGTGATTTAAGCCACCAAAAACTAAGGTTAAATCTCAATTTATGAAAAGCATTTTCTTACATGCTTTTCGCCCTAAACACAAATCACAGACTAATTATGCAAGGTGAGAAAAACAGAAAAATGGAGGAGACGCAGATGAAAGTATGAAAAAATACACGGATCAATATTTTTACAGTATCAATCATAAAAAGCAATATTTCAGCACTAAGAACTCTCTCACACAAAACAACCAACATCCCTCTTTCCTCTAGCAGTAGTAGTCATCGACGAGCACCAACAACTACTCCTTTAGCACTGACAGCCTCTCCTCTTCATCAGCAACACCTGCACTGGACCGGTTTTCTCCCACAACTTAAGCGAGCAGCAGCAACAACAAAACAACACAACAACAATCTTCGATGCTCCTCCGGTCACTATAGGCTATCATTTCGACGTTGTCACAACCACAGGAAGAACCACTTCGGTCTTCTCTACCTGGCTGCAATGGTACGCGAGCCTCTCGTCACTATCGGTCCAACCACCTTGTTATCATGTTACGTAACACATGAACAGTGTAATAATGAATTAATTCACTTTGCATTGTGCACGCAATACATGAATAGTACAACAACCCCTCTCTCTCTCCTTATCTTTTCATTTTTTTGTGCTTTGTTGGGCTAGACCTATTCTTGGCCCGACCTCGTTGGTTGAGTGAGTCCAATCCAAGTCTAGCTAGGCTAGCCCATTTAGTTGGGTCGAGTCCCAATTTATTTTTTAAATAATGTAAAAAAATTGATTTCTAAAAACAACAAATAAAAAATAAGTTGTTTTCATGCATATGGTCGAATTCTAAGCTTTTCAAAACATATTCAGTCAGTAAACAAAATATAACATATTTCTCATGTTTTGAAATTAAAATTGGATATCATAACTAGTTTACAATTATCCCTAGGAATTTGGCCAAAATTTCATAAAAATAAACAATTATTTTGTTTTAGCTATCGGGGTGTAAAATTACATTGTAAAGTATACCCGTAAAATTTTTGTCTCCTAGTGACCTTAATACCAGGTGGCGAATCTTAAGAATTATAGTTGTAATTTTATGATTACAAAACCCTCCTTTTACCACACGCCGTCTCTCTTCGGGGACAGGGAGCGTGAAGCGTGAAAACACCATTGTGAGAACTATATTAAGAAGGAGATCACAAAATGATATGACTTTTGCCGAATATGATCGTAATCCTAATTTTATTCCTGATGATATTTAACTATATGTTATTTCTCAATCAAATAGCCAAGATTCATATAGGCCTTCACATATGGATTTAATTAGTGATGGAAGTGCGAGTTGTTTAATGAGAGAATAAAAACAAGTGTTTAATTTACTTGAATTATTAATTATATTATGTTATTATGATTATTAAATCTACAATATTTAAAAAATATTATATATATATATATATGTGTGTGTGTGTGTGTGTGTGTATGTATGTGTCCTTTAAAGTAATTTCACAAGTTGATAGCAATATAAAAGCATGGTAACCAAACACATGAAACTATTTTTCATTAAGCCTCTAATTCAATCACAATTTTAACCAAACACTTTAATTTTAACTATGAATCGTAACTAAAAATATTTTTCATGAAATTTTTTTTAACCTCATCCACAACAAGCAACCGTAATATCAACCAAGTTTAAAAGAATATGTAGCTTTGCCTACTAAGTTTTAAATCTAAATAAGATCTCTTTTCCTCACATCTTTCATCGAGCTTCAATTACATGTGAGCCCGACTGTGTTATGGGTTATATTTTTATTTTTGGCATAAAAATAACATTCGAGCGTCATGAAAAAGTACTTTTATATATATAAAAAACCCACCATTCGAGATTTTAATTAGATGCTAGAAAAAATTGGCAATAAAAGCAAATGAATAGTTTTTATATAAAAACTAATATAACTCAATTCTCAGTCCATTAAATATTAAAATGATGAAATAAGATAAAATAAAAACTCTAAACAAATTGCTCTGGTCAAACTCAAGTTTGCATGACATACCTATATAACTTTAGTAATTAGAGTCAATTCAATCCAATTTATCTTGTCAAACCCTATGTTATCTGAGATTAAAATAATGTGATAGTAAATTTCAAAGCCTTTATACACACACACACATGATTAACTTTTCAGACCCATAATCTTGGTGATTATACTTGAAGCATCATATATGAAAAACCATAAACCATAGTTCTCGACTGTTCAAATATTGAAGGATGAAATATAAGAAAATAATTTCAGTTAAATAAAAGATTCCAAAAATAATAATTAAAAGAATGAGGATAAAAATTAAAATACAAAAAAATATTTGAATAAAGGGTAAAATTAAAAAGAAAATCAATATAGCAAATTGACCTAAAAACAATAAACAAATGAGGATCAACTTGGTAAAAATAATATACTACGAACTGAACAGAATTAAAGGATAAAATTGACAAAAAAAAAGCCAAGAAGAAAACTAGAAGTTAAAAGAATAAAAACCAAACCGGATAAAAATAATTTACTAGAAATTGGGAACGAAGTGTGAATTGAAAAACAAATAAAACTCTTACGAAAAATCTTAGAGAGGAAATGAAATATTAAAAGAATAAGGATTCGAGTTGAAATACCAAAACTAAGGAGAACCAAACTAGCATTTTCATAGATGAGAGAGAAAGTATAACCCTCATTGACGATGAATCATTCAACCATATCTGATATACACTGTCTTTAAAATAAGATGACACGACTGAAGAACGCAGACGCCCCCTACTCTAGTCCTGTTTTAGTTTTTGGAAAGCACGTGCATGTTGATCCATTGTATTAAAATAATAATAAAATCTTTTAAATTCAAAATTATTATTTTTAAAAAAGAGTAAAATTACAAGTTTATCTTTCTGGTTGGGCTGATTTATAGCGTGACCATCTGATTTAGACCTCACTTGAAAAATTAGTTGACTGGCATGTGGATGAAGCAAATCACACCATCCTTTTCAATACGTCAATAATTCATCTACCTGCTCTAAAAATAAAGTCCAAGTCTTTGAGTTTACTTTTCTCCTAAATAAATAAATAAAGAAAGAAAAGGGCATTGCTTGGATAATTTATTGTGATTGAGGTGTTTATGGTAAAAGTGCGGTTGAACTGGGCAAACCAGCGCACTGATTATGAACCACTGTATGCGAGGATCGCAATCGGTGAGATGGTCAAGGGTATTTTTGAGCCTAAGACTGTGTTTGTTTCCTTAATTCAGGAAACCACTTTCCAACTTTCCTGTATTTGTTTATTTTAGAAAAGTTGGTCAACGGAAAACACTTTTCAGTCAAATAAGAATTTGACTTGGTTTTCAGGAAAGTGTTTTCCGGAAAATTTGGACGGAAAACACTTTCCGGAAGTTGTGAAAAATTTAGAAATATCATTATTTGCTGATTATATCAAATTTGATCCTTAAACTTTTGATTGCTATATATAATTTGTTTTGAATATTTATTTTTCAATTCCATCTCTTAAAATTTAATTTTTATATTAATTTTGGTTCTTATTTTTATAATTGCTATTTTCTTTTTTCTTATCATTTTTTTATTGAAATTTTTTATCTATCAAATTTGGTCCTCATTTTTTTTATTGTTACTTATTTACTTGAAATAATTTATGAAATGTTTATTCTTATTATTATTATTTTAATTTATTCACCTTTCATTTTTTTTTAAATTTGATCTTTATTATTTTGATCTTTATTTATTTTATTTGAGATAATTTATGAAATTATATTTTTTTTTCAATTTCATTCCCATTCAACTTTTTAATTTGTAAGATTTGTTCCTTATTATTTTAATAAACTTGAAAAAATTAATAAATTATTTTCAGTTCATTTCCCATAACACAAACAAATACTGAAAAGTGTTTTTTAGATTATTTTTCATAACACTGTCAAACATCGAAATTCACTTTTCAGGAATTAATTTTCCCTTGAATTCACTTTAAAAAACCACTTCCCAAAGAAACAAACTGAGTCTAAAAATCCAACGCGATCCTTCGGCAAAAGCACCCAAGAATCCACCTAATTTATGACTTTGCACGGGTAGACTGAAAATGCTAGAAACTTTGTTTAAGAATATGATTAATGACCAAAATTAAACGAGTTTTTCAATTATTTTAGAGTGAAATGTTTTTCGAATATTATTTTTAATATAATTTAAATAATTGGTATGTGAATAAAATAATGATATAAAAGAATTGTTGGCTGATAACTTTTATAAAATCTCTATCCCCTATAGTTAGAAAAACCAAAAATAATAATTTAATGTGTAGATAAAAAAACAGTTTATTTTATTTTTTTGTTTTTTACGTGCTACTAAATAACCATGACTGACAGAAGTCATTGCTTTTAAAATGTTATTTTGTTCAGAAATACATCAAAATGATAATTTTATTTTATTTTATTTTTTAAAATTATTTTTGACATCAAATGATCTAAAAATAGCAAAAACAATTTAATTTAAAGTAAAAATAAAATAAAAATATCAATTTTAAAAACTCATTTAAAAATATGAGAAGAGAGACAAACTTCTTAATTTAGATAATTAAATCTTATCATGGATCCTACTAATTTACTTATGTTAACTCAAATTAGAATTTCTTTATCCCTTTTTTAAATTGTTCTTCAACATTAATTGTTTAATGATCGAGCTTCAAGCCTTCTATTTTTTTTTCTCTTAATTTTTTTCTATGGATTTGTGAATTTCACAACTTGAATAGGGTTAGTTCAGGTCGGTCGATTTAACACATCTTTATCATAATATTTAGGGAAAAAAAGATGTAGTTTGGTACGTCATTATTTTAATATATTCTAAAAAAATCATTCAATACAAATTAGATTTTTATTTTATAACTAAATTTTTTTTTTACTACATGTAGCAACGTATTACTTATCTTTAACAATTTAAAAAAATAATAATCGTGTTGTGAATAGTCAAGATAGATATATGTTATAACCACCTCCTTGACTTTTTAGTCCAAAACTAAATTTTCAGGTAAGACTAAAACGAGTTTAACCAATCAAATCAAATGGTCTAAACCCAGCCCGTCCTGTTTCCATTCAAAGAAAGAGGGAGGTCCATGTCAGACATCCACGTGGAAACATTCAATTGGTTCAAACACCTCAATCACCACACATTCATGACATCAACTTATCTTATCGTGATCTAATTAGTAATTACTAATCAGAGTATTATTAGACCCCTCTAGTTTTGTGAGTTTTAAATAAAAACGAAATAAAAATGATTTAGTGTCACTTGATTAATTAATTAATAAAATATCAATTTCATTAATTAAAAATTAAATGACTTGGCTATAGTTTTTTAAATTTAAAATAATACTGCTTTAAAATGATAAATATTTGAAGTTAACTCACCAAATTTATGATTCGTAGATGAGATTTATACACTATTTACTTTTATACTTGAAATTATATTTTAAAAATAAATTTAATTTGAAAAATATTTTTATTTTTTTAAAAGATAACGCACAATTTATAATTTTGATTAACCGGAGTAAAAAAGAAAATAAAAGAGAGGAGAGAGAGAGAGAGGGGTCAAGTGGCGCGAAGACCACGTCACGAGTAAATGCAGGAAACGCGGACAATAAAATGGGAAGTGATTGTGTTGTCAACAGTTGCTGGATCCTCATCTAGGTTTTTTCTCTTCACTTTCTTGATTTTCTAAATCACAATTATATTCCTTCCCTATATATTATCTCCACCTGCATACACTAGCAGTTATCCATGATTGGCAAAGAAATCCTTCACAAGATGAAGGTATGTATGTATCCTTGTAGTGTACAAACTATTGATCGGAGATCTTCAATATATCAACTATTATATATGTGTCGGCTACTTGCCCTGTTTTTTCTTTTGTTTTTTTTTCCAGGAATTCATGAATCTTTTCTTGCTTGGTCTACGTGTGCTCGGAGACTTCATAAATGTGCTTTCTTAATAGGTCTTGTTTTTTGATTTATTTGTTTGAAGTGATATGGATAGATGGGGTTAGAGATACTGTTCATAGTAAGCCTTAACATCATCCCAGTTCTGGTCTCTTTTGGGGGTACTTTTAACAACATGAAAGCCAGATGCTAATTATTTGTTGCAGTATCTAATTTATTGAGAATTGGGAACTTTCATGATCATACGAAATTAAAGTATTTTGACATTAACAATCACGATCTGCATTCAGAGATAAGGAATTGTAGAACAAATTATGTAATATCAATGTGTAGTGATACTGGGATAGAATGTCAATGAGATGGGTTTTTAAAATGTGTTTTGGTCGGAAGGAACCAAGAGCATGGCAGTTATTATTTGGCTGTACAATTTCTATCTTTAACCAAGTTGCTATGATTTTTGTTTGGGAGGAAGACATCATGATCGAAGAAGAATTGTAAGACTCTTTTGTTTCAAACAATTATAATTGAACAACTATGGAAGTATTTTTAATTAATAGGGTTTTTTGGTTTGTTCAGCTCTTTGACATTGATTACTGATTACACATGCATTTTTCAATGGATTACTAACTGTGTGAGTGACCTAAAAGTTTGAATGCACCTATTGCAGGAAAAGGTTGGATTAGGTTCTTCTCCAGATTGCGGAAAGGGTAAGAGTAAGATGTCGAAGCACATAACACATGGCTTTCACTTAGTAAAGGGGAAATCACATCATGACATGGAAGATTATGTTGTTGCTCAATTTAAGGAAGTCAATGACAATGAACTTGGTTTATTTGCAATATTTGATGGTCATCTGAGCCATGTTATTCCTGATTATTTGCGAGCTAATTTGTTCAACAATATCTTAAAGGAGGTAATGCATTCTATCTGTGTTGTACATCATTACAAAAGCATCATTTTGTGAGCAACTTTGTAGGTTAAATTTTTTTACTATGTTTATAGGATTGGATTCTAGGGTTGGTTGCTAAATGGCCTCTCATTTTTAACTGGAGTTGAAAATTGATATTTCAACTTTCATGATGGACTAAATATGCTTGCTATTTCCCCCTCTTAGCTTGTTCGTTCCGGTTGTAGTTTGCTGTTCTAGATGGGTTTGATTAAAATAAATGTCTATTTCTTGTTTGAATATTTCCTACAAGCAGCCAGACTTTTGGACACATCCAAAAAATGCTATGAGGAGAGCATATTGTATTACTGACAGTACAATTTTGGAGAAAGCCGGTGATTTGGGTAAAGGAGGTTCAACAGCTGTCACGGCTATATTAATTAACTGTCAGAAGCTGGTTGTAGCAAATGTAGGTGATTCTCGAGCTGTTATCTGCCAGAATGGTGTTGCCAAACAACTCTCAGTTGATCATGAGCCAAGCATGGAAAGGAAGGACATTGAGAACAGAGGTGGCTTTGTGTCAAACTTTCCTGGTAAGAGCTTTTCCGAGTTTCAAGATAAATATGATTATGATTGTGCTGTGAGAATTGGAGCATTGGAAATTAGATTGTTAGGACATTGCTGCTTTTAATGCCTTCAGGTTTTGAGGCTTGCAAATGCATGCTGGAATTTTGAAAAATGAATTGCATATTGTGCACTCTTTCACAGGGCAAGTGGATGCTTTAAATGATAGAATTTGCAACATGTTATTACACTGATTTGGTGTCCTGTAACCTGCTGATGGATAGACTTGGGTTAATCTTTTTAAACTGATGGAACTGCAATTTTCTAGTAACTAAGTTTGCACTTATTGGTTATCATTTTCAACTGTTTTCAGACAGCTGTTTTTGAGTACACAATCTGTTGCACTATGATCAACCATGTGATTCTTCTTTGTTCCAATATCAATACCTTTAGACTATCTCCTTCTTATATGGATGTTTCAATCTGTCTGTCATTATCAGAATTAACTTTCCAACTTTATGAATTCAGGGGATGTCCCACGTGTTGATGGACAGTTGGCAGTGGCAAGGGCATTTGGTGACAAGAGCTTGAAAGAACATCTGAGTTCAGAACCAGATGTTGCAATGGAGACGATTGATGATGATACAGATTGTATTATCTTAGCAAGTGACGGATTGTGGAAGGTTTCTTTCACTTGGAACTTTCTACCTCTAATATATCTTTCAAACTAATCTTTGTTGGAAAGATAAATTATTTGTTTGCCTTTTTTATGGGCTAAAATCTGTTCCTCAATTCGACACCAGGTGATGTCCAACCAAGAAGCAGTGGATGCTATCAAGAACATAAAGGATGCGCTGTCTGCAGCAAAGCGGCTTACTGAAGAAGCACTTAATAGGAAGAGTTCAGACGATATTTCCTGTGTAGTTGTGAAATTTCATTGAGCTCACGCCGAATTCCTCTTCTCGCTCATGTCTGATAAGAAACTCTCAGAGGTGTGTAATAAAATGTACATTTATATCTATCATGCATGTTTTCTGCTGCATTAGTAGCTGGTTATCATGTTCTGTTGCAAGTATACATGCTTGGTGTGTTTGAATGCTATGGCGAACACTCTCTTTGATGCCAGCCTTAGCCCTCGAAGGAGGGTGGGTTGCTCCAACTATCGTTTCCAATGTTTCCTTGCTACCAAATTATTATATTATTATTATTATGGACAAAAGAAGGATGGTGTTTTACTGTAGATATAGACTCGGTTGCACTGTGGATTCGACATTATTTTATGTATTATTAAAAAAAAAGACATTATTTTATGTTGTTCATCAGGGCCAAACGATATCGTTAACCAGTCTTTCTTAAATATTAGCTTTGGTCCTCAGATTTCAAAGTCTTTCTTGAATGGTCCTTGCCCTTCATTTGTCGTACATGTTGGTCCCTAGATGGAGAGAAATAGAGAACCGTGAGGGAGAAGGAAAAAGAACTCTGATGAACTTCATCAGGCCATGACATTCAAAAATCTGTGTCCATTTATTCTTTAAAAAAATTATTAGTGTTTTGGGATTCATATGTTTGTGGAAGCTCTTAGAGGAGTTTATAAAATGGTTATGATATTTTAACGGGATGATTGTTCTTTTAGCGGTAAAAATGGAGAGATTAATGGTATGTTTTATATTACGGTATCCATTATTTTTTAAAATATTTTTTTATTTGAAAATATGTTGAAATAGTATTTTTTTTAAATTTATTTTTAATATTAATATCAAAACGATATCAAAATATATAAAAAATACCTTCAAGCAAAGTAAAAAATTAAAATAAATCTTTTCAAAATTGTTTTGTGACGTTAAAAATAAAACTAATAGCTTAAAAGTTCTATGAAACGTTCTTTGTGTTTTGAATTGTTGTGCCACACGAACCTATGTCTATCAAAATTATTTACTATTGTAATAATAATAATAATAATAATATAATTTGGAAGTGATCCAAGTCTGTTGTTTTCTTAGTAAGATGAACCCAGCAAAGTTGTTTTGCAATTAGGCAAGAACAAACCGCATCGTCAATATTATTCTTTTTAGGAGAGCTATAAGATTCCACTAAGCCAATGGTGGTAGAACCTTAAACGCCATTTTACACACAATACATGCAGCCTCTGTCAGACAGCATTAAAACAGGTAGATATACTAAAGTAAAGCTAGACCATACGATCCCTTATAGTGTTCGATCTTAATTATACGGTCCCAGACATGGGTAGAATTAAGCTGTTACTTGACAGAAGAGAGGGAGCATGCCGCCAGTTTGGTCTTTATCTGATCTGGGATCGCTTGTAAGAGGAGCTTCCTTGGGGTGGGATGTTCATCTGAAATCTTCCTCTTTCATCAGCTGGCCTGCACGGGCTCTCTTTCAATGGAGTACCGGCGCCTTTGCGGTTCGAACCTTCTCCATAAGATTCAGCTGAGCTCTTCCGGCGCCTCTCGTTGTGCCCTGCCAAACGCCGGCGGCAGCTCCTCTTTGTTTCATCAAACTCCGCCAGCTCGTGGAACCTGCAAAGGCTCATGATTATATAATGGTGGAAGCAACTTGAAAAGAACCATATGCATAGCAGGTCACTGGAAGATAATTACAAGGCGCTGAAATTGACTTTCAACTTAATTTTGGTAGAAACACCTCTTGCCGAAAGTGTAATCACAAGGAAATTTGCATGGAAAGGGAAAACACAAATCACTTAGGAAATTTGCATGAAAATACGTTCTTCTGATAGAAAGATAGATAAAAAAAATCGCATGAACAGAAATACCTGCTGCATTGCTGACAAAACCTCTGCCTGAGGCCAGCAACAACCACAGATGGTGACTTTGCATGAAACTCGCAAACTTTGTGTCTCCTGTGGTACCTCTTAGCATCAGCTAAATTAAATCCACACTTCTCCACTTGGCAAGATGGTGAAGATGCTCCACCACTACCAGTCCCTCTCTTCCCATACATAACACCAGCTCCTTTCTTCTTTTCATCATCGGCAAAACCAACGCCGCCGCCGCCACCCTCATCTTCTTCCATGTCATCCTCCAGCTCATCTTCAATCAGGAAGTCATCTTTGTTGATCATTTTTTCTTTCCAACTGTTATGCTTCCATTCAAGAGTCTTAGCGTCCATTATTTTCGGACGGACACTACACAATTGAGGTATTGTGTGATAGCTTGCAAGGTGAGGAGTGGCACTTGAAGCACTAAAATGAAGGTCTGAGGGAGAGACTATAAAGGAAGAGGTGGAAAAAGTTGGGAGGACCACAAGCAACATATTCTTGTGTGTTTTTCTATGTATGGTGTCAGTTGACAATGAATGAATGATTAGAAATTTTAAAGAAAAGGGTGTGGAGCTTGTTTGCTGTGACAGATAAATTTTCAGCTTAATCGTTGTTATTGGTGCTTGTAGTGACATTTGACACTACATGTGTATGGTGGACGCTCAAATATTGCTTCCCTAGAGGTGAAAACGAAATTAAACGGTATTAGCATGCCTATGCAATCATTGTTTAGAAAGGGAATTCGTAGAGCAAGTCTGTGAGTTAGTAAACAATTTGGTTCAAAAAAGTATGAAATTCTGGTAATATAGCAGGTGCATTTTATGCCAAATGAATCACTTGACATGTTTTGGTGAATCTTCTAACTATTTTTTATAGACATGAAAAGGGTTAGGTAGGAATTAGGATTGATGGCTGTCAATGAAAGGAGGAAGAAAAAAAGTTGGGTGATTTTCGAGTCAAACCGGCTGTTCATCAAATTTAGAACATGGGACGGCCGGAAGGATATAGTTTTCGAACACAATGCTAGACCATAGCACAGATTTGATCACTCAATTTTCCTGAAGAAGAAATCAAAACACAGACGGACTGGATTATCTTCAGCAAAGGGCCCCTTGAGCCATTAATTTCTGTTTTTTATCACCAGTTTTTCTGAATTCTTTCTTGACGCTCTATCTTGACTGTAATGGCATGCAGCAAAGCAAATTTCCTGGTACCTGTGTGAGTAAGAGAGACACTGAATTGCACTCAAGTGAGCCGTGTTAGTGAAAACATTACATCAATGGCAGAGGCATGAGAGGGACTAGTCAAATTTTAGTGCACCCTTTAATGTATTGGTACAGAATCAATGCTTACACAATGCTGTGCTTCTCTTGGCTGGACAAGCATTGCACTGTAACAGAGTACCCTATGCTTCTTTTCTGCTGAAATGGACTGATAGTTTTCTACTCTTTTTCTCATGCAAACCTTTATTCCTCTTATCTTTTCTCCTCGTGTCTCTTTTACCGGATGCATGACTCACAGGGCCAGGTGCGAATTGATTAATTCAATTTTTCAAGATTATTGTGTTGCCACTGAATCCTGGTTTTCTATCAGTGCGTTGGTTTAAGGTACAAGTCTAAGGTCTTTTGTGCAATAAAGTTCGGGACATGGCTGAGTGGCCTTGAAACAAGTAGTACATGCCACGATTATTGGGAAGACAACCTCAGCAGTGACATGACCTAACACTAGTTTTCACGTGGCTCTTGTACCAAGCAGGCACAAATGGAAGACTTTAGCAAATGTCTGAGAAAAACAGATAGACAGATGAAATCATACAAGGCGTTATAGCTCATTAGAATTTGAGAAAAGCTTTTGTTTACACATCTAATATTAAGAGGTTAAGGGCTGAGCTAATTTTGCATATAAAGATATAGTTTTGTAGGAGTGAAAAAGGAGCTATGCTTATAAGCATCCTTCCTATTCCTGCACATATCATATATGTGATTGGCTGTTACTTTTTATTTTGGATGCGAGAAATCTTATCCCTGAAAGTGTATTTTGTGTATCTAGATGAGCAAATAAAACCCCGGCTATCTTAAGCTCTTACAAGGACTCGAAATCGAGAGCTACTATGCCGATCACAAAACATCTGTTATCGAGCCACTCTCCTAGGAAACAATGTGATTGGCTATTACCTATCAGTTTAGTATTAAGCGTTCATAGCAGTCATAAAGAATATATGTGAAAGACATGTTTAGCCAAGAGTTCAAACCATGAAGAATAAGTATCTCTCGAAATTATGCCAGTCAGATATCTATAACCAATCTTCTTGAACATCTTGATTTTCTGTAATCTGCAAGGTAAATGACAAATAGTATCAAAGATATTAGCATTTAGCATGGGTGAGTAAGCATAATAGGTGGAGAAGGATTGGTCCCGAGTTCAAATCACATGGAAGAAAGGTCGTACACCATTGCCAATTACTTCAGTTCCTTAGGAAATGGGAACTCTCAAATATCCCAATCCATTTCCACCACTCACAAGTGTGATTCCATGGTCCTGTGTCTACCTACCTTTCACCCCTCCACTCTTCCGCGTCTCTCTTTTCTTTTCTCCTTTTATGATAACAGATTAAAGGGAATGACCTTTGCATATGATTTTGACTACCATAAAGTGCCCATTACTCTCAATATCGGAGTTGGATATTGGTCCTGTATTCTCTCCAGATTCTCTAATTTGTTTGAGCTGGGAATCACGAAGATTAGATGGTTGATGAAGGAAAAAAGAGAGAAGACAAATGAATGGATCATGACTTTGTTTTCGAGAATAACATTTCTTGTCTATAAAGAGAACCAAACAGCTGTTTGATAGGATGGATATCTTTCAAGACTTCAAAAGAAGTGTTTGCTGTTGTACAGTCAGTTTCTTTCTAAATTGTTTTCATTATTATTTTGTAACATCAATATATCAAACCAATACAAAAACACAAAATCAAATAATTTAAAACCAAAAAAAAAAATTGTTATGAAAAATTGTTAATTGCACGAGTTTTGTTCAAAAATTGGCTTCAAAATTGTTTTTGGCTTATCTCCTGAAACAATGACAACAAGAAGAAGATTTATTTTCCAGATGATTGGAGGATAGACCCGAGGTAGCAGTAGCCTCCTGAAAAGATCCAGTAGCCTTAGATCAGCAAATCACTCCAAGAATGTGACAGTAGCTTGAAGCAACAATAAATCAATTCTTTGATGAGTTGGGGTAGGTGAGCAAGCACACGTGTAAGGTAGCCAACAGCAAAGTTTTCTGCACATAACAACAGCCAACGATGAACCAGTAGCAGCCAAGTCCACCACCAGCCTGCAGCAAATCACAACAGCTACAACTTGAAAATAAAAGGAGTGACAATAATTTTGAACTACAGGTTCCACACACACAAAAAAAAAGAGTAACAATAATCTTGAACTACAAGTTCAAAAACAATATTTTATAAACTGTTTTGAGCAGCAGAGATGGGAGATCTTCGAGTTGCTGGAGGGGTTAAGAAGCTTAACATTCAGAATTATAGTACATGATCAACATGCAAGATGTCCTACATCCAAGGCCAAGATCTATGGGAAGTAATCAAGGGCAGTGAAAACATACAACTAGCTGAAGATATGAATGGAGAATTAAAGCCAGTAAGGCAATTTTTGCATTGAAAACCATGATTAAAGAGAAGATGTTGGAGCAAATTCAGGATGCTACAACCCCAAAAGAAATATGGGACATCTTTGCCTGTCTCTTCTCAAAGAAGAATGATGTCAGATTGCAACTTCTCAATAACAAGTTGTTGTTTATGATACAACAAGATATGAGAATTCCTTAATACTTTAATGGGGTGAAATCAATATGTCATTCATTAGATTTCCAAACTAGAACCTGAAACAACAATCGGTAAAATAAAAATGAAAACCAGTAATCATTCATGGCTTAAAATCCGAATTTAAAAGTTTTGTTGCTAGAGTACAAGGATGGCATACTCAGCCACTGAATATATTAAAGCCCAAAAATCAATCTTAGTTGAAAAAACTATGAATCTAATTGAAGGTTTGGATGTTCGAAATCAAAGAAACAAAAAGTCTACATATTTCAAAACTGGAATTGTACTAAAATAAAGAACAATGAAGAACACTAAGAAATAGCAAGAATGAGCAGAATCAAAGGTTAGGTTACTACTAGCCCTCTTCTCTTATTTAAAATGAAAATATGAAGTGTTACAAAATAGGGTTTCCCCATTTGGTTACCACTTCCTCTTCTATAATCTAAATAGGAAAATACTTAAAATGGAAACTAGAACTTTGATCAATCAATATGATCTTATTTAGGAAACATAATAACTTTAAGATAGTAAAAATCATGACATTAATTGTAGGCTTGGAATCAATCTTTAGTCTTCATTTTCAACACTCCCCTTGGTTCCAAGACTACTCATTCCAATCATCTTTACACTTTGATTATTTCTAGAAAAAATTTGAGTGTGATTCTTCCCTTTATAGATAGCAACAAGAGCATTCTCACTTATTCCTTCCTGTTTGTAGGCTTGCCTTTGCTCCACAACTTTTAGAGCATTCACAAGCTCTTGAAAGCTCATCTTAGAAAAATCCTTTTAATCCTCTAATGACCAAATATTATACTCAAACTTTTGAGGTAAGCTCACTAGCACTTTTTCCACAATTTGAGATTCTAGAAATTCTTCTCCTAACAATCTCACTTGATTCACAAGTTTTGAGATGTGTGAGGAGATGTCTTTGATTGTGTTAGATTCCTTCATCTTCAACCCTTCAAATTGCCTTTTCAAATTCAAAATCTACATCTTTCTTGATCTCTCATCTCCTTGGAATTCAGCCTTTAGCTTATCCCAAGTTTCTTTGGCAGTTTTACAAGCCATGATTCTTGTAAAAATTTCTTCACTTACTGCATTATGAATGCAAGTAGGTGCCTTGAACTCTTTAGTCTTTTCTTCATTGAAAAATTTCATTTGAGCCACGGTTGGATTGTTTCCAAGAGGTGTTGGTTGTTTGTTTTTCTCCACAAACTCCCATAAAAACCTTCAAATATGTCTCCATCTTCACTGCCCAAATTCTAAAATTCTAACCAGTAAACACTGGTGTTTTTGGTGAAAAAGATTCAAAATCCATTATGAAAAATTCAACCTTGATTCGTTGAAAAAGAAGCTTAACAATTGCTGCTGTGAAGTCTTTGTACAATTGTTTTAAAGGATTTGAGAAGAGTAACTAATCCTTCTACTTCAAGATTTTGCAGGAAAAAAAAGAACTCTCGCTTTTCTCTCCCTTTCCCTTCAAAGTTAATAACTTTGAAAAATTTCACTTAAATTCTCTTGTTTTTCACACAATCCCTTCAAAGATCCTAATCTCAATTTTTTTCTTCTTTCAAAAGCCCTTCAAAGCCCTTAGCTTTGATTTCCCTTTTAAAACCTTACTTTTAATCTCTCGTGTTTCACACGATCCATTCAAAAATCCTAATAGCTCTGATACCAATTGTAAGAAATCAAAGAAACAAAAATCTAACACAATTCAAAACTGGAATTGTGCCAAAATAAAGAACATTGAAGAACACTAAGAAATAGCAAGAATGAGCAGAATCAAAGGTTAGGTTACTACTAGCCCTCTTCTCTTATTTAAAATGAAAATATGAAGTGTTACAAAATAGGGTTTCCCATTTGGTTACCACTTCCTCTTCTATAATCTAAATAGGAAAATACTTAAAATGGAAACTAGAACTTTGATCAATCAATATGATCTTATTTAGGAAACATAATAACTTTAAGATAGTAAAAATCATGACATTAATTGTAGGCTTGGAATCAATCTTTAGTCTTCATTTTCAACATTGGAAACACAAACATAATTAAAATGAAATACAATTGATGTTGGATATGAAACTATCATTATCAATCTCTGGTAATGATGAAAAACGAATGACATCAACCCTATTGAGGCATGATACTATGAAAAGAGGTTGATTCTGGAAAGGAGTGTTGGAGTTCATAGTATTTAAAGTTTGTAAGAATTCTAATATTGTTGGAACTTTACAGTATTTATATTATTATGTATTAGAGTTTTATCTTTATTAGGAGTTAGCCAGTTGATTAGTTTTCTTCTTAGTTAGATAAGATTGAATCTTTGTTAAATAAAAATAAAAGTCTTAGTTTAAGTACGACTTGTAAGGCTATATGTGACTGTTTGGAACTGAGAATGATTTTGAAATTGTTTGAAATTATTTTTTGTTCAAAATGTATTAAAATAATATTTTTTTTAAAATCATTTTTCCCCGATAGTCAGCTTGAACATTCCTATTATGAATAAGAAAGCATTAAAAAAAATATAAAGAAAACCAAGTGCTATAATCATGGTAATGACAGGAGAGAAAAACTGGTGATCCATATTCCCTATCTACATTACCTGTCATCTTCTTTGATTCTTTCTGATTACCCTTCAAAATGGATTTATAGGTAATAAAAGATGAGTGAAGTGCTGGATCGTATGGATTGCCTATCATCTTTTCAAAATGGTCATTTTTGCTTGCCCTCGAAAATGCTTTCAATGGCTTTGTCGTGGAGTTTATCTGTGTCACACTTCACCAATCTTTTTCACTTTGGAATTTGTTTTGGCAATTTAATGGCCAAAGTAAGAACGTATAAGATTCCAAGTCTGATGTTTTTTTGTTTCAACAATGCAACTCGACAAAATTTAGGCACTTTCTATCGTGAAGATAGAATTCCAGTAAGAAAATGTCGTCTAGTGTTGAGAGTGAGCCAGTTCATGGCTCGAAACTTTTTCTGCTTCAAGTTCTAGAATCCTTTGCGGTTGCATGAAGGAAATGAACAAAGCTCCTTTGCATACACAACGCTAAGAAAGTCTCATTCTTAAGATGTAGATATTAGAGAATAATATAAATTATATTCTGGAGCTTCACTTATCAGCTTAAGCTTTTTGGTGAGATAGTTCTTTAACCTGGTATCAGAGCTTTGTTGACCTAGCGGTCACTAATTCGAATCTCACCACCCCCATTCTATTTGATAAAACTCATGCACATTGTGGGTTTGTGCAAGTTTCATGGTCGCGTGCCCAATCGCGTCTGCTACTTGTTTTGCTTTTCTAACCCCTTTTGGCTGTGTCTGCCACTGTATATTCATCAGGCTCTAGAGCTTGTTGCTTGGCCTCATGCAAGCCTTTCCTAGTTGGATCATTTGTTGCACTATAAGATTTTCCTTGTGTCTTCTTATCTGGGCTATTTGTTTTTCTCTTCTTGTCTCTGCTGCTACACTGGTACCCTGAAAATGCAGCACATAATGGCAAAACAAAGCGTTATTAATGGTCTACCGACAAATAGTCTCCATCATGGAAATACATGTAATTCAATGCTAGACGAGGTAGCCATGCTTTTCAGTGTCAAGACAAACTATATGGCTTTGTGTCTAAATATTTTAGAGCACAGAGAGAGATCAGTGTATAAAAATGAGGAATTATAGCAGAGGGATACTTGATATTGTACGTGCTCAACATTGTCTTCTTTCTGAATCATGATTTTGAAGCCACCGATGTGTAAATCATGTGCAGCTAGCTAGCTAGTCTCAAATCTTGGGGAACCGGATAGCATCTTAATCTGTTCATAATACTCTTCCATCTCTGAAGAGTTTTCTTAATTCCCTGCAATTCTGAGATATCTACCTTTAAGGATTTACTCCAACGTTTATTGACCCATCGATTCAACATTTTAGTGATGTAATTCTATTTTTTGGAGTTTTTTACATAATCCCATTTAAGATTAGCCTAAGATACAAGTCTCGGTAGGCTCACAGCTTTAGGCTTCTATATACCACAGCTTTTTTTCCATTATGAGAGGCACTGGAGTGACATGTGTAAGAAATCAATCAAAGAACAAGTCAACAAAAGTCAACTCTTGAGTTTTATTGATTCAAACAATTCATTGTTTGAATCAATTTCTGGAATTGTAAAGAAACAAAGAACAAATGAAGAACAAAGGATTTCAGCACACATGAGCAGAATCAAAGGTGAGGTTACTGCCATCCCTCTTCTTTTATTTATAATGAAAATATGAAGTGTTACACAATAGGGTTTCCCCATTTGATTACAACTTCCTCTTCTATAATCTAAATAGGAAAATACTTAAAAATGCAAACTAGAACTTTGATCATATAATATGATCTTATTTAGGAAAACACAATAATTAAAAGATAGTAGAATCCTAACATTAATTGTAGGATTGGAATCAATCTTTAGTCTTCAATCTTCAACACTCCCCCTTGGTTCCAAGACTACACATTCCAATCATCTCCCGTAGCTCCTCAAACCTTTCTTTAGCTAAAGGTTTAGTAAATAAATCAGCTAGTTGTTCCTTTGTAGGGCAGTACACCATCTCCAATTCCCCTTCTTGCAGATATTGCCTTATTGCATGATACTTGATCTTCATATGCTTTGTTTTGTCATGGAATACTGAATTCTTAGAGATTGCAATTGCTGAAGTGTTATCACATAATAGAACTGTGGGATTTTGTTGCACATGACCTAGATCACTCACCATTTTTCTTAGCCATATGAGTTGTTTTGCAGCCACATAAGCTGCAATATATTCAGCTTCAGCAGTGGAATGAGCAACAACAGATTGCTTCTTAGAGTTCCAGCAGAAAATTCCTCCTCCCATAGAAAAACAGTATCCCGAGGTGCTTATCATCTCCTCACTTCCACCCCAATCACTATCTGTAAACCCAATTAATTTCATTGATTCAGATTTCTGAAAATGCATCCCAAATGACAGAGTACCCTTCAAGTATCTTAGCACTCTTTTAGCAGCAGTGTAGTGGATTTGGCTAGGATCTTGCATGAACCTAGATAAGTAATTCACAGCAAACACCAAGTCAGGTCGAGTGGCTGTGAGGTACATTAAGCTCCCAATAAGACTTCTATAAATTCTGCCATCAGCTCTAGGTGCTTCATCTCCCTTGGACAGTTTTTGTCCTAGCACCATAGGTGTGCTTACTGGCTTACAATTCTCCATTGCAAATTTGTCCAGTAATCTAGTAGCAAACCTTGTTTGACACAAGAAATACCCTTGTCCAGTTTGAATCACTTCCATACCCAAGAAATAGGACAGTTTGCCTAGTTCATTCATTTCGAACATGCTCTTCATATTGGTTTTGAATTCTTCAACTAGCTGCTCTTCATCTCCTGCAATTAGCAAGTCATCTACATACACTGATATGATTAGTATATGTGTATTAACCTTCTTCACATAGAGGGTAATTTCATTTATACTTCTCACAAAACCCAATTTCAATAGATATTCATCCAACCTGCAATACCAGGCTCTAGGAGCCTGTTTAAGGCCATACAAGGCTTTCTTCAGTAAATATACCTTGTTTGCATCAGATTCAAAACCCTCAGGTTGCTCTACATAGGTTTCTTCATTTAAAACTCCATTGAGAAATGCAGATTTTACATCTAGTTGGTATATAAACCAACCACATTGTGCTGCTAAGGCTAGCAACAACTTGATAGTGTCGAGTCTAGACACAGGAGCAAAAGTTTCTGTAAAATCAGTACCTGGTTCCTGAGAATATCCCTTGGCCACAAGTCTTGCTTTGTGCTTGATTGTGCTGCCATCTGCATTCAATTTCAGTTTAAAAATCCACTTCACACCAATCACCTTCTTGTGAGTAGGTCTGTCCACTAGTATCCATGTTTCATTCTTCTCTATCATCTTGAGTTCTTCTTTCATTGCAGCAGTCCATACTTGTGAATTTATGGCTTCTTCTACACTAGTTGGCTCTTCTTCAGCAAGATTGCATCTGCTGTAAATTTCAGTCAGCAATCTTGTTCCTCTCACGGGTAAGTCATCATCACTTCCATCTGTTATTGCTTGAATTTCCTCTTGAGGTTTTGTCCCTTCTACTGAGTCAGTCTCCCAATTCCATATTGCATCTTCTGCAATTTTGACATCTCTAGCAACAACTACTTTGTTATGTTTAAGATCATAGATTTTATAGCCTTTTGATTGTGAACTATAACCTATGAAAATACCTACTGCAGCCTTCTGATCAAGCTTCTTTCTCTTGATTTCAGGCTGTAAAACATAACATGGACTTCCAAAAATTCTGAGATGATCAATGCGAGGTTTAGTACCATACCAGAGTTCATAAGGAGATTGTTCACCTAGCACTTTGGTGATCATTCTGTTCAGAAGATAGGCTGCTGTATTGACTCCCTCAGCCCAGAATTTCAAAGGTAATTTCTTCTCATACAAAAGACACCTTGTCATTTCCATCAAGGTTCTATTTCTCCTCTCACTTACACCATTCTGCTGTGGTGTGTAGGGGATAGTTAGCTGCTGTTTTACCCCTTCTTTTACTAAGAAATCTTTGAATCTTTGTGAAGTGAACTCTCCCCCATTGTCTGATCTCAGTACCTTTATTTTCTCTCCAGTTTCTACTTCAACAGCTGTTTTAAACTTCACAAATTTATAGAACACATCTGTTTTTGATTTCAAAAAGAATACCCAACAATACCTGCTATAATCATCAATAAATAGCAGAAAATACCTTGAACCATTCAATGATTCATTTTGCATTGGACCACACACATCAGTGTGTATCAGCTGTAGCTTAGATGATGATCTGAAATTGTTTACAGGAAATGCAACTCTTGTTTGTTTCCCTAGTTGACATGCTTCACACACATCACTTTGAGCTTGTATACTAGGTAGACCATATGTAGTATGTAGATCAGCCATTTTCTTTAATGCTACATAATTAACATGCCCCATTCTCTTATGCCACAAAACAGAATTACTTTCTTCACAAGTGTTTGCACTCAAATACAGTTTTCTCCAGTCAATGCAAAAGCTTCTATTCATCATTTTTGCAGAAAGAAGTAACACACCATTCTTATCTCTAATTTCACACACTCCTCTATTAAAGAATAAAGAATAATCTGATTCAAGTAGTTGTCCCACACTAACCAAATTCTGACTTAGTTTAGGCACATATAACACATTGTTCAGGATTTTCGTACCTGACAGTGTGTCTACTCGAATTGACCCTTTTCCTTCTACCTCCACAAAATCTCCATTCCCAATTCTGACTTTAGATAAATAACTTTTATCTAAATAGTTAAACAAACCTTGATGAGCAGTCATGTGGTTTGTGCAACCACTGTCAATGAGCCAAGTTGTTTTGTCTGCCTCTTCCTCTGCCTTTGTGCATTCCATCTGCAATACAGAAGCCATAAACAAAGTTTCTTCTTTGTCTTCAGCCCCGTCAGTCAGTTGTGCTTGTTTTACAGTCTCAATTCTGTTTTTGCAAAATTTTTGAACATGCCCGAATTGCTTACAGTTTCTGCACTGAATGTTCTTGAGCCAACACCAGGCTTCAAGATGATTTGTTTTCTGGCAGTATTTGCATGCAGGGAAGTGATCTTTCTTCTCATTCCTTCTTGCATTGTTGAAATTGTTACTTGAATTCTGTCTAGGTTGCCAGTTATTGAAAACCTTTTCTTTTCCCTTGTCTTTCCTGCTAACACCAGCTGGATTTGACTTGTAGGTTCTGTTTTGATTCTTCTGATTAAAGACAGCAACTAGGGCTTCTTCATTTGATGTTTCCAATCTGTAGGACTGTCTTTGCTCCACTGCTTGTAGAGCATTGACTAGTTCTTGCAAGCTCATCTTAGTAAAGTCTTTGGAATCTTCTAATGAGCAAATCTTATGCTCAAATTTTTCAGGTAGGCTCACCAACACTTTCTCTACAATTCGAGATTCTGGAAATTCTTCACCTAACAATCTCACTTGATTCACCAACTTTGAGATGTGTGATGAGAAATCTTTGATAGTTTCAGTCTCCTTCATCTTTAGTCCTTCGAATTGTCTCTTTAGATTCAGCACTTGCATCTTCCTTGACTTCTCATCCCCCTGAAATTCAGCCTTCAGTTTATCCCAGGCTTCTTTGGCTGATTTGCAAGCCATGATCCTTGTGAAGATCTCTTCACTCACTGCATTATGCAGACATGAAAGTGCTTTGAACTTCTTGGCTTTCTCATCATTAAAGAACCTTATTTGTGCAACCGTAGGATTGTTTCCTAGTGGATTAGGTTGTCTATCTTCTTCCACTATTTCCCATAAATCAAAAGCTCTCAAGTAGGTTTCCATCTTGACAGCCCAAACACCAAAGTTCTGACCAGTAAAGACTGGTGTTTTGGATGGAAAAGAAGAAGAATCCATTGCTCAATATAATTCCTAAAACTCTCGTGTTTCACTCACCACCCTTAAAGAACAATACCTCACTTAATTCTCTCGTGTTTCACTCTTTATCCCCTTCAAAGATCCAATTCTTGCTCTGATACCAATTGTAAGAAATCAATCAAAGAACAAGTCAACAAAAAGTCAACTCTTCAGTTTTATTGATTCAAACTGTTACTGTTTGAATCAATTTCTGGAATTGTAAAGAAACAAAGAACAAATGAAGAACAAAGGATTTCAGCACACATGAGCAGAATCAAAGGTGAGGTTACTGCCATCCCTCTTCTTTTATTTATAATGAAAATATGAAGTGTTACACAATAGGGTTTCCCCATTTGATTACAACTTCCTCTTCTATAATCTAAATAGGAAAATACTTAAAAATGCAAACTAGAACTTTGATCATATAATATGATCTTATTTAGGAAAACACAATAATTAAAAGATAGTAGAATCCTAACATTAATTGTAGGATTGGAATCAATCTTTAGTCTTCAATCTTCAACAACATGCTGCAAATATTCAAACCTCAAGTTCTTACATGACAATCATCAGGCCTTCTAGCAACTGTTGTAGAGACTCTAAGTCAAACATCCATGTGAATCCATTACAGAGCTTGTAAGAACCGAAAAATTATAAAGATTAAGGAAAACAAGCATAAAACTCTTCCAACAAGGCTTAAAAATTACACAACAACACACATTCAGATTCTGCAAAACCATAAATTCAAACCAATGAGTCAAAGGTTGTAAGCTTTAGATTTTAGAGAAAGAGTCTAATACATAAAATGATTAAATAAATATCATGATTAGTAATGTCATAATACGTTCAACACAATCATTGGCAAGACACCAGAAAATGAACAATCAGTGCCTCAGATTAAGTACTGAATAATCATAAATATATGGGAAATCAAATCATTACTTAGATGCCTATGATTTAGATTTATTTTCATGGATATAGAATATGATAGCATATAAAAGGTTAACATCATCATAGGCAAAAACAAGAGAAACGCAACAATGCCTGTAAAATTGCAATAGTAATACAATGCCTGTAAAATTATATGATACTTAACATTTTATTTCTGACGCATGCATGAGATAGGATAAAAGGTAACTTTGTCTTCCCAAGCATCTGTACTTTTTTGACTTGTTCAATCTTATCCGATTCAATCATAATCATGTCTTTGAATTCCATTTTCTTACCAAACAAACCTAAAATTGACTTCTATGAAGATAAAACTCGTGGTGGTTACTGGGGATGGTGAAGAGATGTGCATTTGAATACTTTTTCTCTTGATGACACCAAGGAGCTCAAGTTTACATTTGTTTCATGATTATTTTTTTGTTTTTAGTACAATTAAAAAAATATATGAAATACCGTAATTGAGAAACTAATTAGAGATCTAGATATTTTCATACCTGAGAAGATAACAATCTAGATAAAGGAGCAGATTGTGTTAAAGAAGATCTGAAATTTACAGAATATTGTGTCAGCAGATTTAACAATGTTTCCAAAAAATCTTTTATTTCTTTCCTCCCAAATCAGATACACAGTCAGGCCTAAAGAGACTCTTCTCATTCTTGGCTGCAATCATTTCTCCTTGTTGTTAAGTCATCTAAGTGCATTATCCAGAGAATTCATATTCCGAGTAATCCCAAACCATGATCTGACCCTCATCCATAACAGGGAGGTCCAATTAAGAGAAAAGAAAAGAAGATGATGGGACTCTTCTTTATGTCTGCTGAAGGTGCATTCGGTGTCTGACAGGATGAAACTTAGTCGATTCCTGGTTTTCAATTTTCCAGGCACTGCTAGCCATAGAGTGAAGTTGTATCTAGGCAGGGTCAATGCTTCCAAACCATATTTTCCCATTGAATGGACACACTTTTTCATTTGTAGAATTCGTGAGCATTAGAAAAGAAAGTTCTTGGACAAGAGACAGTTTTGTAACACATTGATTGCTTCAATTGTTCCTCCACATGCATGAACCAGACGGTCTTTCAAACAAAAATGGACTTCTAGAAAAGGGATAAAATTTGCTTGAGCATTATGCATGAACCAGCTGGTCTTTTCAATCATTCTTGAAATCAAGTTGTTGTGTGTTAATTTGAACTTTTTCCTATACCCTTTCAACTATTCAAACTAACTTACTATTGCTTATAGAGTTCAATCTAATTCATCATCCGTGAGAGATGAGTCTGGTCGAAGTGTTTAGAGGAATTACTAAATAAAGTAATCGTTTCTTTTATCTATATAAATAGAGACATAACTCATATGAAGCTATAAGTTTTCATTGTTAAAATAACAGTTTTATCTTTCTCTTCTTCCATCTTGACAATCTACATTAACTTGACAAAATTTACAAAGATGTTCATGCTATGGGATATCATTTTGGTTCTAATAATTGAAGTGACACTAAAGTGATTGATTCAAGAGTAAAAACAAATTTTCACAAGGAAGTTTTCGTTTTCAAATCTACACTAACCATTAATTGTTCTGATGGCTAGCTACAACCATCTTTCACATGCAAGTGTCACTGTATAAGATGAAAAAGGATATCTCACCTGTTAATAACAACCCAGCAGAATCATCTACGAAGAAACAGCAACACTGTCAACTCCTACTCACTTTTAATTCCGAGCTCTCTTTGCTCTTCATTAAAAACCATACATGAAATTCATAAGCTGGTTTTATATATTGTTGTTGTCCAGAAGACTTTTCATTGGTTTAGCAGACTTTTGTATCCCCGTTTAAAGGCTACTAATTCTTAAGCTCTATCTCCCTGCAATCCTGTTAATTTCTAATTAAACTTCTACACTATCCAGTTAAGGAAAAACACATCCATCCATTATTTGTTTTATGTTTTGATTATGTCCATTATTTGTTTTATGTTTTGATTATGTCCATTATTTGTTTTATGTTTTGATTATGAACTAATTCTAACATTTTTTTCGTTCATGATGCTGGTAAGTGGTGGCATAGTGCAGAGCACCAACTCCTGGTGGGGATTGGAGATGGTAAAGAGATGAATATTTAAATATTATTTCCATGATGACTCTAAGGAGCTGGAGTTCACCTTTGTCTCCCCATGTTTAATCCGTGATAGCACAAGCAAAGACAGGGCTAGAGAAGATATAGATATAAAAAACGCAGAGGCTGGGATTTATTAAGACGATAAGGAAAGTTCGATTTGAAAATTCGCATAGAAAATGGGAGAGATTTTCGGAGCTTCAAGCTCGAGGTAGAAAGAAAAAATGGTTGCAGGTGACAGAAAAGGATGGATACCAAACACACCTCATTCATTAATCCCCATCAATCCATGCACATACATTTAATATTAGTGCATAGTGAAGAATCTTAACTTTGAAAAAAGACCTGTGGCTGATTGATATTAAAATAATATTATTTTTGTTGCTAAGAATTATTTTCAACGTAAGAACAATTTAAGAACATGAAATAGAAACAGTGTTTTGTCCAATATAGCAATTAATCTATATTTTTCTGTTCTGTAATCATAAACGTTGATTCCATGGGATTTCAAGATCCTCCTAGCAAATTATATCAAGCTACTATGACCCCATAAGTCTTTTTTTTAATTATTATATTTATTATTCCTCCATTTTGCGTCCAAAATTCAATCATGAGTGTGTTTCACATCACCGATGACTGCTGCTTTTTCAGCAGGTAAAAGCTTCTTTAGCGGCGCCTGCTAGCAAAGTCAAAAAAGAAAGGTAAGCCTTGTTTAAGTAATGGCACCTCCAACCTCTCCTGTCAACCTGTGGACACCCGAGCAATAAAAGCATGTAAGAATTAGGGTTGCATTTTTATTATTAGGGACTGTCTCCATCAAGAAAAAACATAGGCATGATGTTTTTATGCAGGGAAGCGACATATTATCGCTACAGGGTGACAAACTAGCTTTGCCCCTCTAGGTTTCTCTATTCAAGAAAACGTGGAGGGTGCAAATATGATGCATAAACCATGACCAAGTGATGTATATTGGTGGTGTTAATTTTGTTTTGCATAAAACAAGTGATAATTTTTATCTCGTTTAAAATTTCAGTTTATTATATAAATTTCATTTGAATTTCAGCTAAAACATTCCGGTTTTGTTCCGGACTTTCCGTTTCGGTCAAATAGTATTTTTTAAATAATAAATAATTTTACAGGATCAATCATATCTTTTAATCCAACTATTAGATTGAGATGAAATTTTACAAAAAGTCTATTGATATATTTATATATATTATGTTAAAATTTCAGAAAAATCAAAGAATATAATAACCTTGCAAAATTGATGATATCATTCTCATAATACTATACATACTCATAATTTTGTTCAAAAAAATCATTTTATTATGTCTTTTTTATATATATTAAATTACACAATTCAAAATAATTTTATTTTTAGATTTGAACTATTTTTTTTTGAATTAATATATATAATTATATATACACACATAAACAGTAAACTCCACAATAAAACACTCCAAAACCAAAACATTTCATTCCAAATGAAAAAGCAAAAAAAATTTACTACCTTGATGTAAATATAAGAGTAGAAGCTGCATTTGTGTCAGCTTGTTCACAGTGGTTTGCTCATGATTAGAGCAAGCAAAGCCAAAACAATAGCTAACAGATGGGCAGCTCCACTATCCGCAGCCTGCTTAATTTCAAATTCTATATCATTGGATCAGTAATCTGAGTTTTTCAAGCTCAAGGGTGAAGACTTTGAATATCCAGTAATCTGTGTAGCAAATGTGAAGGCTTTCATCTTTCCCATGGTAATATAATGCTCCAACTCCAATGGGGAACAAAAAGATAACTGTACAAGAGCAAGGGCAATGCATTTTATATAATATGCTTATTTCTAACAGAAAAATACTATAGTAGTGAAGACTATTTATGAAAAAAACAAGGCTACTTGGTCAAGACTTCAATATTATAGAACCTTGTTTTCGTGTTTACTTTACAAGTATACCTTCCCATGTCCACCCCATCTGAAACTAAGAACCCAGAAACGAAGTGCAGTACTATAAATCATTGCTGAGCACCTTGGAATCCAATACCATCAAGCCATGAAACAACTTCCTCGACAAGGGGTCTCCGCCTAGGATCTTGGTCTAAGCATCTGCATGCAATTTCAAGCATTTCAAACAGCTGTTTCTGACGATCCTTGCCCCAAATTGCCGGGTCTATAATCTCTGCCTCCCTTTTCTCAGACTTCATCTGAAACACCCAAGAAACCAGATTTCTGCAGTTTTTCCCTTTGCAAACTTCCACGGGCCTTCTACCGGTAAGAAGTTCAAGAAGAACAACGCCGAAACTGTAAACATCACCCCTGCATGTTGCCATCAATGTTTGGCTATATTCAGGAGGTATATAACCTAATGTACCAACCAAATCTGTTGTCACATGAGTATCGTAAGGACAAAGTAGCCTTGAGAGACCGAAATCAGCCAAGTGAGCTTCAAATTTTTCATCTAGAAGTATGTTGCTCGATTTCACATCTCGATGAACTATATGTGGCTCACAAACTTTGTGCAGATATGCTAACCCCCAAGCCGCTCCTTGAGCTATCTTGAGTCTCACCTCCCATTCAAGTACTGAGACGCCATCAACAGATTCATGCAACCAATAATCCAAGCTTCCATTTTCCATGTACGAGTAAATCAATAATCTGTCATTACCATGCCTACAATAACCTTGAAGAGAAACAAGGTTTTTGTGTTGAGCCCTTGAGAGAGCTTCCACTTCAGCTTGAAATTCTCGTTCCATCTGGCCACAATCCCCAGAAAGCCTCTTGATTGCAGCTTTTGTGCCATTGGGAAGGTTGGCTTTGTAAACCAGGCCGAACCCACCACAACCAATGATGTTTGCTTGGTTGAAGTTATTTGTTGATTTCAACAAATCTGCAACTGTGAGGTCTTTGCAATCAGAATTCTGAAAAAGCACCAACTTGGAAGACCTGAGGGCTTCAGATAACCTGTGTGGCAGATTGACTTCCTCCTCCAAATCACAAATAGGATCCCCCACATTTCTCCTTAGCATCTTATGCAAAAAAATAGCAAGGACCAGCACAAGCCCAACTCCCACAGTGATTGTTATGCTAAGAATATTGCCTCGACCGAACCTGCTGACTGAACCAGATGGGATACCAGGCTTCATCATATTATTAATGACATTACAAGGAGAGACTATTACCCCACAGAGTCCCGGATTACCCTCAAAGCTTGAGCTAGGAAAGCTATAAAACTGTCCTCCTGTGGGAATTTGTCCCCTCAAGTGATTATTAGCCACACTAAACTTTGACAGGAATGTCAGCTTCTCGAGCGATGGGGGGATTGACCCATACAGATTGTTGGACGACAAATCCAAAATTTCCAGGTTTTCCATCTCAGAAAAGGAGCTGGGTATGGTCCCCATAATGTTGTTCCTGCTCAAATCAAAGACATGGAGGTCTTTCAGCCTTCCAACTTCAGGTGGAATTGTCCCATTTATTCTATTGTTGCTCAACAATATTGAAGGAGGGAAACTTGAGGCTTGGTTGTACTGCAATCCACTTGCACTCTTGTTTCGCTTTACATATAGAGGAATGCCAGCAGAGGCAGTTAGATGGGGTGAACTGTTGTTTGCAGAGATGAGGCTCTTTAGCTGAGTCAAACTTTGGGGGATCTCTCCAGTTAGGGAGTTATTTGAGAAGTCCAGGTAAAACAAATTCTCCATCTGACCAATCCAATAAGGAATACTTCCATCCAGATGATTCCACGACAAATCAAGAACTTCTAACTTCCTGCAACTCAATAGCCAAAATGGGATTTGGCCTTTGAGAGCACAATTTCCAAATGCTAAGACCATTAAATTCTGAAAACCACTCACATTTCTGGGCATTTCCTCACCAACGAAGTTCTTTGTGAGGATCAGAGTGGATAGATTTTGGCATTGCTGCAACACTGTAAGTGCCCCAGATAAGTCCACAAAACTATTGTTGGACAATGAGAGAAACAAAAGTGATGAGAGATTTGCAAAACTCTCAGGGATTTTTCCGGTTAATTCATTCTTAGCCAGGCTCAAAATCGTCAATTCGCGGCAAGCAGATAGAGAATTTGGAATTGGCCCAGAAAGGTGATTAGAGGCAAGATCAAGTGTACAAAGACTAGGCATTCCAGTGAAATTAAGATCAATTGGACCAGTTAAAGAATTGTTTCTAAGGTCAAGAATGTGAAGCTTTGAGCAGAATGACAGTGTTGACGGCAAAGGTCCAGACAACATATTTGAATGGGCATCAAATTGTTCTAGATATGTGAGGTTAACAAATGCATTTGGTATATGGCCTGAAAACCGATTTCCATAGATAACCAGGTTTTTAAGATTAAAGAGCTTACTCACTTCCTTGCTTAACCGGCCAGAGAAATTGTTGTTGGAGATAGAGAACTGCTGCAAAGCTGACATTGAGTATAAAAAATCAGGGAGAGCGCCTGAAAGTGAATTGGAGTCCAAACGCAATTGTTGAAGAGATCTGCTGCAATTGCTCAAGCCTTCAAGATCGCCCACGAGATGGTTCGCCGATAAATCAAGAATCTGAATCCCTTTAGAGGATCTGCAAATTTGAGAAGTGATTCGACCAGTGAACGAATTGTTGCTCATGTTGAACACAACAAGATTAGGGTATCCTCCAAGCTCAAGCAAATCTTCCTTGAACAGATTGCTAGAAATGTTCAGTGTCCGAATGGATAACAAACCAGACAGCACCCCTGAAACTTGTCCTGATAGCAAGTTATGGCTCAAATCAAGAACCTCCAACTGCTTCAAGCTTGAAAGCTCCAAGGGCAATCCACCACTGAGTTGATTGCAAGAGAGATTAACTGATTTCAGCTGATCTAAACGGCCCAAGGAGGGCGGAATTAACCCTTGAAGACCCCTTGTGGACAGAGTCAGCATGGTAACTCTACTGTGAATTGAGCCATTGGTATTACTTCCGCATACAACCCCTTCCCATTGACAGCAGTCAGTCTTGCTGGACCATGATGTTATGATGGACCCATTCGTGAGCTTTCCAGCAAATTCCTTCAGCGCCAGCATATCATTTGGATCACATGATTGGGTTATGGTTTTGAGACCCCAAGATGAACAAAGAAAGCAAGCATAGAACACCCATCTGAGAAAAGTCATCGGAGCAGTCTCCACCACCACCATTACTGAAATCAAAGCTTAGCCCCAGCTCAAATCAAGGCAAAGACTCCCACATTGAAGTTGATATGTTCTTGGGCATTAACTGCTTTTCAAGAGAAGAAGCCCAAATGAAGGAACTTGCATTTCAAATCCCAAAAGACCTCCAGCAAAAAAAAAAAAAGCGCCTCGCAAGTTCCAAATTGCAAATGAAGCAACAAAAAGAAGTAATATTAAGAGATATCACCAATCCCCACTTGATATCAAATCCCTATAACTTTAAGAAACCAAGACCATAGTGTTGCCCTTTAGAGAAAAGAAAAGAAGATAAAACAAGGATCCCAAATGAACAAACTTCAAATGCAAAACACCTCAGGAACCACAAATCAAGGACCAAGTTAACAACTTGAAAGCGAAGCAATAATTCACACCATTATACAAGAAAAAATAAAATTATATATAGATAGGTGAAGCCAGCCGAACAAACTGAGATCTCTTGACCCCACTTGAAACCTAAACCCTTGACAAAAAAAATCCAACTAATCCCCAGAACCCTATACTGTTGATCAACCACTAGTGTAGCAAGAAAGTCATCCAAATGAGCAACTTCAAACACACATCCCAAAGCACCTATAAACCAACAAAAAGCAGCGTTCAGCAAATTAAGCAACAATTAACAACTAAACCAGATCCCAAGATCAAAGCTTTGAAGAAGAGTTAATAATGTTATTGAGGAAAGAAAGAGACTTTAGCGAGGATGGACCAAATATAGAAGAACCCACCACCACAAAGGTTTCAACGAGGCATTAAAACATTGCTTGCAAGTGAAACAAAAGTACCCTGTGAATAAAGCAGCCCACAGTGGCCAACTTTTCAACAAATAGGTTCGTTCCCATTTCAAAATTTGACACCTCTCTCTCTCCCCCACTCTCTGAAAACGTAAAAAAGCAATTTAGGAAAGCAACAGGTGACAGAATCGAGAGAAAGAAAAAGATTTCAAAGGGACAAGAATAGAGAGGCGAATCTATAGTTTATTGGACAAAGAAAACAACACAAACACTCTCAAACTTGTGAGAAGTAATAGTGTGAGTGTGTTTATGACTGAAAATGAAGACACAAAGAGCTGACTTTTGAAGGATTAATGACTTTATTTTATCACCTTACTTTACTTTTCAATCAACTAGTCACACGGGTTCTTCTCTCTATGTTTCTCTTACCTAATATTTGTCTTTTGCTGAGAAGAAACTGGAAATATTTGGCGGATGAATTTCATTAATTTGAGACTGAGCTTGGCTTGCCTTCAATGACACTGCTGATGCTGCCGAGGTAGGATCGATGGTTGGAATTTAGAACTCCAAGTTCAATGTTTAAATATGCTCGTGCAAGAACACCACCATGTCTCCATCATTATATATGCTAAATTATTTCAGTTTGGTATGCTGCTTTGAAGGATTTTAATAAACCAATTTCGCAATCTTCTGTTTTTAATATCACATTACAGCATAACACAGAATTTATAAAGCACTTTTGGTATTAGTTTTTATTTTTTTTCTATTATATTGGAAAAAAACTATTGAATCTCAGGCATATTTCATTAAAAATCTTAATTTTTAGAACCAGAAATAACATATTTTAATTTAATAACCATCTTTTTATTTATCTCATAGTAGTTTAGACTAAATTTATGTTGGAAAATATAGATAAAAGTATTTTTATAAACGATGATTTTTTAAAATTGCAATCACAGAAGTTATTATAATATTAAAATCTAAAATCCCACCGTTTTTATTTTTCAATTTATTTTTAGTATTTTTAAATTATATTAATATATTCATATCAGTAAAAGTTACCTGGTATACGAAGTCAAAGTGTCAGAGATAAGAAGGACACGAGAAATGACTGGAAGTAACCGGTGATGGAGCGGTGATGGGCGGAGGTCACGAGCTGCTGCCATGCTTCCATTGACGTCTTGCTTTGCTACAGGGTTGCTTGTCAGATCGACAACTACTCAACCTGCTTTGCATGTGAATTCACTGAACTCACTCACCCACTTCTTCAAAATATATCTTCATTGCAAACAAGGTATTGGTCTGTTGGTTACAGAAGCTTGTCTTGAATATATCTTCATTGCAAACAAGGTATTGGTCTGTTTGGTCAGAGAAGCTGGTCTTCCATTCAAGTTTTTTCAGCATGTCTGTCGTGTTTGTCATCCTTGAACTTGCAGCATGTTTAATAAATTCAGAAATTAATTTAGTTGTGATGCGTGAAATATACCAATTATCAATATATATACACTTCATTTGCATAATGTTTTATTTACCCGACCTTCTGAATAAATAAATAAATATCCAAATTTATGAAGAAAAAAATATGGCTGTCGTTACAAAAAAACAAAATCCCGTTGGAAGTGCTATCAAATTTAGAATTCTGAAATTTAGAGGGAACAATCAAAGGGAATGTTCGGTAATAAAAACAAAATGAAAAAAATTGTTTAAATTATTTATTTAATATTTTTTACATCATATTAATGTGTTTATATTAAAAATAATTTTAAAAAAATAAAACAAAATATTATTTTGATATATTTTAAATAAAAAATATTTTTAAAAAACAATATCAATCACATTTTCAAACCAGCATAAAATTTGATTCCTTATGTTAATTAGTAATTTATTGATTTATCATTTCTCAATTGCGCTATTCTATCAATTAGCTTAATGACTAACAAGATATATTTTATTATATATATATATATATATCAAAGCAGTAAATTGATATTATTTGATAAATAAATTGATTTCAAAATACATTTTATCATAAAATAACAGGTGATAATCTTAAGCAAATTTGACATTAAGAAAAAAAAACATTAAATCAATATTTTTATTATCATGGTTCAAAAGCATACAATATGACTCACGACACAATTAAGCTATTGGAAGTGGACGAACATTGGATGAAAAAAAAAAAGTTGTCATCATAAATATTACCTCAAAAGTATATCTATATGGTTCATATTTATTATTATGATAGTTTGGCCGGCTACTTTGTGGGGCCCTCCTCCTCTTCTTTTTTTTATTTTTTTTTCTTGCTCAAGATCATGAGTGATGATAAATTCTTCCAAACTAAGCTTGCAGAAACCGAGACATTTCATGATCCTCAATCGATGGTATTTTGCACGATTTCTCAGCTATGATGATGGAGCCATTCTCATATCTTTTTTTATTTTTATTATTATTATTATTATTATTATTATTATTATTATTATTATTATTATTATTATTATGACCAATTGAGAGCTGACATGGCTCCGAAAAGAAAGTCCACTTCCAATCATGTCTCTCTTTTTTTATGTTCCCTCCACCATTCACCTGCCTGGCTGAGGTATGAATGTGATGGGCCTAATTGTATAGATTAAAATGAATATGGGCCGGATTGTATCCAAAGCGCTGGCTGTTCTGGTTCAAGGGCCTCTATTCTTTATTGGGCTTGGAACGGAGGATGATTCACTAATGATGGGAAAGGAAATGCTGATTACAAAGCCCATTCGACGGATGCAACTCGAACTGAATAGAGCAAGCCCATGGGAGCACACATGCCTTCTCTTTACACACACCAATAACTCACCTCTACCACCCTAATACAGAAAATTCAAAGTAAATCCCAACTTAAAAATCATTGTCATCTTTCATTTATAAGAACTTTTTCAATAACCTAATAAAAATGTAGATGTAACTGCATCCTAATTGATCTAGATAGAAAGTTTTTACTCTTAATCAGTTGAGAATAAAACTCTTACAAAATAAAAAAAAATAAAAACTGTAAATAATATATATGATCAATTTGGATAAAATATTAAAATTTAAAACAAATAAGATATTTATAAAAGGATCAAGAACAAAATTTAAAGATCAGAAGAATAAGGATTGAATTTGAAATACAAACAACAAAGAGGATCATGTTATCATTTTAAGGGGAGGGGAGAGAGAAAAGAAGAAGAAAAAAAGGTCTCACTAACGGCTGTCGCGATGACTATTTTTTTCTCACACTTCATGCCCCGCCATCCCCGAATTGGAGGAGACAACGGTGCACGGTGAAATGGAGGGTTGTTTTATAGCTGTAAAAATTACAACTAAATATCAGGAGTCGTCACCTAGTATTAAGGTCACTAGGAACCTATTGGTCTGTGAAAATTTGGTAAGGGGACTTGTTGTGCAAGGGGAAGACACGTCATCCCCAGTACACCCTACCAAAGGTAAGTTGCATTATTGTTTGATTGTTTTCTAAGTTTGATTTTTTTTTACATAGCATTTTCAAAAACTATTTTTTTGTTTGTGGGTATATTTTACAATGTAATTTTACATCGTAGTTAAAAAATCTTTTTTTATCTCCGGATGTACTTTACATTGTAATTTTACACCATAATAGATAAAACAAAATAATTATAATTGGTTTTTGATATTTTGTCCAAATTCCAACGAATAATTGTAAGTCGATTACGATATTTAATTTTTGTTTTAAAATATGGAAAGATGCAACATATTTTTTTTTACAAAAAATATGATGGGAAAAAGCTTGGAATCCGGTCGTATGCACGAAAACAATGCATTTTTTTGCATATTTTGTATTTTGTATTTTTTTAAAATTTGTTTTAAAATACAGTCCGACCCACAATATGGCCCATCCACCTCTCAGCTGTTCACATGCGGCGAGGAGATGATGAACAGTAACAGGGGAGTTTTTGGAGGGTGACAAATAGCCTACCTATTAATACAGTTAGATAAAGGAGACCGAGGTAGTTCTTTCTATCATAATGACATCAGAAAATGGTGGCACGTGGGGGGCGTCGAAAGTTGCTGCTAGTTTGAGTTAGAGCTGATGTCGTTCATCGCTGAAGCTGAGGAGGGAGAGCTAGACCTAGTGGTGGAGCTACTGGCATGGAGGAGAGACTGAAGGGGCTAAGGGAGATGATGCAGGGTAGTCGGTCAATTTCCAAGAGGAGAGAGAGAGAGAGAGTTCTTGGTCGAGAGAGGGAGAGAGGGAACTAGAGAGAGAGGGACACTAGAGTTGATGAAGATGATGGTTGTTGTTGTTGTTGTTGTGTGTTTTAATCATGACAATTTCTGTTAATTTCCTCGTGTTTTCCCTTGTTTTTTTCTTTTTTTTTCTATTCTTTACCTCTCCATTCCCCTGTCAATATTTTTTTCCCTTCCCCTGTTTGTGCATGCATGCATGCTATTTATAAGGTAAGAGGCAACCCTTCGACTGCCTATTGCGTGCAGCGATGAGTTGCCTCTTCACCTAAACATTCAACCCTACAGTGGGCAGTGGCGTGATTGCACTGTTTAGATGACTTCATAATGCAGTCACGTCATGTCTCTGATGATTTTAGGAGAGGGTGAAAATACAATTTAATCTCTCAAATTTTAATTGGTTCAATCACACCCCAATTAGTTTTAAACTGCTTGATTAAATTCAATGATACTACTAGAAACTTTTTTATTCTTTTAATATTTTTTAAAATATTTAGTTGAACTCGCATCATAACATAAGGAATTAGCTAATTATAAAACATATAAGCGGTGTGGGGTGTTGCATTGTGCACTCAGGCACGATGTACTCGTGGATTTCAACGAGTTAGGTTTTTTTTTTTTTTTTGCTTTTGTTTATTTTTTTTCTTCATTTTGTTTTTACTTTTATTTTGTTTTTATTTTATTATTACGGCTCCTTTTTGTTTTTCATTTCTTCTTATTCTTTTTTTTTTGCTTTTTTTTGTATTTTTTCTTTATTGTATTTTTCTTAATAATCATTTAATAATTTTTATTTTTGTTTTAGCATCTATTATAATTTTTCATTTACTTTTTATTAAATTTTATCTACTTTTGTTAGTCTTTGATTTAATTAGCAGGGAAATTAAATGTCACATTTTAAAAAAAAGTTTTGTCTTCGTTTTCATGTCAACATACATCTTTTTTTCAATGATCCGCATGTTATATAGTTCGCACTCTTTTATGATCTTTTATAACGTTGTACCTTTATTCTAAAAAATGTTATTTATGCTTGCGCAACAAACTATACTTAAAATACATTTTATCTCATAAACTATAATTTTTTTAATTATATCATATAAATTTATCGTTTTTTATTTAATTATATGAAATTATATACAAAAAATGCTCATGACAACGCATGAGCAATATAGCTAGTTATATTGAAAACATGTATTCTCTATATCTTTTATTTTAAGAATATACAATTTTAATTTATTTTATATATAATCAATACCGTCAAAAATTTCTTAAGATAAAAATAAATAAAATTGAGCCTAATTAGTAGATGGACCTTTCATTTGTAAGCAAATATGTTTGATACATAAAATACAAATAAAATAAAAAAATCAGCCCTGTCCATCCGATTGGTATGGTTGAGCCCAGTTAAAGTCAAAGTTGTCAGTGTGGAACTATTGGATAGGAACAAATGAGGCCATTGTAGTTCTTTCTTCTTCTTCTTCTTCTTCTTCTTCTTATTATTGTTAGCATTTAAAAATATTTTTGATCATCAATCAAACCATCTTCAAAATAGCTAACTCACATCAAGAAAGGGCTTTCAAAAGTAATATCAATCAATTCTAGCATAGCCAGACCCAAATAGCATTCAATTGATCAAAAAATGGGTGTTTTGGCCGCTATTTGGTCAAAAATCTGGAAAAAACCGGTATTCTGTTTGTTTATTAACGCGATTTTGCCCTTTCTGTGAAAAACCTTGAAAATCAAGTGTGTGAAACAAACATGACGGAAATCAAGGCTGTAGGCGTGGTGGGCAGTGGCCAAATGGGCTCTGGTATAGCTCAACTCGCCGCCGTACACGGAGCTCGATGTGTGGCTGCTTGACACGGATCCCGCTGCTCTCTCTAGAGCTACAAAGTCTATCACTACTAACATCCACCGTCTCATCTCCAAAGGCCAACTCTCCCAGGTAATATCTGATCCAAAGAATAAGGAGATCAATAAAAACAGATGCCCTGTGTTGCTCCTTCTCCTCTGTTACTGTTACTCTTAGCACTGAATGTGTTGTCTATATGTAATCCTGAGGAATTATCTGCTTTATGGCTAGCTTGTTTGGTTTAAGTTTCACAATTACGCAGATGAAGTCTAGGACTTTGAGTAAGATTGTTTTAATTTTTGAGTCAACCATCATCTTTATGTTTCCTGGAAAGATTTGATTTTGGGTATTGCTTTTATTTGGATAACAAGAATTCGTAATGAAATTTGAAATTCTTAACCTCTTTTTAAAACTAAAAGAATTGTGATTAAACAAATGATTCTTTCAATAGTTGGTGGAAGTAGTAGATATTAAAAGTTTTTTTGATAATACAAATTTGAGTAGTGTAGAGTTAGAGAATACTTGGTTCACATCTAAAATCATTAAAGAACCTGAAAAACAAGAAATAGAATAAAAATGTAGATATGTTATGAAGATTTTTGTTATTCAGCAAGTATATTTCACAATTTCATATACTAAATATTTTTCATAATAAACATAATAATCCCAGACTTTAACTATCATTGAAATGAATTTATTCAATCATCATATTAGTTTATAAGTAAATAGAAAGATGAATGAACAAATTTAATATTAATTATGTAGATTATATTGAACTAAATTTCTATTAAATTATTGATATCACATTCAACATGCGAACACTAGAGATGAAAGACAATGATGATTTACCAATCAAAAAACTTCTCAGCCAAAAAAATAAAGAAGGAAAAGGATTCACTACATTGGTTTATAGCAACACGGAAAGTAAGATTTAGGTAGATATATAATTAAAATTATAAATGAATACTATTGAAGTTTATAATGCATGATAGATAATTTAGTTTGTCCAATCTCTTACATGCATGATATTGATATTGTTTTTTTACATGCATGATATTGATATTGTTTTTTTTATAGCTTTCTACCCCGGCTTTTGAATGTATGAAATATCTAAAACTCCATCCTAAAATAAAGAAAAATACACAAAATTAAAATGATCATGCTACAATATTCAGTAGCATGTTTTACATGTTTGACAACTCGTTCTGATAATTAGCCAGTGATGAAACTACCAGTTCAAGTTAGAGCACTCTGCTGGATTACTCTTCGACCATAATAAATTTAACTGGTAATAAGCTTAAAAGAGTTCCTTAGTGGCTAAAGTTGCATTATTAATGATTGCTTGATTCAACTAAATCAACTAGTTGCTCTACATAACTTCTGGGCAATGCATGATGATGACAATTTTTCCCTGTGAATTTAGACCACATGCTTCTTTAATGCTTCATCAGCCTTCTAAAAAAAGGGGGGCATCTCCAATATTTTGACATGGAAGATGGTGAGATTGAGCAGGTCCAAGCAGACCTAAACCGAATAAATTGTCCAGTTGAATAATAATTTGTTTATGAGTCGGATTTGAGAGGTCATGCTCATTTCTGTCCATGCACATTCCTTTATGTAATTATGGTAGAGATAGTGACAAAGAATGAATTTATTTGTGTAAACTGATATATATATTTTAACTTCAAAGGGTTTCTTTGACTCCACTTGACAGGCTGCAGGTAACAATGCATTGGTCCATTTACGGTGTAGCTCAAATATAGAAGAGCTGCGTATGGCAGATATTGTCATTGAAGCTATCGTGGAATCTGAAGATGTGAAGAAAACATTATTCCTTGAGCTAGATAGGATAGTAAAAACTTCTGCCATTTTGGCATCCAATACAAGTTCCATCTCCATTACCCGCCTTGCATCTGCAACTAGCAGGCCATGCCAGGTTATGCTCAGAATATGTTTCTTGTTTTTGGACAATATCTATTAACAACAGTTCCACAAATCAAAATGAAGTTCTTTTAACTTTAGATTATGTATAATGCGTTGGTTTTCACAGAGCAGGATTCTGACTTGATAAAAAAAAAAAATCATCTGCAGGTGATTGGCATGCATTTCATGAATCCTCCTCCTGTAATGAAATTGGTTGAGATAGTGCGTGGCGCAGACACGTCAGACAATACATTTTATGCAACCAAGGCATTGGCAGAGAGGTGACCGGAATACATGTCTTCCCCTCAACACTCTCCTGCCAAATCCATTTAAATAATTATGATAATTATCTCTTTCATTTTGAATTTATTAATTTTATTGAATACGCATTAAAAAAAATTCCAATAGTGCTTCGGAACTAGAAGCAAAACATGTCCCCTTTTGCCCTTCCCTCCACCCGGCTCGTGCCTTTTTTGTAATGTTGTAAAGACTAAAGAGTGGTCTAACATTTATTTTTTTCTCAATCGCCATTAACTCTGCAGGTTTGGCAAGACAGTGATATGCTCTCAAGATTTTTCAGGCTTCATTGTTAACCGGATCTTAATGCCAATGATAAATGAAGCATTTCATGCTCTCTATACAGGAGTGGCAACAAAGGAGGATATTGATACAGGAATGAAGTTAGGAACGAACCATCCAATGGGGCCTTTACAACTTGCAGATTTCATTGGACTGGATGTTTGCCTGTCGATAATGAAAGTTCTTCAGGCTGGCTTAGGGGACAGTAAATATGCTCCATGTCCACTTCTTGTGCAGTATGTTGATGCAGGTCGTCTTGGACGAAAACGTGGTATTGGTGTCTACGACTATCGGGCAGCTGAGCAAGTTAAACGATCTGCTCGGCTCTGAACCCACTGAAAAATTTGAATTATGAGGCTTGCACTGTAATGCCTTTGTACTAAAGTGTTTAGAATTACTTAGGGTCTGCTTGGTATTGTGGTTGCTGTTGCGGTTGAGATTGAGAAAACGGAGTTTCAAAAAAAGTGTTTTTTCTGTGTTTCAAAAAAAGCAGTTAGGTGTTTGGTTAAAACTGTGGTTGAGTTGGAGGTTGAAGAAAAAACAGTTTTTGGTGTTTGGTTTCCAATTTTTACAAACTGCTTTTAACTTGTAAAATTACTTAAAAGGGCATGGAAATACACACACATTTATACATCCATCCATATATATATATATATATATATATATATATATATAACTTCTACAAATAAATTTAAAAATAAATAACAATTTATATTAATGTGAATACTTCAAATAAAATGGAAACATAATTTCATTTTCCCATCAAACTATTTGCAATGCTCTCGCGCACAATATCCATACTGGAATTTATGCCCAAACTCTGACTAGTTTCATATGTTACAACATCTGGTAATAACAAGTCCGGGATATAATCGGGATTACGATCATATTCAACAAAAACATCATCATGTTGCGATCTCCTTCTAATATAGTTATTGAGTGCCATCGATGCAACAATAATCGCAACTTGTGTTTTGTAAGGATATGGTGGCATGCACTGTAAAATTTTCCACCGTTGCTTCCATACTCCAAATGTTCGTTCTATAACATTACGCAGCGATGAATGTGCACGATTAAATACTTCGCGTCGTCCACTTGGTTCACCCCGACGTCGAAACTCTTCTAAATGATACCTCTCCCCTCTATATGGACCTAAATATCCATACTCATTTGGATAACCGGCATCAACCAAATAGTATTTTCCTGCAAATAGAAACAAAATGCAACTTTTAAATTAATTCAATAACAAAATATGAATAGTAAGTTATTTAAATTATCGTATCTATAAGAAATTAAAATTGACAACCTTCAGGCGGTTTAGGAAATTTGATACTCGTACTGTGTATTGCCTCGAGAAAAATACGTGTATCGTGTGCACTACCTTCCCATCCAGCCCATACAAATGTGAATTGCATGTCAAAACTACAGGCCGCCATGATGTTTTGTGTTGGGACTCCTTTCCTTCCAATAAAAGGAATTTGAATTTCCGGTGAAATTGTTGCACGAACATGTGTCCCATCAATTGCACCAATACAGTCCTACAAGTATGAAAAAAAATGTATTACGATATAAATATTCAAATAAAATACGGAGTATTGGTGCAAACTATATTAAATGTAAACTTATATAATTACCTTGAAATGGGGCATAAATCTTCGATTCATCGCAATTTGTATCGGTGTGTTTGTAAAGTCTGGATCAGTTGGTTTGATGATATCTATAGCAAATAGACATAATGCTTTAAGAACTTCTTTCAGACATCTACTTACAGTTTCACCAGAATGCTGAAATCTTTCTTGCACATGTCGATTTGATGCCCCAACTGCAAGGGTAAATAAAAACATTCCGACCTTCTCCAGTACGCACATCCTCCTTGAAGTGTTTAACCCATAACGCGTTTTCAATTCATAACATAGGCTGAGCAAAGTGTCTTTGTCCATTCGAAACATGTTAACACAGCGTTTCGAATGACCTCTTAAAATGTCATTCAACCAACGCATCCCTGTATTATATGAATCCAAACATGGTTCTTTATTAATATAAGTAATATAATATAGGGTTGATGCGCCAACCGTGCTTAAAATTATGTTTTTATCATCATATTTTCTTTGTATAAAAGTTAAGTCATCTTCATCGTCTTCGTCATCGTTAGCGTCCTCGCTACTGTCGTCATCGTCACCATCATCGTTGTCGGTCCCACCAGTTCCATCATCGTTAGCGTTGTCGTTTCCTTCGTCGACATCATAGTTAATGTGCGCAATAACACGATCCATAACATTTTCATACTCACCTTCAAAATCCCCGTTTAATAGAGCATTAAAATGTGCATCATCCATATCTACAAAATAAGTCCAAATTAGAGTCACCATATACATTTTGATATTTGGCTATTGAAAACAAGCATGGTTAATCAATATGATTAGTAATTGAAAAAATTTAAAATATTTGGAAAACATGCGATCAACATATTACTTATGACGTTAGAATCCAATACAAACACAAATATGATAACCAATTATTCAAACAAAGTGCTAGAATTGCAGTTAAGAATTAGATGAATGTGCGATGGTATTTCTAAGCCAACGGTATTTTTGTTGTATGTCATTGAGGCTAGCCCACATTTCTCTATTTCTTTGCACTTGTAGAATTTGCATGGCGCGGAACAGAAAATTATCGTCATCTGTCGAACCAGGTATTGATTGGAACTCAGCCATAACTTCCGGAATACTACAGCCTGGCAAGTCTTTATTTGCAGAAGTTGAATCACTCCTACTAGACATGCTGTCGAGAAGCTGCTGCTGAATTGAAACTAGCTGAGCACCAATTCCACGTGACTTTTTCTTTCTAGATCTTGGCTCCGGAACATCTCTTTGTTTTCGTTTTCCACTGCTCCTGGTGTTACTACTAGATGATATATGATCCCCCCCAACGCCTCGAGAATTTTGATAATTTCCAAGATTTATATCCTCATGCTCATCTGAGTCCCCGCTTCCTTCCTCCAAATCAGCACCTTGTAGACCGACATTTATTGCATCCAAATCCTCGTCAATGCCAGTGCATCGTGCCCGACAATGGTGCCCATGCATGTTGTCCGGTAGCGGTGACTCCAGAGAACATTCTATCAAATTTGAACTTCAATGAAGGCTCAATTCCGGCAGTTCTAAATTTTCTAACTTCTTTATTTTCCTACATAACAAAATTAATGCTCTTGTCATTGTCTTCACATAACATAATAACATTAAAGAAAAGTAAGGAATAACAAATACTGACCTAAATTCGTGCTCGCCACCACTCATCACTAGCAGCAATCATTTTCAGTTCATTACTCCAGCCTACACCAGTTTCACCAATCAACTTATTCCACAAACGCCAGTTTTTTTTACAAGAATCCCATTTATTTTTAAATTGACTTTTTTCGAACACTACACCTGTTTGCTCTGTAAATGATTTTGCAACATACTTCCAGCCGGGTTTATCAAAATGCGAACCCGGTCGCATACCCATATCAATTGCCCTAATGCATATATCACAAAATATATGCAAGTGTTCTGGACTCCAATTAGCTTTCGTAGATGACTCAGAATCAGCCATGATATGTTCTTAAACTTTGCAAAAACCGAACAAATAAATATTACCAACCGGCACTACATAATATAAATGTTTAAATCAATCATGCAAAAAATGAAAACAATAAGGGTTTAAATAATCAACCTTGTCACATGGGTTTATAACCAAAAACTACCTTTAATTAACATAAAAACTCAAATCTACCTTTAATTAATTAACTTACTTGTATCAACCTTACAGACAGACAATGAGATGATAGTGATCCAAGCCTGAAAAAAAAGAACAGTGATTTCAATCAAGCAAGCATTACTATTTTACTTCCATATGAAGATTGCACAGATAGATAAACATAATCAATTAGCAAACATAATCAATTTGGATTTTCAAGCGTGCTGGATTATTCAAGCCTTTGAGAAATTATGTGATTCAAATCCAACAATAGGGTGCTATAAATACTAGATTTCACTTCAAGATGGGACACAAATTGATTACTAGATTTCATCCAGATGGAAAAGTAGTTTCTGTGGTACACATAAATGCATCAAATTATACAGGTTTTAGCAAACATCATATAGTATCATTGATCACAACATCATAAGATATATATGGATTATTTACACAGGGAAAAAAGCGATCGTACGATAAAAATCAATCCAGCTAACCTCATTCTCCTTGGATTTTATTTTTATTTCTCCTATTTGTTTAGAGATTCTTATTCCCCTGCCTTATAAGGGCAGGTTTCAGACCTATTCAAAGATGTGACACTCTTAAGAGTAATTATTGAGTAATAAAAGGACACTCAAGCATATGATTACAGACTCCTTTTTCCTAATCTGACTAGGTTCGTTTCCTTAAACATTACTGGCCATAAATAATAGTGGCCTAGACTTTATTCATTAGGTAAATATCACAAACTGACAGCACGAAAATTCCTGATAAAGGTGATCACTTGGTTCGTTATTTTCCTATTTACTAGGTTCAACCTTAGCAAGTTCTTGTTGTTAACACTTGAACAGAAAATTTAATCTAACAACCCATGAGAAATGACATTTCCCTCTTATGGAGGTGAAAAACTTGTAGGCGACCTCCCAGATATCTCCACTGGTAGCTTACTTAGCTTGATCCTCAAGGAGTCAGTTTAATCGCCGAGGTATTGATGCAAAACATAACGTGATAAACCTCAGGCTCACAGAGTATTTAGTAAGTAATACTCTATCCAAACTATGTCCTTCTATCGCATAGAACTAGATCATCATGGAATTCAAAAGCAAGCACAAACCATGATAGGTTAAAGCAATCATCTAACCATAAAAGAGTCTTTATTTAAATAGAAGGAAGCTCATTTCTTTTCTTCTGATAACATGCTCAGTGACTCTGGTTCAGATACGTGAATGAGGTTGCATTAGCCAAAAACATGAACCCATTGAAAGTGGCTAAAAGGTATGCATGTTGCATCTGCTCATCGACCATTAACTACTTAAGTAAAAATTATCTCCCAATACATAACAATAAAATTCAGTTACGTGAAAAAAATGCGATGTTAAACAATATTTTTCATTAATCCTTGTTTGTTGTCTTCGGTAAATTGTATAAATTAGCTAGAGGATGGGTACATAAGATAAATTCTAAAGCCTGTTATTTAACTTACAAATATATTCCAAAAAGAAGTGTAAACTAAATGTCAAATTCCATGCTCATGCAACAAAAGAAAGCTTAGTTGAGCCATAAATTGAATGAAAAGAATTGTATCACATAACAACAAAAACTTGGCCAAGTCTAGCGAGCTCATCAGAATAGAAATGCAAAAAAGACAAGACTGGCCAAAATTGTGACATGATCTATTAATCTATTATTTCTATGCATGTAGCAGAAAGTAGTTGCAATGCAATTATTTTGCTAAGTGCTCAATGCAACTCAAACCTGCAACATCTACAAATACATCACGTTTGTAGCCTTTATGTCTACATTTTCTTTGAGATTGGAAGCTAGAACAAAAATACGAGAGCAAACACTCAAATCATGCTAGCTGTCTCACTCCTGGGTTTATTAACAAATCCAAATTACCTATAGATGACCTTATGAACACACATCAATGAGGTCCCGAGATTGCACATGTTAACAATGAAAAACCAAAAACTTATTCACTGTATCGTCCACAAACACAGGCCTTATGAACACACAACATATTGACAGAGGTCCCGAGATTTCAAGACTGTAATGCTAAAAACTAATTGAAAATTGTAGCTATTGGTTTTTTACTTTTGATCACTTTCTTTCAAGGTCTAAAAGAAATCACAATGAGCAAAAATTTCACAGAGTAATTTCAACAAATTTAAACAGCAAAATATATCAAAAATTTCAACAACTTCACCGAAAATTAAACAAAATATTTCTCAGCAATTTAACCTATTTCACAGCAATTTAACCGAGAAAATCATACCAATTCCAACAATTTCACAGAATTCTTCACAGAACAAACCCACCAAATTCATCAAAACATTCTCGGCAATTTCTCAAGTAATTAATCACACATTATACGGTGCAATTTCAACACATTAATTCAACAATTAAACTGTAAAAAATGAAATTAAAGGGAAGAAGTGAGGCAAGTACCCGGATAATTTTGGGCAGATTATGGGTTGAAGAAGAGCGGTGGCGTTTGGAGAGAGGGCTGTGCAGACAATGTCAGGGGTTGACGATAGCTGGGTTTTAAAGGGGCTGTGGGATAAGATTACTGCTGAAGAAGATAGGATTTGTGGGATTTTTGGAGAGAGGGAGGCGCAGATAAGATGCCCGTGAACCACTTTTGGCAGAGATTCGTCCTTATGGTCAATTGCAGAGAAGATGCCCGCTTTTGGCAGAGATTCCTGTGATTTTTCTCCCGTGAGCTGCGAGGTTTTTTTTCGAGAGGGATGGGCAGGGAGAGACGAGAGACGATGGTGTTTGGAGAGACGAGAGACGATAGGAGGGAGAGACGACGAGAGAAGAAGGGATCTGCGACCAAACAGACGAGAGGAGAAGATGCAGGCGATGAGAGGAGGAGAAGATGCAGGTGACATTTCGGGAAGATGAGAGTAATTAATTCGGTGTTTATTTTTTGTCAAAACGCAGTCCCGGACCGGCGTTTGAAAAGCACCTCCCAGATGCTTTTTTCAAAACGGCGTTCGGGACTTAAAAGTCGACGGGACCCACTCATTTTAAATGGTGTTTGATTGTTACCAAACACCAAACCTTCATCCCGTTTGGCAAACGTGATTTGCACCACATTGCCAAACGGGTGCTTAAAAAATTCATCACTTCTATGTTTCCCAGGGGACTCCCCGAAAAGTAGAAGTTACTGTATTTATTTCTTATTTTGTCAAGCTGATTCATTATATCATTGTCATCATACAAACTTCAATTATGTTTTTTGCACCTATATTTTTTTCTTCTTTTCCAAACAAAAAGTAACTTTCACAAAAAGGTGGTGAGATAACCCAAAAAGAAGAAGATTGTGCTTGAAGTAATAAAGCAGAGGACAAAGGCCGTAAAGATCAGCAGCATTTTCCTAAAATTGAAATGACTGGAATGCGATGTACCATGTCTTAATTATTTTAACTTCCAATGACCATGCTTTGTATATAGTCCATGTAGAAATAAAATGTGATGAACTATAAAGTTTTTGTAAAAGAGGTGACTCGTTTCTTGCTTGCCATGTGTATCACTAGATGAAAAACGCATTATGGATTGAAAGTCACTTGCCTTTTCCAACTTCTTTTCCTTTCAGTGGCAGAGCATATCCGCATGAGGCTAAACCTAAAAAAACAGAGGAAGAAGAATTGTTTTCCAGTTGTTCATAATACCCATTATACTTCGGTTGATTAAGTTTCTGCATTGTTCATCAAGCAAAATCAAGTAAAAAAAACACTGGGGACATGGTCAAAATCTTGGGGTAATTACATTTATGCTAACAAACAAGAAAAAAGATCGAAGCTTTAATGTAAAATATACAAGGACATAATGGTTGCCAGCTTTGGGGTTTATGATGAGCGACAATGGAATCAAAAGGAGCCCTAAATTTCAATATAAGTGGGCTAGATGACCCCCACCAAGCAGAGACTATTGCTCAGCCTAAAGCTGGCATTATTTGTTTGGTTCCTTCTCTATTGAAAGTGATTGATTTGAAATCCCACAGAAAATAATATATATATATAAAAAGTAAAAATGAATGGCATTATTTAGATAAGAAAGAAGATAGAAAATCACGGAAAAGGCTGAGACTTTTTTTACACAAAGGCTCGGGAGAAGTTTGGAGAAGACATAAGCTAGCAATGAAGTTCTTGTTCCAGTGCCCCTGTTGCTCATGTTTCTGCTTCATGAAGCCCAAGCAGGGAAAACCAAAGGTGAAGGAAGTTGCCAAGGTAGCCAAGGTTGAGGATGCGAAGGTAAAGGATGCCAAGGTTGAGGATGCAAAGGTAAAGGATGCCAAGGTAGAGGAGAAGAAAGAGTGATTCATAAATTAAATGCAACTACAATGTTGTTGCAGATCTTTGATCTCCTTTTTTAGTGTTTGCATGGCTATTATTCCTGCTTGCTGGTTGTTCTCAGGTCAATTTTATGTAGCATTTTCCTTCTGGCCCATATGAAATGCCTCTACCTTCAATTTCTATGCAGAAATAAATTCTGCTTGTAAGTTTTATCTTGCCCAAGTTAAAAACAATGTATCATGTTCATAGTCTGCTTGTATCTGCACAATCGCTCGCAAAATCTCTTTTTTTTTCCATGAACAATTCTGGATAATACAAATAAATCGTCGTTTATTGAAAACCATTGGAAAGATACACAGTTCAAGGAGCCGATTGGGTTACAGATTTAACTAGAGGCCATTCTAAGACCTATGAAGTTTTCTTAGCCTTGCTTTGCTGGTATGGCTTACACCACCATGCACCTCTTCTGTGCTTCTGCAAAATGAGGTTATATATATAGACAAAACGTTATAGAAGGAATTGAGGACGAAAAAGAAATGTTAGCACACACAATTTTAGAAGCTGTCCCTTTGCTAGAGGGCAATGAAACTGCAGAAGAAAGTCGTGGTGGAAGATGTTGAAGAGGCTAAGAACCAGCTTTTATTTCCATTGCTCATGATTCTCAATAATTATTATAAGAAACTCTACATGGTGTGCAAAAATAAGTGTTCATCACATCACTCTTTGTAAAGACAAATCTATACAGTGGTATGTTTTTTTTTTCCACTAAAATTTTGACCTGTAAAATAGAGGGCCACAGGGAAGAAGAATATAAAAGAGATGGTTGCTTCAACTTGAAGGGGGGAACAGTTAGACTCAGTAATAGAGAAAAGAAATCTCAATTGAGGTGTTAATGAATTCTTTCAATGATGAGAGTTAAAGTGAGGTTGTTTTATCCTTAAAATTAAAAAAATAGATATTAAAATTGAGAAATGATTTGTGTTATTGTACTAGTTTTAAGGGTTTTTGTTGTTTTATTGGTTTATCTACATCATAAATACTTGTTGTCAATATTGTTCGGTTTTCTATTGGAGCGAACATTCGGTTTTGGAAGCATTTTGGCGTGCCGTTTCGGGGTTGTACTATTCATATATAATTAATTATATATATATATATATATAAATTAAAATATTAATTTAACAAGTATAGTTAAAATTCAAGATAAATTAACTTTAAATTATACAATATATACACAAAGTAAAACAAACATGATCTCAAAATTAAAAGAAAAAACCACAAGTTAATCAAAATAAAAAAGATTTTAAGGTTTGAACGGTATCGAGACGTTCAGTCGGAATTTCGAACAGGATGAAATTAAAACCAAGATAAAAATGAGTCCGTTTCATCTTGGTTTTTTAACGGCATAGAATGTTCAGCCAAAGCGGAACGAATTGACAAGCAGCTTGGTTTTAGGTGTTCAAATGTCAGAATTTCTTAGAAATTTCATTTTTTAGGTAAAAAACATTGTGCTTATTTTCTAGCCACCCATCCTTTGGTAAAAAACTGTGAAGGTAGAAGACACGTCGTTTCCCTTTATTATTTTTCAAAAATATTTAGGGTGAACACCATGTCATCCTCCCCCATTTACAAATAAAACAATTTAAAAGCTCATGCATGCAGGCATGCCATTTTTTTAAATAGGTCAACCTCGACAACTTGTTTCGTAGAAAATCTCAGACAATATAAATACAGGAGGACGCGATTCATAATCAAAAAGTGAGGATTAAATTTCATTTTCAAGCTTCGATCCCATATCACTATCCTAGGAATTTATTTAGGATAATGGAACTTGTGTTTATTCTTGATGTTTCAAAATGATTTTCATATTCCCTTAAAAGCGTTGCTTAATTCTCTTATGGTTTTTGAGAGACGCATTGCAGAAGACAAAAACAACAAAACATTAATTAATGGTTGCGCATTAATGGAGACAACCATCATGAACGTCACGTGTATGAATTAAATATCAACAAACGACAATAGACAACATAATTGAAAAGGCTGCAAGAGACAATTATCATGAGAAATGGGAAATAGGCACCAATAAACTGCCGCCTCAACTATCGCCTCACAGATTACGTCAATGAATTTGAATCACTGTTCCAGTCCACGATAACTTGAGTGCAGGTGAGCAGTTAATTTGCAACACGGCACCAATAAACTGCCGCCTCAACTATCGCCTCACAGACTACGTCAATGAATTGAAATCACTGTTCCAGATCCACAGTAACTTGAGTTTGGGTGAACAGTTAATTTGCAACACGGTTTAGCTGTTTTTATAATATTTTAGGATGGTTTTCATATTTATTTCATCATAATAGCTCTTACTCAAAAAACATTGAAGACCAATTAGGGTTTTAACTACTATAAAATGAGATGAAGACTTTTTTTTCTTCTTATTTTTATCAATTCGTTAAGATATCCTCTCAAAATCGTTTATAACGATCGGTAGGTAATCACCGAAGAAGCCCGCCTAAATAATGTGCAATGATATTTTAGAGAGGTAAATTTTTAAAATATATTATATGCTAAAAATGATAATAATGAGGAGATTATAAATCTTGAAATTGGTGAGTTCATGGAGTATTTATAACCTATGAGTCTTGTCTTTTTATAGAAAGGAGGGGCTGAATAATAATTTCACCTTTATAAACTAATGAAGTAATTGGAGTCGTTTCATCTCGCTCGAAACAACATGCAACGGATGATTACAAAATAAGGAGGGACTCTTGTGGAGGCCCGGGCAAATTACCAAAAAACATGTAAATCCATACCTGTGGCTTAGGCCCGGAGCACAAACCCAAGAGAGGAATGGGGCACATGGGCCCAGACAGCTGCCTTGGCCCATTCTGGGCATGCTGTCTGAATATACTATTATATAATAGCATAAACTATAAGCACGCACGACGGTTTGGACGCCTGTAAAAAAAAATTATTTTAATTTTATTTTAAATAAATATATTTAAAATAAAAAAAATATTTTAATATATTTTGGTATGAAAAATACTTTAAAAAATTAACGCAACTGCTATCCCAGATAAGCATATAAAATATCAAGCATGGAGTTAAAAATAAAACTTGAGAAAATTATATTTATTAGACCAAAGAAAATATATTAAAATTATAATTTCAGCTCTATGGCGAAAAAAATAGAAAAAAAATACAAAAAAAGCTAGCAAGTGCAGCCGTTGAGCATTCATTGAAAGTTTCCATCAAAGAAAACTCTAAATCACATGGGAAATCCCTGTAGACCAGGACATAGTCTACTGTTGACTTGCATAGAGGATTTTCTTATTTTTAATGGCTTGGGTTAAGGGTGTTTTTGTCTTCTTACACGTGATGACGCTTTATCGTGTTGGTGGTGCCTGTGCTTCTTGGAAATTGTGTGGCAATTAGTAATTGTCTATACCCTACTCCTTTATTGTGTCCCTGGAAGTGCCACTGCATCCGCAATTCCTGAGAAATAATTTTTGTTTCAATTAAAAATAAAATGAATGGAAATGAAATGATCATTGCAAATATTTAATAAATTAGAAATCACAGATTTTATGGTATCAATTTTTCAGTAAAGATATTTTGAGATAAAATTAACATAGGGATATTGAGGTTTGGGTTAAATCATAGATGTCGGTTTCGTTTTGACTGATGTTTTGTTTTTTCTATTGGTACGGAATGTTTTGGTTTAGGTGTTTCAATAAATCATTTCGAGGTTAGTATTGTTTATATATAATTAATTAATTATATATATAAAAAATTAGAAATTTGCATAATCATGTAATCACATGTAATCACCAGTAGACTTATAGATTTAAGGTTATATAAAAGGGAGACTTTATATAACGAAGAAATTTGAGAGTTTAAGCAAAAGATTTAGGTGATAAAAGGGAGACTTTATATAACGAAGAAATTTGAGATTTTAAGCAAAAGATTTAGGTGATAAAGAGGGGTTCCAATCAGCCGAGGGAAAAATAAAAGCTGAAAATTTTCAAATTCTTGGGAAACAAGAATCATTTTATATTCATGTATACAAGTCCATTTAAATTGAATTAGGAATTGATGCATTGTATTGAATTTTCAATTAGGGTTCCTAGACTATTTTGTGGGAAATGTAGCATAAATTTCATGGCTTCCTTAGTAGGGGTCTCACACAAATTGGCCAAAAAAAGAAGGAAATTCAAAATGAAAACACTAAAGAAATGAATCGAAGGTAATTTGTAGCTATATCAAAGATAAAATTATAATTGGCATAAAGGAGATTCTTGAAGTACATATTTTTGGGGGAATTTAGGATGAATGAGAATACTTTTAGTTTGGATTAAAATTGTTCTTGAAGGGATTTTATTTAGCAGTGTTATGATGTATATGACATGAAAATGGATTTGTAGAATTAAGGGTAGCTCAATTAAGGAAAATTATTTTTTTATTTAGTAAATGTCAAGGAAGAAGTGATTGGATGAAACACCTATATTTGTTGTTATTTTCATTATAAAAATGTGACTTGGATGAGAAAATAATATGGATATAGGGGGTATAGGAGTTATACAACAACAATCGAGAAGCACGAGTCGGACTTTGACAATAGGAAAGTGATTCACACCTATACTTTTATTTGAAAACATGTTGTAATAATGCTTAAAGTAGTCTTGTTAAGGGTATGTATTGTAAAATAGAAGAAGAATTGTAATCATGATGATTGTAAAGAGTTGTGGAATTGTGAAAGGTGAATTATGATTGTAAGGAATTGTTGAATTATGAATTGTGAAATAACACGGTTATTCCAAATGTCACATATGTAAAAACTGATTAACACTTATTTAGTGGATATTAAAAATACTCGATTATTGGTATCAACATGCAAAGACACTAATGTGGGTTACCGTATTGTTAAGGCATGTAAGATTGGTTAACATTTATCTAGTGAATATTAAGGATATCGAGTTATTCGTATCAAGATGCAATAACAGGAGTCACTATAATGTTAGGGCATGTAAAATTGATTAACATTCATTTAGTGAATGTTAATGATACTATACAATTGGTAATGACTTGTGATGATGCTAGTTGAGTTTCCTTAAAGTCGGAAGGTATATGATTGATTAACATTTATGAAATTAATTTATAGTTAATCAATTCATGTAAATGATACCAGATAATTGGTATCAACACTCTTAAAAAAAATCCTTAATAATAATATACAATGTTGAATAGAAATTTAAAATAGTATAAACAAATGTTAGAATATGAATAAAAAAAATCATAATGGAATTAAATAGAGATTTATAAAAGGTATAATTGGTTGTTTGACTTGAATTTAATTGTTTGAGCATAAATGATAATATTATCTTCTTATAATGTTTGTGTTTTCAATGTTGTATTTGTTGTAGGTCCATCTCATTCATAATAGAAATGAATCTTAGACTTTATTTATCTTTTAATATCTAGTTCTAGTTAGATATCTATGTATTTTGTAACGCTAATATATTCCCATAACTTAATTTGTATTATAAATTTTTGAATTGAAGTTATGATTTAAACTTTTATATCTTATAAAATATGTTTTTATGTATATAGCTATTGGATTTAATTTGATTAATGTTACATTTCAATTTTATTAATATTGAGAAAAATTGTGATTGTTTAGATGATGGTTGTGAATTTGAGGCCCAAAGTAATAGGGTTGTGGTTGAATGATGGAATGATAAAAAATGGAAGTGTAATAAACAAATTATCGACAACTTTGGATCTTTCGATATAAGGGAGACTTTGTCAAAATTTTAGTAGAAAAATTGGTAGATCCTTACTTAAATTTGATAATAAGAAAAAACAAACAACCCCATTTCTTTTTCATAATATATGATTGGTGAGTTGTCCTAGAAAAAAGAGAGGATGTTACATCATCTTTTTTCTCTTGGTGTGGTGTGTGACGGGCATTGATGGACGGTTTATCATTGGTCAATGTTTCTTTCTTCTTTATTTTCTCTCTCTTTAAAATCAAGTGCATGTTTGCTCTCTTTTCATTTCTTTTCTTTTTTTCAATTTCAATCCTTATATATGGATAACTTAATCTTGTCATTGGCCCTTTTACAAAAGATTTTTATGATTTCAATTCGATCCTTAAATTATAACTTATCATGTATTTTTTTTAATTTGATTCTTATTCATTTGATTTTTCATTTTTATACTTGGCTCTTTTGTTAAAGTTTTATTGGCTTTTAATTTTCTTATTCAATAAAAGATTATATTTTTATTTCAATTGAGCCCTCATCATTTTGATTTCATGTTTCTTTTGTTAAAATTTGTTTTCTCAATTTAACCCTCTAATTTTATTTTTTTAGAAGCCTTCAAAGTACCTTTTAATTTTTTTTTCACCTTGGGGGTCATTTAATTATATTTTTTTTTATTTGGGAGAATTTTTTTTCCGGTTACATCATTCTATATTTGATTTGTTTAGGTTTAGATCTCACTATTTTTCTATTCGTCATGCTTTCAATTTAATGTTTTAAGTGTTAATATGTTTGGGAATCCTTTTTTCCCTCATTCTATTTTATGATTTTACATATTAAACTTATTTTTTGTTTGAAAAAATAATGTTATGGTTACCTTCAATTTCTATTGAATAGATTTGTCTTGATCTCATTACGTAGATCATAGGTTTTACAAGTCTTTTTTGGATGAAGTTTTTTTTTAGTTTGTTTATGAATTAATGTTTTCATATTTATTATTTTAATTTTTCACATTTTTAACAGTATTTGTAATATATTTGGCCATGAATGTTTTTGTTTTTATTTTATCAACTCGGTTTCATATGTGATTTTAATAAATAGCTAAGTGCTAGCGTTTAAATTAAGTGAATATTTATGATTAAAAAAAATGTAAATAAAGCCTATTATTGATGGTTATTAAGGTCTTAGTCATTTTTTTTTGTATTTTTATTAGAGAAATTATAAAATTATAATTAAGAGAGCTCCAATTTATTTTGTGTTTTGTTCTTTTTTTTATAAAGATAATTATATAGTAGCTGTAATATCATAAGAGAGTGAGAAATTATTATTTTTGTTTTAATTTATTTTTTTAGTATTTTTAGATCATTTTAATATACCAATATCAAAAATAATATTTTATAAATAAAAAAAATATTATTTTAATATTTTTTTAAATAATAAATATTTTAAAAATAAATATCAACTACAATCATTCTACACTCTTTTCCATTCGGTCAATTCGAAACGCTGAGCACACTAACTGCTGCATTTATGGAAGGTTTCTTCATATTTCAATACTCGCAAATCATTTATTTACTTTCTTTCTATAACATATTTTCCCAAAATCTTTACCTTCCAATTTTTCCTTTCACTATATATATATATAGAAAGCAACGACATTACGCTCATTTCCCAATAATTCTCTCAATATATATATATAGAAAGCAACGACATTAGGCTCATCTTCCAATAATTTCTCTCAAAGATGGAGTCCCAAAGATGTCTCTGCCTCTTGTGGGCTTTGCTTGCTTGCTACTTGTTCACTTCCTCTGTGGCCTCTAATTTCGATGTGGGTGGCAAAGATGGCTGGGTCACAACCCCCTCGGAGAGTTACAGTCGCTGGGCTGAGAGAAATCGGTTCCAAGTCAATGACTCTCTCGGTAAGTCCCCCTCCCCTGTTTTGTAATTGGCTTGTAATTTCTTGGCTGCCATGATTCGATTGTAATTTCTTGGCTGCCATGATTCGATTGTAATTTCTTTTGTTTTGTAGTTTTCAAGTACAATAAAGGGTCAGATTCTGTGTTGCTCGTGACAAAAGATGATTACAACAGTTGCAACACAACGAATCCTCTCAAGACTATGGATTCTGGTTCGGATGTGTTTCAGTTCGACAAGTCTGGTCCCTACTTTTTCATCAGCGGAAACGAAGATAATTGTGAGAAGGGTCAGAAACTGATCGTCGCAGTCCTTTCTGCTGCCGGACCAAGACGAGCCCCCTCGCCGGTGTCACTGCCCCCAGCTCTATCCCCTGAAACTCCATCTCCGGTAGCTCTTTACAATCCATCTCCGGCACCATCAAAATCTCCATCCCCGACTGCAGAACCTCCAACCTACTCTCAAGGTCCATCGCCAGTGCCTGTAGAGTCCTTACCGCCAAGCGCCGACACACCAACATTGGCTCCATATCCGGCTAGCATGGCTCCAACTGGGGCTCCAGGTCCTTCACCAGCGGCCATGACACCACACATATCAGTAGTGCCATCAGGGCCACCAGCATCGGCTCCAGGATCAGATAGCTCCCCGTCTCCTTCGACCATGCTTCCTGCACCTTCACAGTCACCAGAATCTCCGTCTCCAATGGCTGGCGGTCCTCCAGCCCCAGCACCTGGGTCAAGTATTGCGTCGACACCTTCACCCGGCCCCAAGGCGCCAGCCCTCGCCCCTGCACCACCTCCTGCTGCTTCTTGGGTTGCGACTCCTTCAGCTGTCATGGTGATTGTGGCCTCTTTTCTCGTTAGTTCTGTTATCGGAGTCTGGCCCTGAAGAGAGAACACATACATCTGTTACAGGTTACACAGTTTTCCAAGTTTTTGGGCTTGAATTAAATTTTATTGCAGAAATTTATTAGAACATGGCTGGATTTTATTCTATATATATGTGATCAGTGCTATTATAATTGTGATTCAGCTGGTATTATTCTGATAGGATGTTTCTCTCGATTTTCTTTAAAAATAAAATAAAATTACTAGCTTCCACTGTGATTGTTTGAGCCCTCATTGTCCTTTTTTGCTACATCTTTAACTGTCTATTATTTGCCCATCATATCATATATGTTTTGTTGATTTCTTTCCCCTTTTTTTGTGATTATTTTGCTACTATATCTTTTATCAAGTAGGTTCTTCGTGTCGAACTTTATAATTAATTATATTCATAATTTTCAAGAAGGTATCTCAATTTTTGTCCTCCACGCTAATTTATAGCACAATTTATATGATTTGAAATGTATGTTTATAGTATAATATAACAGGTTTTGTATTAGAATATATTTTATAAAAACATTATGCAAGTTAGAATATTAGATGCACTAATACATCAAATTATATATTAATATAGTATTTCCTATATAAATGTATTAATAATTTTATATTTTTTAAAGTATTTTATTAATTTATCATTATTTATACTCAGGAAATAAGAGGAACGTATTGGTGTGGTCAGATACTTGCTTTTTTTTTTTTTATGAAAATAGTTTTTCTAAGTCAATGGAATAATACAGATTATTGACCAAGTCAACAAGCAGTTTCTGAAAATATATTTACCACCAATGGGAAGTGTTGAAAGCGACAAAATTAAATGATTATGCTCCTTTTCTTTTTGAAAATTTTCTTCTTTGTGCATGCAATGCGTAAAATCAATAATGATTTTGTAATTCCTTTCTTGAGAAATCTCCTCCTCAATTATTGCTACTACTTGGTAGTTGCCAAACACGGTTGTTCATAAGAAAATATTATGGACATTTGTTTACCAATAAGAAATTGATTTAGGAAAAATATTTTAATGATACATGGAGTCAATTTAGGCCCTTATTGTTCAAATTTATTCATTTATCATTTTAAATTAAATGTTTTTAGTATTTTTATATACGTGCAAATATCAAAAATATTTAACCCGGATGAGAAAAATATTGAATTATTAATTTTTTTTTGCAAAAAAATGGAGGCCAATTATAAAAGTTCACGAAGGCCGAAGGAGCAATCAATGCGGACCTATGTGTACCTTGAAAGTTGAAACATGCCAGATGCAAGAGCGGGGACCAAGAAAACGACCAGTCGTTTAAGGGATTATTGCAAGAACTATATGAAAAATACTTTTTATATCATTTCAGCGGCTAAATTATTTTTTATAAATGCTATAAACCAAATAGTAAACTCTCAATAAAAACATTATTCTGGATAACTAGCTTATCAAAGATGGGACGCGGAAATTAAAAGTAAAGGACCACTTATATAGCGACAGGATGCCACGTGTTTTCAGTTCTTAATTAGGACAAATGAACACACGCCCCAAAACAAAACCTTATTCGTCCACGTAATCTGTCCTCGATTACATGCGACAACACGTTGGTTGCAGCTCCCGGTTGAGCAATTATTAAATTTTATTCTGGATTGTTCTTAAGAGTATATTTTTTAAGATTTATTTTCATATAAACATATCAAAATAATAATAATAATTAAATAAAAAATAAGAAAACTCATTTTTTTAAAATAAATACAAATAGGTTCTATACCTATGAATCTTTAATAAGAATTCACTCTAGAAATAAAGGCATATTTTTTATAAATAAAAAAATCAAGTATTCAAATTTTAAATTCTTAATTGGACCTTTCTAATAATACAACCCTATTTGTGGCTTTTAAATGATGAAATGACACTTCCAAATCCATGGACAAACGATACAACATTTATTAGGGTTTGTACATTGCTAATTATAAGTTAAAAAAATATAATAATATATGGTAATTTTTTTAATAATATTAGATGGTTCTTCATAAGTATTTGGATTCAGAACATCATTGAATGCAAAAAAAAAGAAGTTAAAATACCCTATCAAAAACCTTAAAAAATAAAATAAAATTGAAATATTAGCACCGTTTTTTTTTAAAAAATAATTTAAATTAAAAAAATAATGTTTTTAGATTATTTTTATATAATATTTAAAAAAATATTTTAAAAAATAATACACAGTCACTTAGATTTGAGTTCAGATAAATAGGAGCGATGTTCCACTTGATGACAACCAACATTGACCGGAGAATAGTCTTGTCTGTCTCTTCCTTTATGTGAACAAACGACTTTTTTAAAGAAACAGATTTTAATTGCAATTTTCACTGTTTTTCATTTTATTTATTTATTTCTATTATTATGTGTTCAATCGACATGAACAAGACGTGGATCGTCGGCGCATGCGACAAAACTTAAAAATTTAATTCGATTGATGTGTGTCGGCAAACTGGATAGAGCTTTGAGGTTTTCCGTGAGTAGTAGTAGTAACCAGGGGAGAAGAACACCATGGCTGCTTAATCTGTTAAGATATTTATTTTATTTTCATTTCTTAACTAGCCTGCCACAAAGAAAATCTATTTCTTAAAGTTAAAGTCACAGTTCCTTATTTTTACATTATTTTATTAAAAATTATTATTTTATTTAAAATTCAAGATAACTATAATAGATATTCACAAGAATCTCAATAATTTAGATTGAGTTAAAAAAAATATTATTTTTAGAGGCAAAACTCATCCTTTTGTTAATTGTTTTTGGGGGAAAATATTTTTTTTCTCATGAATAGAATAATTTCATTTCAGAAAATTGTCATAATCTAAAAAGCATGTTCCAAACAAAAACAATTTTTTTATGTTTTTTACATGGTTATATGTAAAAAAGAACCAAAAACTGATTAGTTAATGAGAAACATATATAAAGAAAAGATTCAATTGTTTTTATTTAATATTCACGTGATTTTTTCATATTAGGCTCATATATAATTATTAAGAAAGTTATTACATATATAACTATAAAACCTCTAATATGATTTTTTTTAAATATGATATAACTAGATGATTTTTAAAATAGTATTGTAATTAGTAATTTAAATATAAATCTATTTTACATTTTTTAAAACACTTATAAACCTATAAAGTCAAGCTCATATGCAACCTGGACAATGCATACCTGATATTTTTATTAACTATTAAGTTAAACCGTGTGGAGAAACTACTATAGCAATAGACACAAATTATTATAAATTGTAATAGTATAATTATTGTTTTGCTCCTCAGTGCGCTGAAATTTAACTCTTAGTCTCAGGGGTATTTTTGACTCTTAGTCCGAGAAATTTAACTCTTAGTCTGTGGTTTACCGGGTGAGGGTATTTTAGGTTATTCATTATTTGGTGCAAGGTGAAACTATGGAGGTACCCTCACGAACAACAAAATAAATGAATTAACTGTAGGGGTATATGCGTCGACAATTCTTTTCTGTTTGTGTCTTGAAGGAAGTGCCTGCAGTTTCTTGTGGTGGCCACACATGTCTGTCTGCATCTCACCGAAGGCGTCGTCATGTCCCCTTTCATACGAAGGTGCGCGTGTTGTCTCATGGTGGTTGGAGAAGTGTTGGCGGATGATTTATCTTTTTTTTCATTGGCTAACTTACTTGAAAATCCTCTTGGTTTAGGGTTTATCATTTCAGTCTCTAGGCTTTTGATTGTGTTTTTTAATCCTAATTTCTGCTATATAAATTTTGATTTGTTTCAAGTTAGTCCTTTTGTTTAAATTGATCAAATATTTGTTTTCATTTCGATCTTTATTCTTTTATTTTTAGGTGTGGTTTTAAATTCGTTAATTTATTCAATATAGAGGTTTTGATTTCTTTCAATTTTATTCTTCAATTGAAATTGACCATATATTTGTTTTTCTTCATTTCAGCTCTTATTCTTTTAATTTTTTATTTCGTTTTACTTCTTTTATTTTTTTTCATTCCTTCTAAAGTAGTCTATTTTTTTGTCCATGTTTATATGTATATACTCATAGTTTTGGATTTTTTTTACTTAATGCCATTTTAATATATCATTTTCAATTTTTTTTTAAAATGCATGCTTTAATTAACACCCCCTCCATGTGTTGCTTTTTTGCGCCTAAAGTATTTTAAAAAATGATTTAATGAGATTAGCATGATTTAATTTTTCTGTTTTTAAATACTTGACATATTTTATATTTTAACTTTAGAATATTTTTTTATTAATTTAAATGATATTCTTAAAGAGTAAGAAAATATACATTTTAAAAAATTATTGTTTTGGTTGGAATTGATCATATATTGTGTTATTCATTTTGACCCTTATTTAAAAAAAAAAACTTCTTTTAATTGTGGAACTTTTTTATCTATTAATTTTATTATGGATAAGGTGTTGAAAATAATGATAACGATTATTTTTACAATATTTTTTCCTGAAAAAATGTTATACTAATTATATATTTTAATATTTATTTAATATTAACACATTAAAATCATATTAATACCGATTTTTTTAAATGTTGTAAATATTTTTAACGCTACTAATATGTTTTTTAGGTTTGCCTCCGATCATAATATAGACTAATTATTTTGGCCAAATATATAGCATTATTAAAAAAAAACTCTTGCTATTTATTTTTTACATTTTAAAATTTTGGTTCTCCCTTCAACGAAGTGCAAGGTAAATGGCTCGTTATTATTATATTAAGTGATTTTCACATTGTCTACTCGATATTAAAAACAAATATACATGTTGTTTGTTACAATAATTTTCGGATCATTTTTAGTGGTCAAACAATTATAGCTGTTTTTTAAATTCTAAAAAGTTATTTTTCAAAATGTAATTAAAAAAAATAAAAATAAAAATCACCTTTGAACTTTTCTATTAAAAAAATATTATTCATACTAGAATGATCTTTTTTATAGCTAAAATATAGTTGGACAAATTCTCTCTCTCTCTCTCTCTTTTATTTTTAGTGATTTTATTTTTTATCTCTCATAATTTAAGAACTAAAATTTAATGAAAATAAATTTTAAAGATTGAAAAATAAAAATGTAAGACTCAACGTACCATATTAAGAGAAAAAAAAAACATAAACTCTAATAACCAAAGATAATTAGTATATAGCTAAAACAAGTGGCTGATCCACTCGTGCACGCAGACTCATGTGCACTGTGGACTGATAATTTTTCACCATTATTTCGCTCGTGTATGTGCACCTGTCTTCTTCGTTTTTTTTTCGGAGAGATGATTTTTATAATTTATATGGTAGAAATGATGAGAAAGAGTTCAGTGGTCGAGCAGACCTCGTGTACTGGAATTTACCTAGGTTATCTACAATTAAAAACTATACAGATCATTTTTGTCTCGATTACACTATTCCTTTTAAACGGCAAACAAGTCATTATTATATATTTTAATATTTATTGCATATTATCGCCTAAAAATATATAAAGAGAAAAAAAATGACCTCGGATTTTTTGTAGGAAAAAAAATAATATTAACATTCTTACATACATTTAATATAATAATATGATGAATAAATCTTATAAAATAAAAAAAATGGTTGTGAATTTTAATTTTGTGCTCTTTTGTTCAAGTTTATTTCTTAAAAAAAATAAACAAATTGGATTTTTAATATTTAAGATCTAATATTACCCGAGAAAAAATACAACTCAAAAACACAAAAGGTAAACAAATTTGACTACATTATCTACAATTAAAAAATATGCGAGGCACTTTCTGTTTCGACTACACTATTCTTTTTAGACAGCAAATAAGTAATTATAGCACGCAAAAAATTATATTTTTTTAAAATACAATATTTTTATTTATAATGTGCCAACTCTAATATTACTGGAAAAAAAGGCAACTCATATTTTTTTTTTCAAATTTATCTAGGTTATCTACAATTAAAAAAATATAAAAATCACTTTCCATTTCGATCACAATATATAGTATGTGAGACTAAGTATATATGTTTAATATTTATTTAATATTATCGTCTAAAAATATATATAGAGAGAAAACAAATGATCTACGATTTCTTGCAAAAAAAATTAATATCGGTATTCTTAAATATATTGAATATAATAATATGATGAATAAATCTTATAAAAACAATGACCTTTCTTTCACATGTATTTTTTATTTTTTAGTGTCCAAATCAGTTGTTCTTTTTTAACCGGGTTTTTTTATTTTTTTTAAAACCAGAGTATCTGTGACAACAAATTTATAATAAATCATTTCAATTTCTTAGCAAATTTTCTAACAAATTTTATCAATTTTTTTTTAGCAATAGCAATATTCAATCACATTTCGATTGAAAAAAACTATTTTCAACAAATTTTATTAATTACAATTATACTAATTAAATATAAAAATAATAAAATATAATACTTATAAAATCAATTAATTTTTTACATAGATAAAAAAGCCTAACAAAACGAACAAATAGGCTCGTTCTCTACAATGCATGCAGGTGGAGAGGAACGATAAAATAGCTTCCTGAGTCAATATATTTTATAATGTAATATAATATAATTATAATTCAACAAACAATAGATTGTGAGCTTTTCATTGCGTTGGATTTGCCAGATTTAAATTTACTATTATACCTTTATCTTTCACTTATTTATATTATTATTTTTATCTCCAAAATTAACAAAATTGTCTTTCCACTAATTTTTTACCTTAAAAGTCAACAAAATTATTTTTCCCTTGTAGAGTTATTGATCAATGATGTTTTTGTCTTTTTACAAATTTTAAATAACTAAAATATTTTTTTCAATTAAGGTAAAAAATTATTTTCAAAATAACAACTTTTCAAAGGAAAAGTTGACGCTCCTTCGACAACGAGTGAAAGTATCTAGTGGTCAAATGCATGTTTGTTCTTTTTCTTTTTCTTTTCAATTATAGTCCTCATATTTTGTATTGCTTATTTTTGTTATTGACTCTTTTACAAACAATTTTCATGTTTTCAATTCAGTTATTATATTATAATTTGTTATTTTTTCCAATTTTATCCTTATTCTTTTGATTTTTTATCTTGTTTCTTTTGTAAAAATTTTATTGGTATTTTATTTCATCCTTCAATCAAAGTTTATGAATTTTTTTCAATTTAACCCTCTAACTTATTTTTTATTTGTATTTTCATCTTCATTCTTTTAATTGTGACATTTTCTGATATTTTTGTTTCATCCCTTCGTGTCTGATTTGTTTGAGATTGTTTTTTTTTTAATTTGTCGTCTTTTGATTTAATGACATAGATCACGAGTTTTAAGAATTAATAAAAGTAGAGATCTCTTTAAATATATTTTTTTAGTATTTGAAGTTTTTTTCTTAATTTTATACAAATAAGCTTTATTTTACAGAAAATAGTTATTTTAAAATAATATTTCTAATATATCCTACCTTGCATAATTTTTTTTATTCACTCGACTTTATATTCTATTAATTTTTATTAATTTTAATAAACAATCTCTGTATAAAAAAATTGATAAATATCTCACTGTAAGATATTTTCTCATTACAAAATCAAATAGTTTGATCTCCATTCATCTTTTAATTTGCTCAATTTCTTTTTTAATTATTGTTAATGACTTATTTATTTAGGTATCTGAATAAACTTTTTAATTTATTCTGAGTTTTTTATTTAAAAAATATATCGTAATTACATATATTTCCATATGCTAATTATAATATCAAGGATCAACATGTTATAAAAACAAACCCCCGCGAGGGCATATTTGAGAATAAAATTGATATTGTTTTTCAAAATAATTTTCGCTCAGAAAAATATTGGAATATTATTTTTTATTTTTTTTTAAATATATTTTTGATATCATCATATCAAAATGATATAAAAATAAAAAAAATATTTAAAAAAACACACTTTTGAAACACAATATCAAACAGTCATTTGGATAAAAAATTCATTAGTTAGCCTTGTGGTTTGCACTACCAAGAATACAATATTCATAGCCAAATAGTAGAATTTTCTTAGACTATTCCCAGGAAACCAACAATTTTGTAAATCTTTGACAGATCACATCAGCAGAAGAATCGAAAATATAATCATATCTTTTTTTCTTTTTTTTTTTAAATTCTCTATCTCAAGCTGTTTCAGCTTTATCTGCAGTCAAATTTCCAGTGAAGAAAACCTGAATTAAATTTAGGCAAGTCAGTGTCATTCAGCTGAAACATCGAGTATATTTCGTTTAACCAAGGCTAAGGGAACGAAAACATAGACAGCTTGTAGGGAATTGTAGCTACAAAATTTCAGATGAGAGGTAGAGGATAAAGGAATAGCTTAAAATAGGACACTGCAAAAATCGCAGAGTTGACTCAGGTAGGTTTGAAGAGGAAACAAAGAGTATAATTTTGTAAGAGAAAAATGTGAATCATAAATCATACAATGCGCTGCACTGCCTACAATGGAATGATGGTTAAAACAACTTCAGAAAAACCACCATCTCCTTTGCTTCCTCTGCAAAAAAAAAGAAAAAGAAGGTAGTAATAAGTTGCAAACATTACTGGGGCACCGTGATAAACATGAATAGCGACTAGTAAAAGTTTCACGTGATTAATTCTTAGCCAAGAATGACTTTAGGTGCAGCTACGGCACCTAGTGCTTCTAGGAAGTGAAAATGTGCTTATGGGAATATACACAAGGTTCCTGGAAAGCTTAGATTCCACCTGGATCTCTAGCATGCAATTATACATAAACAAAATGTAAAAGTTTTCCTTGAAAGATACAGCAAAAGACCCTAACTCTTCAGACAACTTTCAGTGTCGATGGAATTAAGAAATAGCTTTGATATCCATCTTTCTGCCACAAATGAATGTCCTTTTAAGGCATCTTCTAGATTATTAAGTGTAAAGCAAGTTACTCTTGGGAATCATCCGAAATACAAATCATAACTAAGAAGACAATCATAAAACCTCATTCTGTGTAGAACAATGGTCCAGCTTTCTATGCCAACAGAAAAGAAATTGAAGAGATAGCACTACAGTTCAGGATTTATTGTAAGATCTTAGAATTAAAGTCAAAGCGAAAAGGGAATGAAGGATGGAACCTTATTATCCTGATTTTGAGACGGTATTAGGATAGGACGGGGAAGGGCACCATTGCTAATGTTTTGAATGTATGGCCGCACCTTCTCCTCCAACATTTCATTCAACTGCAAATCAAATTGTTTAGGATGTTGCTGATTAATGGCATTTATTAGATAACAAACTAGTAAACAAAGGTGGCATCAAACAAACAGTGATGGATTTGCCATGCATCCAAGCAAAAAGTTCACATTTTCTCCTTTCCTTCAAGTTATGCATCAGAGAGTTTTTCATTGGTCAAATACAAATGCAAAGGGGCTGGGTGTTTTGCCCTGGGCCGGGAGTAAGGTGAAGGTCATAATAGAACAATGCCCTCCCGGCAAGGAAGAGAGGAATTAGTTGACATTTAAATTTGCTTTCTTTCTTGTGTACATTCTCTAATTTCAAGAGTATTTTAACGGTCATGGGACTGCAAGTCACTTCTGCACTCGTTTTGGGAGGGTTCCTTCTTCTATGTCTAATTTTATTTTATTTTTAATCTTGTTCTCTCCTTTTTCAAAAAAAAAAAAAACAGTTCCCTTTTCTCCTGGAAAAAAAACTTCTGTAGTCTTTAACAGTGGACTTGGGAAACAAATCTAAATAAAACAGCCAAAAACAATCCCTTTCCGACGAGCTTCTTAATAAAATTCTCCAAAAAAGAGAGTACCCTCGATTCACGAAAAAGCAAGTTCCTTTTTCTCCTGATGCCTAGTCGTCTTGTAGATATATTAAAACAAGAATGATGAGATAGCAGCCTCAGTTGAGAGAGAGCACCCCGGCCATAATCAGATGGCTTTATCCATATTAGGTTTTACCATAAATTTCTCATGAATTAATGGCCCAAGAAAACGTTTTGGATTTCATTTATCTTACCGGGTTATTTAGCAAACAACTTTTCTCACCTAAAACAAAGTATTTCAAATTGGTTTTTCTTAATACTTGTTAACCTTCACACATTATGCAGCATTATTGTATGGTCGTCCACCTAGCATGTCTGTGAAAAAATAAAAAAGCAACCAGAATGGTACATATGTATAGTGTGTGCGCGTGCATGTGCACTGTACATACAAATTTTGCATGTAATATACATAGGTTTGGAGAAATATGAGACGAGTTAATCAGTAGGGGTAGAGGCAGCTTTACCAACCTTTTCTTGACGCCATTTAGTTTCCCATTGTGAATCCAAAATTTTATCAGCAATTTCTCTCTGTGCATTAAGAAGAACAGTCATCTCATAGAACTTTTCTGGTTTTTTAAGATCCTCCTCGCTCCATGATGATGCATTTAGTGGAAGGTCCAGCTCCTGCCAATGCATCATTATTAGCTCAATCACCACTCAAAATGAAACAAGACACTCCATATGCATCGCATATCCAAAGCATTCAAAGGTATTAACTGCCAAAATACCCTTTTCTTTTCCCTTTCAGTGCAAATTCATATTCAAAGAATACACATGGATTAACTTCTGAGTACACTTACAAATTCAAATGCGGTGTTCACATGTCAAATGACATCATGCTTGAAGTCAAGCAGGGGACATAATATGTGCGTTTAGATAGTGTATAAATTGAGCTTGTCTTGTCTTGGGAAATAGAGCAAGCTGAATAAAATTGAGAGTATTAGTCTATGGTAGGGGCGAGCAAATTCAGTTCCGTTCCGTTTTTACATTAAAAAAAAACCAAAACCAATTTTTTAATAATTAAAAAAAAACAAAACTGAATCTGTTCCAAAACCGAAAAAACTTATACAAAATATGTCTCCCAAACTAACCAAAAAAACATCCTCACATTATAGACCAAATTAATTCACAACAACCAATTTTTTTTTTAACCGCTGGATCACCAGACTCAACCTTCTTAGCATAATACGAAAGATGTCTTAGTAGTAGCTGTCAACGGACAAGAAGTTGTCCGTTACTTCCAACTAATTTGTTAAGTATTCAATTGTAAGTGGTGAAGGTTACCGTTATGTGTATATTAGGTGCAGAAAAGTCTATTCTTGTAGGATATATATTCAGTTCAATGATCCCTTAAGGTGTAGACAATTTTTCAGACAATAGAAAGAGTTATAGTTTAACATGGTATCGAGCTAAAATCCAAGAAATATTTTTGGGTCTCGGTGAATGTCTGCTTTTTGCATCTTCCGAGTTTGTGAAAACAGATCAGGATTTTTTTGATTTTCCGGGTTCTTCGGCATCTTCTGCTCCAACTCTCGACTTCGTCAAAATCTCCGGGTTCTTCTTGATCTCGGTTTCAATTTGAAGAAATTTTTTCATCTCTGCGATCTCGGTCTCGTCAATTTGAAGAAAAATTGTGTGGGTCTCTTCATCCTTTTTCACGTTGCTTTCTGCTCTCTTCACTCTTCAGATATATTTCTTGGTCTTAGTTTCACTATTCGGGCCACCTCTTAGATATTTATATCAGTTATTTATTTATTTATTATTATTATTATTATTATTTAAAAAATAATAATTAATTAAATTAAATTTCCAGATTCTTATCTTAGATATTTATTTATTTATTTATTATTATTATTATTATTATTTTTTTTTTTTAAAAAAAATTAATTAAAAAAATTAATTTTATTACTCTCGGTTTTATTTCTTGCTCTCGATCTCATCAAAATCTTTGTGTGTTTATTTGTCTTGGGTTATATATTTACTTGAGATGGATTCAGCACCTATATGTGTCAAATTTTCGGGGACAAATTACTCTACCTGGGCGTTTCAAATTGAACTTTTCCTCCTAGGAAAGGATCTTTGGGGCCATATTGATGGCACCGATGTCGCTCCAAAAGATGACACAACAAAAGAACCTAGGATTCTCCCTCTTGGGCTGTGCTTGATGCCCAAATTATGTCTTGGCTTCTTAGTTCGGTGGAACCACACATTGTTCCAAATTTGCGAGCACATCGTACTGCTCAATCTATGTGGAAGCACTTGAAGCAAGTGTATCATCAAGTTGATGGTGCTCGTCGATTTCAGTTAGAACATGCTATTGCCATGTTTCAACATGGAAATCTTTCTATTCAGGACTACTACTCTGCATTTTTGACCCTTTGACATGAATATTCTGATTTGGTTACAGCGAATGTCCTTATTGCCACTCTTCCAACTATTCAGAGTCTTCATGACAATAGCCGACGAGATCAGTTTCTTATGAAATTGCGACTAGAATTTGAATCAGTCCGGTCTTCTTTACTGAATCGATCTCCTGTTCCTTCTCTTGACATCTGTTTCGGTGAGTTGCTTCGCGAAGAACAACGGCTTAGTACTCAAGCTATTTTGGAGCACTCTCATGGTAGTTCTGGGCCAGCAAAAATGGCGTATGTTGCTCACGGGCGAGGATCCTCTATGCCTTCTAAAAACTTGCAATGTTTCTGTTGCAAGGGATATGGACATGTTGCTGTCAATTGTCCTAGGAAATTCTGCTCTTATTGTAAGAAAAAGGGTCATATTATTAAAGAATGTCGTAACCGTCCTCAGAATTGTCAGGCCAGAGCATTTCACGCCTCTCTTAATGTGCCTCCAGCAGAGCATTATGTTACACATGCCTCTTCTTCAGGTGGTATCTCCACTCTTCCACCTCCAGCAGAAAATTATTGTACACCAGAAATGATGCAACAAATGCTAATTTCTGCATTATCTGTCATGGGGTTGCAAGGTAAAAATTCTACTAAACTCTGGTACATAGACTCAGGGGCCGAAAATCATATGACAAATACTACTACTGTCTTGAGTCGGGTTCGACCCTATGATGGCCAATCGGCTATTCAAACAGCCAATGGTAGTTTCTTGCCCATTACTGCTGTTGGTGATGCCTTTTCTACATTCACTAATGTGTTTCTTGCTCCTAAACTTTCCTCGAATCTTATCTCGGTTGGACAATTAGTTGATGATAATTGTAATGTTCATTTTTCTGGTGCTGGTTGTGTTGTGCGAGATCGTGTATCGGAAAGTCGATCGCGAGGGGACCTAAAGTGGGGCGCTTGTTTCCACTATTTTTTCTTGTTCCAACATTGTCTCCCATTAAGTCTTTTGCTTGTAATAAAATTCATGTTCTTAGTATGATGTGGCATCATCGTTTAGGTCATCCCAATAATCAGATTTTATGTCATGTATTGAACTCTGGTTTTATTGGTAATAAAGCATATCCTTTTTTATCTCTTGAGTGTGATCCTTGCAAAATTGGTAAAAGCAAAATTCTTCCATTTCCTTTGCATGCTAGTCGCGCTTCCCACTGCTTTGATCTTATTCATAGTGATGTTTGGGGACCTTCCCCGGTCGATTCTCATGAAAAAATCAAATACTATGTGACATTCATTGACGATTATAGCAGATTTACTTGGGTCTATTGTCTTCGCTCTAAATCTGAAGTCTATCATATCTTCACTGAGTTTTTAGCGTATGTCGCTAATCATTTTTCTACTACTATTAAAACACTACGCACAGATTCTGGGGGTGAATACTTGTCTACTGAGTTTCAAGCTTTCTTGGCATCTCATGGTATTATTCATCACCGTTCATGTCCTGCTACTCCTCAACAGAATGGAGTAGCTGAACGCAAAAATCGTCACCTTCTTGATGTGGTACGTACTCTCTTGTTAGCATCCTCTGTTCCTTCCATGTTTTGGGTTGAAGCTCTAAAAACTGCTACCTACTTGATTAATCGCTTACCCTCTCAAGCCTTACAAATGGAATCTCCATTTTTTCGCTTGTTCGCCAAACAACCTAGTTATGATAATCTTCGTATTTTCGGTTGTGTCTGTTTTGTTCACTTACCACCTCATGAGCGACATAAATTATCTGCTCAATCTGTACGATGTGCATTCTTGGGATATAATTTATGTCAAAAAGGCTTTGTCTGTTACAATCCTACTTTACGACGTACACGTATTTCTAGGAATGTTATTTTCTTTGAGAATCAACTATTCTTTCCCGTCTCCTCTCGTGTCCTCTCACCTAAACTCTCCTTCTACTGTGGTCCTCCCTTCATTTGAGTCACAAGTATCTGATCTTCATCCAGTCACCTCTCGCTTTAAACTAGGTATTGTGTATACAAGACGCTCCCGCCCACAGTCTCCTCCAGCGGCTAACTTGATATCTGATCCTCCCACACTCCAAATTCAGACAAATGATGAACCACCAGAACCCCGGGTACGTCACTCATCTCGAGTGTCTGTGCCCCCGGATAGGTATGGGTTTCCCACTTCTGGTAACTCAATTTCAGCTCTTACTGTTGCACTGTCTAATTTTGATATACCTACATGCTACTCACACGCTGCCAAGCATGATTGTTGGCGATAAGCTATCCAGGAAGAAATTGCCGCTCTAGAGGCTAATCACACTAGGGACATTGAGTAGTATCCTTTCACTATTATTCCTCTAGGTTGCAAATGGGTTTACTCAGTCAAAGTCTGATCTGATGGTAGTTTGGACCGTTACAAGGCCAGGCTTGTTGCGCTTGGGAATCATCAGGAATATGGGGTCAATTATGAAGAAACGTTTGCTCCAGTGGCTAAAATGACTACTGTTCGTATGATTCTGGCTCTTGCTGCTTCTAGTCATTGCCCACTACATCAGATGGATGTCAAAAATGCATTCCTTCATAGGGATCTTAAAGAATGCATTTATATGAAGCCGTCTCCGGGATTATTTTCTTCTCCGACTTCACATATGTGTAAGCTTCGTCGCTCTCTTTACGGTCTCAAACAGGCTCTGAGGGCCTGGTTTGATAAATTCCGCACCACTTTACTGCAGTTCTCATTCCAACAGAGCAAGCATGATACTTCCTTGTTCCTTCGGAAATCAGTCATAGGTATTGTTGTTCTTTTGGTGTATGTTGACGACATTGTGATTACGGGTTCTGATTCAGCTCTACTTGATCAACTCAAAACTCATCTTTCGGAAGCATTTCATATGAAAGATCTTGGGTCCCTCACTTATTTTCTTGGTCTTGAAGTGCATCGTAGCTCCTCGGGCATTTCTCTAAATCAGCATAAGTATGCTAGTGATGTGGTGGCTACAGCTGGTCTACAGGATGCTACTTCGGTTGATACTCCTATGGAAGTGAATATCAAGCTTCGTAAAGAAGAGGGTGACTTAATTGTTGATCCCAGTTTATATCGAAAATTGGTAGGCGGCCTTGTTTATCTCACCATTACTAGACCGGACATCTCATTTGTCGTACAACAAGTCAGCTAGTTTCTTCAAGCTCCTCGCCATCTTCATTTGGCTGTTGTTCATCGGATCTTACGCTATGTTCACGGCACGGTGGCTCGTGGGTTATTTTTTCCTACAAACAACTCTCTTCGCCTTACAGCTTATAGCGATGCGGATTGGGCAGGTTGTACAGATACTCGTCGATCCGTCACTGGTTGGTGTATGTTCTTAGGAGATGCATTGATCTTTTGGAAGAGTAAGAAACAAGATCGAGTATCTAAGTCCTCTACAGAATCTGAGTATCGGGCAATGTTTCTTGCTTGCTCTGAAATCATTTGGCTTCGAGGGTTGCTTGATGAGCTTAATTTTTCTGCCACTGACCCTACTCCTCTCCACGCCGATAATACGAGTGCTATTCAGATTACGGCTAATCCTGTCTTTCATGAACGAACGAAGCATATTGAGGTGGACTGTCACTCTATTCGTGAAGCCTACGACGCTCGTGTTATTACTCTTCCTCATATATCCACCAACTTGCAAATTGCTGATATCTTCACCAAAGCCCTCACACGTCAACAACATTGTTTCCTACATCGCAAATTGATGTTGATTGACCATCCCACATCAATTTGAGAGGGGTGTCAACGGACAAGAAGTTGTCCGTTACTTCCAACTAATTTGTTAAGTATTCAATTGTAAGTGGTGAAGGTTACCGTTATGTGTATATTAGGTGCGTAAAAGTCTATTCTTGTAGGATATATATTCAGTTCAATGATCCCTTAAGGTGTAGACAATTTTTCGGACAATAGAAGGAGTTATAGTTTGACAACAAGCAACTGCTCTTAAATAGCCATGCACCTAGTCTACACTAAAACAACCTCCTCCACCACACCGCCTCCTCGACCTCTCGCCGAAATGACCGCTAGCACATGTATCGGAGGAATTGTAACCGGCACAGGCAAAACCTTAGAAATAAAAACCAGGATAGTTTCTTCCGTAGAAGCCCTAATTCCCTAATGATCCTTCAAAAACTAACTAATTCTTGCTACATCGAACAAGAAGCCGACCTTTGATTTTGTATATATATGAAGTGGTTGCGGCTCCGAGTGCTAGGTTAGGAGAATTGAGGGAGGGACAGAGGGACTAAGAGGAATGGTTGGTTGCAGAGTGAGGGAGGGGGAGGCTGCTAGGTTAGAAATTTAGAAAAGAAATAAGAAAAGTTGAAACTTTCTATTTATAGCATATATTTTAACTAAACCAGTTCGGTGTGCATTATTTGATCTTAGGCTTACGAAACCGATACCGAACTGAGCCAGAATTTTTTCAGAATTTTATAATCGGTTTAATATGTTTTTTTTTTTTTTCTCAGTTTAATTGGTTATTCGATTTTTTTGCTCAACCCTAGTCTATGATGTGATCATATAATACCTATCAAGTCAAAAGGGATATTTTATCCGAGATCTGTACCAAACTAAGCTACAATGAGAACATCAATATAGATGTGTGGTAACACAAGAAATCATAGAACATACACATTCTACAAAAGGAATACATTTGGAAAGGTTATTTAAGATGATTCAGCCATGTTCCACGCAAACCTTTAGAAGTGTCGAGAGAAAAAATAGTACTGTAGGTTTTTTTATTAAATATATATCAAAATAATGTTTTTTCAGATTTTTTTTTATGTTGACACCATCACATCAAAAATCACCTACAAACACATCAATTTAATGTTTTTTAATCGAAAAGCAATTTAAAAAGTATTTCAAAAAGAAAAGGCCACCGAGTGCCAAACAAGCACTAAGAAAAGAGTTAAAAGAGGTAAAGGATGGGCCAGAAATGACTTGGGTTGAAGCTGACTGCACTCAAGTAGAAGGGAAAAAAGAGGTACAATAGAGAGAAACAAATGACAGATTGATCAAGACCCAATCTGTACCCCAAAGTTCTTCAAGTACCTCAAAACAAGGACTAAAGGAAACTATGCTTGTTCCTTGGGGTTTTCAATTTTGGAGCAGTCACTTTTTTATGGATGACAAACAAGTTACCCTCGGTTAGTGAAAAAAGAAACCTATTAGAGGGTTGTAAATGTATTTGTAAATGCTTTAGATATTAATTGAATCTTTTTCTCTCCCTATTGAAATGATTTGTTAAAATGTGCACAAGCATCAAAGTTTGCAATCATAGGGTACAATGAATACTCACACCCCAATTTTGTGGCCGAGGTGGTGGGTCAAGTTTCATGACCTCTGCCTCCAGTGTCTTCTTGGCTTTGTAGTATGGAACATTTTTCACAACAACAGGATCATCCCTGGCACGAACAGGATCTATGGAGATCAAGGCCTGCAAATGATTAACGAACTCAAATGACAGTTTTGGCAAAACAATGAACTATAGGCAATTCCACCAAGTAAATATTTAAACTAGAAAGAATTTAAATAAAATGAGAAAACAAAAGCTTTACACATTGTAGGTTTTGTAAATTGTGTGCATGCACACTGCCAACATTTTCTATGACAGATACTAATTCTTCACCTGGATGAACCCTCAGTATGCTTTCTAATAGAGAGATTCAACTTCCAGGCTTTGGCCACAAACCTAATCAGTCATTATGTGGATACTGGATAGACAAATGATCAGGGCAGGTCGGCTATTAATCCATTCCAAAATTATTTAGGTTACTAGTAGCGGTAGTCAGTAAATTACTGCAAGTTGTACTTCTCAATCTGTTTGCTAGATTTATTGCTTTTGTCCTGAACATTGAAGAGTTGTGGAGTTAATGATTGAATACCATAGCAAGGTGTAAACAGAACAGCTTAGCAGGCAATTTTATGAATTTGCACCATCAAGGACCCTATACTAGTATGCCAATGAACCTCGCCCAGCTTTAAGCTTATAAGTTTGTGCCCCACCGTTTTGATAAAACATTTGTGAATATGGAGAACCACAAAATTGGGAAGCAGCAAACCAGTTGAAATTTGCTTCAAAGATGGATTGACTAAAATAAGGTGCCAAATCACAAAATAAGTATGACAATAACCATCTTTTTAGTTTACAAGGAAACCCATAAAGGTTATTAGTATAGCAAACACACAGAGGTTTGAAGCAAAGAATTTGACTATATGCTCTAGTTTTCCTCTTGAATGCACTAAATAATCTCATAAAGAAGATCACAAGTTTAATGTGCCAATAAAGTTCATGATCAGATTCTTTTAATGTAAGAAGATAGTCTTACTTCCTGCAAGTGCTCCCAGCCAGGATTTCGCTTCGCTACCATATCTCGAAGTTGATCATACCTCATTGATTCCTAAACCCAACACAAAAAAAACCAAACTGTTAAGAGAATGAACTGTGACAATCATGCTTTGAAAAACTCCAACAAATGTAACAGGCCAGACAGTTTGACTTCCAGTCCTAATAGAACTTCAATATCTTGGAATGGAATAGGATAGTGGATTTTTCTTACATTATTATTATTATTATTATTATTATTAAAAAAGGTGAAAAGTGTAAACATGACTAGCTAAAAGACTGCATATAGGGATGTACATCGGTCACTTCTTTGTTTAGCAAGTGACAAGTGTTGTTCAAAGAATATATGATATCCATGTCATCAATTCTACATTTGTCATGCGCTAAAGATCCAGAGTTCATGTTATATAGGCTTAGATTTTTCAAATGGATTGTGAAACATTCAATAAATGTAGCATATGCATGTCAGCACTTCTTTCCTTAGCATGGGTTAAAGTCTTAATCAAAGAAGAATGAAGTTTTCAAGGAACAGAAAGCCATAAGAAAATGAGGAAATGAAATAGAAAACAACATAACCAACAGATGAGAGAGGAAGCAAAATGGAGTAGTAACCTTGTATTGCCACCAAATTTTCTGTTTGACATCACCATCATAGTTGAAGCCACCCATGATCTCAGGAAAGGAAAACAACCAAAATGCAGCAATGCTGGGATCTCTCATGCTATCAACTATATGCTGAAACAGCGAAGAGTCAAAATTATATTATTTTCTAACATGATAAACTGAAATCAAATATACATGCCTCCACTTTGAAAATCATGCTATCCTCTAATTTATAAGGTAAAAAATCATAATGATCACTGTCCAATGGATATCTAAACAGCAAACATGAGTGGACTCCCACATATAAAGCAGTAGATCAGAAAGAAAAGGAATACAAGTAAATCTTGAAGATGCAAAGGTATCTCATTAATTAGGATTCTAGGGCTAACCATGACCATTCTGCCAACCCATAAATAATCTATATGCATCTGATGAAGACTATGAATGTTCTCAATTGCTTGTAAATCATAATGGGTATTCTCCCTGCACAAAAGCATAGTCCAATTCATGCAAGACTATGTATGAAGTCAAAGGATGACTAGTTTGATCATGATAATATCAAAGTACTTCATCGAGATGATGATGAGAAATTAAAATGACTTATATTTTACCAGCAATTTAAAACAATAAATAAATGAGCAATTAAATGGCTTATATTCATGATTAAGATGACTAGTTTCCAGTGGGATAATTAAAGTAATAACGCTACAAGACCCTCTAAAGCTTAGGCTAGAGGCAAAGGAACTTCAAAAACTTCAAGGTGGCATGATACTAGCCTCATAGGGATACTCCATTTTTCTCAGGACATTGTAGGCTTGCCATGGGGGCTCCATTATCTGCAGAAAGACACAACAATGGATAATTTCATTATTGGACAAGAAAGTAAATCACAGGGTAACCCAATAGGAACCAGTGACTAGATTTCTCAAACACAAACAACAGAAACTTGTTGAAAATATAGACCACATCTGACTAATCTGAAAGCACACTCATAATTTACTATCTATTTGAGGCTATTATTTTGTTTTATCAACAAGGGTGCAACCAAGTAATTGGCCAAATACAATTACCCTGAGTCATTAATTCTCAGTGTTCCGTTATCTTAATGACATTTTGTTACTATAATTCTGTTGTTGAATGTTATTTGGCAGCCAACCATTCAGATTCATCTGTGATTATCAATCATCTTTCTTTCTTTTTTTTATCAAGAATTTCCATTCAATCTAAATGGATCACAAAACCGCTACGCCAGAAAACAGCTATTCCCCTACAGTGAATGCCATTCTGCTCCAAGATGGAGCACAACTTTGAGATGTCAAGCTTTTAGTTCAGGACTTTTAACTCTAGAAAAATCAAAGACAAATATTTTAAAGCAGTTGCACTGCCAAGCATAGTAAAATAAGATGTCGGTTACAAGGACTGTTTCCTTTCAATGTCAACCATGTTGAGTAAAAACTCAGCAGATATCACTGAAAGTCTGGAGCTACTTGATTGTGTTCATTTTAAAGTCGCATCAGCAAATTCACCACAAAATAAACCTTACATCATCTGCAGAGATCCTGACTTGTAATTTGTTTTTGCATTCAGGGCAGCTCATTACACCCTGCAACATCAATAAAAATACACCCAAATATCATAACCTAACATCTGTCATGCACAGAAAAATGGACTAGCTTGTGCTGAAAGATAGGAACATGTGCCATGGACACCACTACATCAATTAGTGTTACAAAGATAGGTAACAAGAATGGTAAAAAGCATATTTTATCTAACTATATCAAAAGGGGCTACATCATACAGTGAACATGTGCATTTCAAACCAAAATTGATTACAACCAGAGAGAACATTCAGAATATGAGATAACAGCACATCTGGTTCAAACTACCAATATCAATAATAGTATACAGGGATGGTGAGAACGTTTTAGAAACTTGGATAGACATGCTTGGCAATATAAATCTTACTGTTCCATCACAAGTTGGACAGTCTTTAGATGGCAAAGGCATGTTAAGATCCATGGAGGAGGGAAGGTGCACCAGCTCAGCCCGGCTATCAGCAATGGCATCTGCAATACATTCAGCTGTAGCCTTCTCACCACTGCAAAAGTATCCATAGAAGATTAAAAAGAGAGAGGATATGATCAATTCAAGAGCACTATACTTTCAGTTACAGAATTCACTGGAAAAGTGTAAATCATGCATTAATGGTAATGATGTCAATCAAAAAGAACCTCTGCTACATGCAGATTTGCTTTGTTACCATAAAATAATCTCCATAAGATTGGTGGAGGCAACTGTGAAGACCAGAATTATAGAAAATAAGAAGCCCATTGTGTTTCTCAAAGTAGGATTCAAGGAACTAGGAAAGGAACTATGAGAATATCCTACATTGCATTTATGAAGTGACTACTCTCAAGCCCCAAAACTGCAACTTGTTGGTTGCAAACTCGAGATATTTTACTGTAAATTAGATAATAGTACTTGAAAACTATGAAATATGCAGCTTAAATCACGTACAAGTACCCAGCTGGCCCTAGACTACCCAAAAAAGATCAACATACTTGGTCTAGGTAACTGCTCTCCATTCTCAAACCAACAATGTATTGACTGTTAACCTGATACATTTACCATTAATAGAAAACAACAGTCCTTGAGAACTAAAATAATTTAATTCCAAGTTCTAACCAGATCAAAGACTCCAGCTGACCACATATTTTAAAACCAAGCCCAACAAGCACTTACAGCTTGTCATGAAACAATATAAAAAAATTTAGCATGTAGCAGGTCATGTGTTTTGTGTTCTGCTATAGTGACAGAAAATCATAACTAGAGTAATGCCAATTTATTAGAGTGGACTGTAGTGCTGCTACATACATGCACCATAGCAGTTTTCAAATTAAAGGTTTTATGTAGCCTCCTGTAAAAGGTTTGGATGCATGTTTGATCAAAACATATTGCTCAGTCTGTGAGAGCCTGGTTTTCTCTAGTACCACAAGATTTTATTTTGGTGAGCTTTACCCCATTAACTACCTTCTCAAGGTGTAATTTTTAACTTGATAATGAACCTTCCCTGCTCCTTTGCACATATTACATCGTAATGCCTGCCATCCATTGCAAGTCTGACAATTCCTGCAAGGACAAGCCAGTCAAATAAACAACACAAATTTTAATCAGACATGTTCTTCTACCACTTTCTGAGGAGACTAGATTGATTATAAATAATGAGCCATATTAGATGCAACTCCATCCTTCTTTTGATTCAAAATATCCCATATATATATATATAGGAGTAATTTTCAGTCCTTTGAAACAGTATGCTGCACTGCTTCCAGTGAAAAAAAGGGGTGGAATCCCACTCTCAGCAGAAGTTACAAAAGTATCATAAACACCTAAGGAATCTTAAGAACAAAGTTCAGTGATGAGAAGAATATTTTCACCACCTAGTCAAATATTTCAGTTTGGGTGTCCCTAAAAGTTCCACGTGAACAATTTGATATATATTTTAATAATCTATCCACATTCATGCATCATATTTAATTCATTCTGGCAGGTTGAAAGGGCAAATTTGCATGAACGGGCATCTAGTGTATCATTTAGAAACAAGGGAACCCACTCTGCATAAGAATTGTATTAAAAATATAAATTATAAGGCTGCTTTGGTAAAAGCCATTCCCAAAGCATCACATGTTTTAAATTAGATTAAATAAAGAATTTTGACTTATTGCATCACAGAATCATAAAACAGCAGCAAGGAGGATATTCAATGCATAGATGGAGATAGCAGTGTTCAAAGTTCTATAAATTTAAATGGATAGCACAATATTATCATGAAAAGTGCTATCAAACGGGAATTGAACAAATTGTTGACACGAGCAAGGGTCAGTACCTTTGACATATCACTTTCTTTCCCATCTCCAAGGCAATATCATAGGTCCCCAAAGTAGCAATAGCCTGCAAAGAAGATAAGAAAACTAATGTTCACCGAAAATGACCAGCAATGTAGCAAAAAAGAGGAGATTGTAAGAAAGTGCACCTACTCGGCAAACACATATAAGTGCATAAAAATATATGATCTATAGGATGTTATTCCCAACCATATACGACTTAAAAAAAATTGCTGGCATTTTATCCACACATTAAGTGAAAGAAATAGATGCTGTAGGTTTTTTTCCTGCCATCAAAGCCTCTTTAACAAAAAGCAAACTGCACAAAGGTACATTGTTCCAGCAAAACGTTGAAGTTTCAGGAAGATGTCATTAGTAGCACTTTAACCAAACGATCCACAGGGTCAATAAATCGTCATCAAAGCTTAAACCAGCAATATGAAATCCTTAAGTACAAATTCAACTTGATACAAATAGAACAAAAACCAGGCACCCCATCTGAGCCAGGGAGAAATGCAGCTCAATAAAACTAAAACAACCCCGCAAGATTTAAACTTGGACATACTTTGTTCATAAAATAAAAAGAAAGGAAAGGAAAAATAAAAACAAAACACCCAGAAACTCAATTTACCACCAAACATACTGAGCATGCAAGCAATCATAGCATTCAACTTCCAAAACAAAAATTATATAAAAATGAAATATAACCTGAGAAGCAATTGAGTCAAACACTAAATTACCTCAAACCAACAACCAAATCCTTAAATGTTCCCTAACACAGTACCTACTTACGAATTATGAAATTCTCATTTACATAAACATTGTTAACCAGGAAAACAAGAATACCCATTTAAGTAAACGAGAAGTCAAATGAGAAACAACCAATAAAGTCTCTAACTTTGCAAAAGTGTACATGACATAAATGGCACAAAATAATAAAAGACTAATCAAGGTTGAAAGTTTATACAAAGATAGAAGCATAGGAGAGCTTGGAAACGAGTTCAGGGACACCAAACCCACGAGGAGCAGAGCCCACAATGTCAAAGGCGAGAGTGAAAGGAGACAAGACAAGTTTTATTGGGAACTCGAAAATGTCAATCAATTGTTGTCCATATCGAGCAGTGAAGAGCTTGTATTGTAAGTCAGCGAATTGCTTCGCACTCTTTATCAGACGGTCTGTTCCTCTTGACATGGCTTGGGTAGATAGACAGGGGATAGAGTTTGGAACTGGAAATGATCTTGTGGGCTCCTTATATATCCTGCTTAGCCCTGCATTGCTGGAGTAGGGGGATGGGTTCGATCGAAGCCATTGGTTAAACCGAACCAAACCGAGTTGGGTAGGATTTTGTAAATGCGCAACTTAATCAATAAAAATTAAAATTGAGACATAAATCTCTGTTAATTTAATAAGTTTAGGGACTTCCTATATCATTATATATATATATATATATATATAATAGGAATGGACATTTCACTGTGCACTCAGACACATTGCACTGTGGATTGCAACAGTTTTTTTTTTTCTAATTGCTTTTTTTCTTCTTCTTTTTTTTGTTTTTATTTTATGATTACGCTCCTCTTTTTTTTGTTTTCATTTCTTCTTCTTCTTTTTTTTCTTTTTTTCCTAATTATTCTTTTTCTTCTTTTTTTCCTCCATTTTTTCCTTCTTCTTTTTTGTCTTTTTTCCTTATTATATATTTTTTTTCTTATTATATATTTTTTTTCTTTTTCTACTTAAATGCACCACGACTAATTCTTGTGCCGATTTTTTTTAAAAAACAATATGGATTGCTAGAGTACTTTCACGCTTATACTTTTTTTTTCTTTCGTTTATACTTTTTTTTTGAAGTCATGGTCTCTCAGCCAGCTTAAGCTCTTTTTTTCACTTATACATTTTTTTCACTTATATTTTTTTTATAATCACGATCTCCGGGGCAGCTCAAGTGCACCACCATTACTCCTCGGACCAAATCTATTTTTTGATAATTGGGGTGTCCAGGCCAGAGTGGACACAACATGACTAATCTCCTAACCAATTTTTTATTTTTTTTCCTTATACGTTTTTTTTCACTTATATAATTTTTTTATGATTGGGGTCTCCAGTCCAGCTTAAGCACACCACGACTAATTCTTGGATTGATTTAAAAAAAATAATAATATGGATTGCTATAATGCTTTCATGCTTATATTTTTTTATAATCGGGATCTTTGGGTTAATTTAAGCACACCATGACTAATCCTCTGACCCTTTTTTATAATCGGTGTGTCTGATCAGCTGATGCACACCGCGAGTTCTATAAGTACGTATATACCCCCTATAAGACAAAATCCAAGAGTTGGTTATAGGGGTGTATTGGTAATTTACCAATTATATTTTTTGTAGCGGTGTTATGAGCGCGTTTTTGGGCGCGACGCTAATTTCAGAGCTCATGCACATTTTGGATGGCGCGTGCGGCGTAAAACTTCTAAAAATATATATTAGTTTTTTATATATTCATTTTATTATGTAAAGTGTGTTTTAAATAATACAATAATTGTAATATCCTCAAATAAGACGAAAATGTTATTGCATTGTTCATATGACAAAAAAAAGAATATTGCAATCCACAGTGCACCTTATTGTTGATAGAAAAATACAACTTATTTTATATTGGTTATTTCATTGAAATCAAAGTTATCAATACCGTTCCGGTCGTCGTTCTGGTTTTTCTATTGGAACAGAACATTCCTGTTTTGGAGCATTTCGGCGTGCCGTTTCGGGGTTGTACTGTTTACATATAATTAATTAATTATATATATGAAAAAAATTAAAAAACAAAAAATTAAATATAATTTTTATTTTTTATAAAATCAAAATTATACAATAATTTTATTTTTTATAATATATATTTTTATTTTTAATATATATATATAGACAACATGCAACTATATATATATATAACATGCAGCCATGAAACTTATGGCTTTAATAAGTTTGAGCGATGTGGGAATGGCCGAACAAATCCATTCCCACATCGCTCAAATAACAAGTTTATTAGCTTTTTGTGCCTTTAAATAATGAAGAATTAAAGTTATCATATCCCACATCTAATAAATAAAGTTCAAGTCAAAAAATTGTGTCTATAAAATTAAATCAAGAAGACATGTAGAATCAACTCACCTGAAATGATCTGAGGTTAGTGACATCAGATGTATTTAGGATGTGTGCTGATTTAAGAGTAAAATAAAAAATAAAATTATTTTTTTATATAGCCGAAACGGCACACCCGGAACGGGCCGGAATTAAAACCGAGACAAAAACGATGTCGTTTTGTCTCGGTTTTTTGAACGGAATGGAACATTCCGGCCATTCCGGCTGGAACGGAACAAAATTAACAACTATGATTGAAACCTACTAAACAAATAAATTTATATTCATTTAAAATTTATATATTTTATACAAAACTTACACTTCATAAATATAATATACAGATTTATTATTTTGTTTAAATTTATGCTATAATAAAAAAAATCATACATAATAAATATTTTTTTATGTTGAAAAAAATATGATTTCGCCAGCGACAAGGCGCGGGTGCCATGGCTAGATGTTTTCTTTTATTTTTATTTGTTCTTTGGATTAGATGATTTTTATAATTTTATTATTTGCACATTAATAATGATAATTTTAGTGATTATATTTTTATAAAAATATTTTGATTTTTTTTTAAAGATTTTCCTGAAATTTTAATTTATATCGGTGATCATTTTAAAAGTAATATTACTCTATTTTTCCCTTTATTCTTTTTTTTTTGTTTCTTCATTTGTTCTTTAGATTATATGATTTTATTATTTATGCAATAATAATCATAATTTTAGTTATTATTTTTTTTATTGTTGTTTTATAAAAATCTTTTGCTTTTTTTTTATTTTTCATGGAAAATTAATTATTTTAATTGTTTTGGTTGTAATGTTAGTAATAATTTTAGCTTTTATAGCAATGATAATGACAATAATATCAGGATGAATTTTCAATCTATGTTTTCGTCTTTTTGTTGATAGAAAATTAACAACTTATTTTTTTATTTGATTATTGTAAGTATTTTAACAATTTATATTTTATTTTTGTTTGATTTAAATTGAATTATATAATGAACTAATCTTAATACAATGAACTTAATAATTCAGATATCCGAGTTTTCTTGATTTTTTAATGATGATGATAAATTTATGCGGGTTGTTTCGTTTGAAACTACTAAACAGATAAATTTATATTGATTTTAAATTCATATATTTCATAGAAAACTTGCACTTGACATGAATTGTGCACAAATTTATTATTTTAACTAAATTTATATTATAATAAAAAATACACACAATTAATATTTTTTTACATTGAAAAAAATATTTTGCCGCCCGCGGCGAAGCACGGGGCATTGTCTAGTATATATATATATATATATATATATATATATATATATATATATATATATAATTAAAAACAAATGAAAAGTCACTTAAGATTTTATTAAGAAACTATATTCATAATTTTTATAGCATTAAAGCATATTTGCTATTTATTTTAAACCAACAATTCACATTTAAGAGGAGAAATTTATTTTACAATTCAACACTCAGTTCACTTAAAAAGACAAAATATTTTTCAGTTCACAATCATCAAAACTAATATCAAAACTTGTTGTCACTTAGTGCATTATTAAGTTTTTGTATGCATAACCCAAGGGGTCCTAACATGAGTGGTGATGACACTCTCATCTCTTAAGAGAGGTTAGGAGTTCAATCTCTCCTCTTGTATGGAGCCGGCTATTTGGAGAGTATTTTCACCCCTTTAGGGCCCACCCAGTGTGAACATGGATTAGTCTAGTCTAGCGTTTGGGACACCACATAGTTTATACCAAAAAAAAGTTTTTGCATGCATATGAACACCCTAACACAATTAGATGTGCTAATAATCTTTGAGCAAAACACTTCTACTTGAAAAAGCAGTAAGATTTGATCCCTAGGGGAAACACCAAGACTATAAACCATTTTCCTTTCTCATGACTTGATTGTGGATTCGACAAGTTAAACAAGGTTAATTTATGTATTTTTTATCTTTTAATTTCACCTCGAGTTATTTGAGAGTTGAACATTATAATTGTTTTTGATTTATTTTATATGAGGTTATCATGATCTTATAGTGATAGATTTGACAACTTACCCCTCATTAAAGCAAATCAATCCAATAAGTTATTATTTGTTATAAAAAGAATAAGTAATTCACATAGAAGAACATAGACATCAAACCTTTAATCAAAAGAGACAAGAGAGAAATACCTTGTTTATTATGAGTTTTTCTATTATTCCAAAAGTGTGTGTAGAATACGTGGTCTATTTATAGGAGAAGAAAATGAACTCAAGGGTTATGGAAATCCAAGAGACTAAACTCAAGAGTAATGGACATTCAATACATATAAATACAATTTAATATGTATTTATAACATTTCCCCTTGAATGACCATGTACTTTAAAATTCAATGGAAGACTTTATATAGATACTTCAAGATCCATATATGAATACTTCAGGATTCATTAAAACAATGTCAAATTGCCTCATTAAAACCTTGCAAAGGAAAACCTAGTGGGAAAAAACCTAAGCGAAGGAAAAAGAGTACAATTTGCATTGACTTCCCCTCAAAAGTACATGTCTTATGACAAATCTTTAAGATGTCGCATTCCAATATTATGGACAAGTTTCTTGAAAGTTGAGGCCGGTAAAGACTTTGTAAATAAGTCTGCTAAATTATCACTTGACCTGATTTGTTTGATATCAATTTCTCCCTTTTGTTGGAGCTCGTGAGTATAAAAGAACTTTGGTGAGATATGCTTTGTTTTGTCTCCTTTAATATAGCCTCCTCTGAGTTGAGTGATACAGACAACATTATCTTTAAATAATATTGTGGGACTATGGTGAATGGCTGACAATCCATATTTTCTCTTAATGTGCTGGATAATTGATCTTAGCCATATACATTCTCGACTTGCTTCATGTATCGCGATAATTTATGAATGATTTGATGAAGTAGTCACTAATGATTGTTTGACAGATCTCCAAGAAATTGCAGTACTGCCATAGGTAAATAGATAACCTATTTGTGATCTCCCTTTGTGGGGATCAGAGAGATAACCTGCATTTGCATATCCAATTAATTGTCAATTTGATCCACAATAAAATAACCCCATTTTGGTTGTTCCGCGGAGATAGCGTAATATATGTTTGACTCCATTCCAATGTCTTTTTGTGAGAGTAGAACTATATCTTGCCAATAAATTTAATGCAAAAGATATATCTAGTCTTGAACAATTTGCAATATATATAAGTACTCCAATAGCACTAAGATATGACACTTCAGGACCAAGAATTTCTTTATCCTCTTCTGGAGGTCGAAAATGGTCATTTTTTGCATCAAGTGACCGAACAACCATAGGTGTACTCAAAGGATGAGCATTGTCCATATAAAAATGCTTTAGGACCTTTTCTGTATACATCGATTGATGTACAAATATTCCATTTGAAAAATGTTCAATCTGTATACCAAGATAAAAAAATTTCTTTCCGAGATCTTTCATCTCAAATTCATTTTTCAAATAGGCTGCAATTTCTGTGAGCTCTTCAGGAGTACCAATAATATTTAAATCATCAACATATACTGCAATAATAGCAAATCTGGATATTGTTTTCTTAATAAAAATGCATGGACAAATCTCGTCATTCTCAAACCCTCTTTTAAGAGGTATTCATTAAGACAATTATACCACATTCGACCAGATTGCTTTAACCCATATAAAGATTTTTGTAATTTAATAGAATAAACACTTCTGGGTTCATTACAAAAAGCTTTAGGCATTGTAAATCCTTCAGGGATTTTCATATGGATGTCTTTATCTAATGATCCATATAGATATGCTGCGACTACATCCATTAAACGCATATCTAACTTTTATGAGACCACTAATCCAATTAAAAATCTAAAAGTGATTGCATCCATCACTGGAGAATAAATTTCCTCATAATCAATACCAGGTCTCTGCGAGAAACCTTGTGCAACAAGTCGTGCCTTATATCGCACAATTTCATTGTTCTCATTGTGTTTTCTAACAAAAACCCACTTATATCCAACGGGTATAATACCTTTAGGTGTATAGACTACAAGTCCAAATACTTCATGTTTTGCAAGTGAGTTCAACTCTGTTTGGATTGCTTCTTTCCACATTGGTCAGTCATTTCTATGTCGGTATTCTTCAACAGTTTGTGGTTCAAATTTATCATCACTTCTGGTGATGCCAAAAGCAACCTTAAATGCAAATACATCATCTATGATAATTTTATCTTGTTCCAAAATCTCTCTTGTATGAATATAGTTTATGGAGATCTCATTATTTCTAGGAACCTGGTTTTATTCAAGAGGTTCCTCTTCAGGAGGATCAGTATTAGGAGATGATTTGGATACAAGATTTGATGTTTGTTTTATGGATATTCAAGGGTACCATCATCTATTCATTGGAGTTTTTGTTTTCTAGGATTCTTGTCTTTGGCTCCAATAGGTCTTCCGTGCTTCAGGCGTGGTATAGATTCATTTGCTGCTATATTGACCTTTTTCTCTTCAGGAATTTCAATTCTAAATGGAGCATTTGCGGCAGGAATATAAGATTTAACTACCTTTTCACTGCTGGTGAAAACATCCGGTAATTGATTTGCAATATTTTGTAAATGAATTATCCTTTGAACTTCAAGTTCACATTGATTTGTCCTTGGATCAAAATGAGATAACTTCCGGTTATTCCAAGTAATTTCTTCTCGTGCTTCAGACACTGAATTTGCTTTCCCTAATGATGGGAAAATGTTCTCATCAAAATGGCAATCTTCAAAACGTGTTTTAAAAACATCAGCAGTCAAAAGTTTAAGATACCTAATAATAGATGAAGAATCAAAACCAATATAAATTACTATTCTTCTTTGTGGACCCATTTTAGTCCTTTGTGGGGGTGCTACAGGCGCATATACAGCACAACCAAAAAATCATAGATGCAATATATTTGGTGGTATACCATAAACAAGTTGTAAAGGAGAATAATTATGGTAAGCACTTGGTCTAATTCTAACTAGTGATGCAACATGTAATATAGTATGTCCCTAGATAGATGTAGGCAATTATGATTTCATAAGTAATGGTATTGCAATTAATTGAAGTCGCTTTATAAATGATTCTGCTAGACCATTTTGAGTATGCACATGAGCAACAGGATGTTCAACATCAATACTAATAGAAGTGCAAAAACTATCAAATGCTTATGAAGTAAACTCACCAGCATTGTCTAGTTGAATTTTCTTGATAGGATAATCAAGAAATTACATTTGTAGTTTGATATTTTGTGCTATTAATCTAGCTAATGCAATATCTTGACTCGAAAGCAAATAAACATGTGACCATTTACTTGATGCATCAATCAATACCATAAAATATCTAGAAGTTCCATATGGTGGATGAATAGACAACATATATCTCCTTGACTTTTTTTGAGAAAAGATGATGATTCTATAAGAACCTTTGATGGATTTGTTTTGGTAATTAATTTACCTTGAGAACATGTAGCACATGGATTTTCAGTTGGTAAAATAATATTCAGGTTCGTTAAAGGATGGTTATAAGAATTCTCAATAATTTGTCTCATCGTTATTGATTCTAGATATCCAAGTCCATCATTCCAAATCATAAATTATTTTGGATTAAAACACTTCTAGTGTTTCACAATGTTTGATTTAATACATTTCATGATCGTATAATAAATTCCGGAAGAGAAAGTAAGTAATTTCTCAAGTACAAGCTTTTGGCCTGAAATTCGTGTAATTATATAAAGATATTCTTTTCTATCTTCATGTTGTTTCAATATGATAACCATGAGTACGTATATCCTTAAAACTGAGTAAATTTCTTCTTGACTCATGTGAATATAATGCATCTTTGATGCTCAATCTTGTGTTATTTGGTAACACAATATTAGCTTTTCCAAAGCCTTTAAATCATGTCTGTTGGACCTGATATTGTTGTGACATTAGTTTTGGCTAATGTCAAATACTCAAGGTATTTATTTTCCTTAAGAATTGTGTGCGTTGTTGCACTATCTGCTAGACATAAATCTCCATCATGAAAAGTCATACCACTATTCAGTATGTCTCCACTTCTGGTGGTATGATGGTTTACTTTAGAAGGATTATTTTTTCTCCTTTTCCATTTATTTCTTCCATACTTATATCCTCGGTCATTTCTTGTCTTCTGCACAAAAAAATCATTCACTTCAGGGAATAGTTTAGAACCTTTCCAAATTATGCACTCTAGATTGTTGCTGCAAGACAATATTTAAGACATGAAAGTAGAGAATATTTACCACACAATTTCAGTTGTGAGATAATTTTAAAATAAGCATAATTATATTTAATAAGTGATTTAAAATCTTGCAACTTCAGGTGCAACCAATCATAACGACCATGAGGAAGTATGATAAACTTTGGTGGCCATATTTTTTATTTATATGTTGCCACATATTATTTCCTTCTTTGATGATCTCTTAAAGATTCATAGCTTCCAGATGAATCTCGACGTCGATATTTCATGACAAATAATTATTTCTAAAAATATCCAAAGTGATAAATTCAAGCAATGTCCTTTAAGACTGTAGCTTATTCAGCTTTAGAAATAATAGTTCTTCAGGAACTGAATTTAATTTATTTAATCTTTCAGGAAAAATATTAGTTCTTTAAGAACTGTTTTAATTTGTTTAATTCTTCAGGAACATCAAACCTTTAAGACTATTATTTATTTAGCTTTACAATACTAGTTCATCAGGAACTATATTTAATTCTTCAGAAAAATTGTGTTACTAGTTCTTCAAGAACTATTTTTAATTTATGCAATTCTTCAGGAACTTGTGATACTAGTTCTTCAAGAACTGTTTATAATTTATTAATTCTTCAAGAACTTGTGATACTAGTTCTTTAGGAACTTGTGAACTTGTTCTTCAGGAACTTGTGAACTCTTTCTTTAGAAACTATTTTTAATTTATGCAATTCTTCAGGAACTTGTGATACTAGTTCTTTAGGAACTTGTGAACTCTTTCTTCAGGAACTATTTTTAATTTATTTAATTCTTCAGGAACTTGTAATACTCGTTCTTCAGGAACTGTTTTTAATTTATGTAATTCTTCAAGAACTTGTAATACTAGTTCTTCAGGAACTACTTTTAATTTATTTAGTTCTTCAGGAACTTATAATACTCGTTCTTCGGGAATTATAAATCTTTCTATGAATAATAGTGAAAGAAAATTTGCCAAAAATAAATTACAATAATGAAAAGCAAATATATTAAAATTGATATAAACATGTTAGAGCATCGTGCTAATAACGTGTTATAAAAAAGATAAATAATTAACATAGAAGAGACAAGAGATCAAAACATAATCAAAAGAGACAAGAGAGAAATACCTTGTTTATTATGAGTTCTTCTATTATTCCAAAAGTGTGTGTAGAATACAAAACACAAGTGGTCTATTTATAGGAGAAAAAAATGAACTCAAGGGTTATGGAAATCCAAGAGACTAAATTCAAGAGTAATGGATATTCAATACATATAAATACAATTTAATATGTATTTATAATATGTATTTATAATATTTAAAATAAGATATTATTATAATTATTTTAATTAAACTATATTTTTATCCATTACTTAAGTGGTTTTTAGACTCGTGACATTAACTAGAATGATATCAAATTAATATCTATATAATTTTTCTTTGCTAAAAAAAAACTGCAAAATCACAAATACTTTAAACTTTTGAGTCATCATACAGTAATTATTAATTTAATTACCTTAAACTGCAGAATCACATGCTCCACACCTCCCTCTCCATCTGCCATAAAAGATCAAAACTTTAGCACAATTAGGTGTGTTTGATTAACCTGTTTTTATTAAAATTATTTTTTTTATATTATTTTGATTTTATAACATTATTTTTTTTATAAAAATAAAAAATATTATTTTAATATATTTTTAATCAAATATCTCTTAAAAAACAATTATTATCACGATTCCTAATACTATTAATATATTAATTATGACAATTCGATCCCAATACTATTAATATTTAATTATGACAATTCCCAATACTATTAATATTTTAACCATTTTCTCTTACAAAAATATATCAACACGGTTGTTCAACCACGCCCGTCAGGCCGATACTCTAAAAACTAAAAAAAGAGTAGAAGTCTCTCTAAAATCTCTGTTTTCATTCTCCCTAGAAAGAGAAAGCAAGCAAATGGCAGCAGCCCCACCAGCAGTGGCAGTGAATGGAGAAGGAATGGCAGCAGCGAAGGTGGCATCACAGGCTTATTTGGAAAGCAAAGCAGTTAAGGACACAAGGGTGTTAATAGCTGATCTTTGCAAACAATTCTACACTCTTGGATGGGTTTCTGGGACTGGTGGCAGCATCACCATCAAGGCCCATGATGATCCTATCCCTAAGAGCCAACAGCTTATCCTCATGTCCCCTTCTGGTAATACTAATATTCAGGTTTTGATTCTTTTGGTTTTTTAAGGGTTGTTTTATGTGTTAAAAGTTTGTGTTTTTATGGATTCTTGATTGGTTTTGTTGGTGTTTGTGACTGGTTATGTGGTTCTCTCTCTCTCTTAATTTGATTGTATGTGTTTATTACTTCTTCATGGTTGTGTATTTGATACTGGAGCTCAGTTGTCTGTGTATGTGATTAGTTCCTCGCGTGTTTGAAAATATTTAATTTGCCTTTTCTTGGTCTATTATTGATTGCTGGGAATTTTATTGAAGATAAGTATTTGTTGTACTGGTCAGGAGTGCAGAAGGAGAGAATGGAACCAGATGACATGTATGTCTTGGCTACAAATGGGTCTATATTGTCTTCACCATCTCCGAAACCTTACCCATACAAGCCTCCCAAATGTTCTGATTGTGCTCCACTTTTCTTAAAGGTACCAGTTTCGTGTTTTTCAGAAACTAATAATTACTCGATTATGTCTTCCATTTGATAGCTCATAAATAAGGAGTATGAGTTGTTATCAATGAGTTTAAATCTTTAAAAGTGGTTTATTATTAGTGTAGTGCTGTGCATCACCTATCAAATAGTAAATTGCTGTTTGATTTTTCACATTTGATAATAAGGATGTTGTGCTTTTCTAAACATAAAGTTTTGTTGTACATTGAATTCACAATCTTATTAGTGAAAAGGCATGGTTTTAATACATCTATGTATAAGGACATTAATTTTGATTTTTCTTCATAAGTCACAATTAACAGTTATTTGTGGTGTAATGCAGGCATATGACATGCGTAATGCAGGAGCTGTCATTCACAGTCATGGGATAGAATCCTGTCTTGTAACAATGATCAATCCATTATCAAAAGAATTCCGGGTAAGTCTTTCTTTTACAATTTACAAGTGGTTGTAATTTTCTAATTTACAACAGTTGTTATCTTAACATAACATTGTATTTCCTACACCCCTCCCCACCAAAAGATATCCACCTTCTGTCCTTGATATTTCGAGATCTATCATGTGGGTCTTGGGGAATCCTGTATCTGATAAATAGACCATGATTTTACTGTACATGTGGACCCAGCATTTGCTCTCAAAGTCATGGGGAAAGATGACAATTGAGGATATTATCTTGGTTGAACGCATGGGTTTCTGATACCAGAACAAGATCAGTCATCAGGGATCCACATGCACATGGACACAAATTAGATATAAACATGTGGCAAATTTTATTATTATTATTTTTTGTGTTTTAGATTACATTTAAGAAACATATCTGTTAAATGAATGAGTGTTTTCCAATCAGTGTGGCCATTCTGACCATACTAAATGATGATATAAGCAAAGAATAATCCTGTCAGTAAAATGTAAATTCCTTAGTTTTTTGTAATTGGGGTGCAAGGCAAATGGGTAGGGATTGGAAACCTTAAAAATTCAACCAAGTTGATCAAAGTGGTTTATCATTTTTCTGAATGCTTGAAACAATTGGCCCTATAGTAGTATTAGGTTTCTAATAGATTATGTGAAGTTAACCAAGTAAATTTCTCCAATGGTGGTCTTCCTGAAGGTCAGATCTTGTAGTCATGCTTCACTAAAAATTTCACACAACATCACTCATGATTTGTTTTTTCCAGCTGCTATTGATTTTTCATTGCATCTGTTGATTTGCTTCTGAAATTGTTTTGTACGTCTACAGATCACCCATATGGAGATGATAAAAGGAATTCAAGGGCATGGCTACTATGATGAACTTGTTGTCCCGATTATAGAGAACACAGCCTATGAAAATGAGCTTACAGATTCTCTTGCTAAAGCTGTGTGTTCTTTAATTTGTTGGCATCTACAATTTGTAGCTTGATTTATAACATGTGGCTTTCTATACTCATCCATGGAACTCAATGATAATGTGGGAGCAAATAATCAATATTTCTTACAAACTGGACCTAACCATGTGTAGATCTATGGTTACATCATGTAGTTTTTGTAGAAGGAGAAAAATCTACATGTTTCCTTCTTCCATTTTGCTCGATTAGCTCTGCTGATGGATGATTGTTTCAGTAATCTTTTGATGATTATACTACAGTAGCTCACTGTATACTGATGAGCTATATAACTCGAACTTGCCAATTAGAACATGCCTTTACTGTTCTTTGAGATTTTCTTACCTTAAAAGATCTCCTGTTCTTTTGTTTATTTAGTGGGATATGCTCTGAACTACTTAATACACATTCATGTTTTTCAGATTGAAGCGTACCCAAAAACCACAGCTGTGCTTGTTCGCAACCATGGCATATACATATGGGGAGACACATGGATCAGTGCCAAAACCCAGGTTTGTGACTCCTAGTCAATGATCTGAATGAAGTTGGCACCTGCACTGAAATTTCAATAATTTATGTGAAGTTTTATCTGTTTGTTCTGTAATCATTGTCTACTTTGCTTAAAATGCTGATAATGCGATCTTGATTGTAATTTCGGTGATATAGGGCATGATCAATCAGAAAAGTTATCTGTCATCAAAAGTTTTTATGCTAGCTATTTGTGGGATGCTGCAAATATGAAGTGAATCTAAGATTCTTAATCTTTGAGTCACATGAGAATTTCCTTCTAATGGTGAAGTTGAAGAGCAAAGTTAACACGCACATAGCTTAAGCTGCTCAAGTATTGCAGTTATACCTGCAATTGTTTCTGGAACTCATTTGATAGTTGATGTTGGAAGCCATTCAAAGAATTGATAAAATGATGCAATAGCTTTAGCTATGCAACTGTTCTCATGTTAAAAGATTCCTTGTCCAGTATGTTATTATTATTTGATGTTTTGTTTTTGCTATTAATGCCTTTTTGGCTGATCAACTATGTGATGTAGAATTGGGCATTAACCTTCACAATTTCCACTCTGACTCTCTTGTTGTTGCTATGTCATTTTCTGGTAGGTGTGTAGCAGAAACCTTAGGAAGTTCGTTGATGGAACCCTAAAATTGGTCTTATTTTGCTAAGCAAGGAAAATCTCAGGATATACAGCAGCTTGGAATTTCCCCATCCTCTAAATTTAGAACAAAGCTCCTACATATATGCTAAATGATATGTGTTTGAGTAGCTATTTCAATAAAAGCCTACTTTTCTTGGGTTTCTTACCCTTTTTCTTTCTTGGTTTGCCTTGCATATCTGGTCTTTATGATACCTTGAATTTTGTAGTGGACCTGATATGAGCAGCACAATAGTAAATGATGTTTCAGACCTTCAAGAAAAAATGTTGTTTGATGCAAAGCAACATACTCCACTCCTGCTCTATGCTGTTATACAATCTAAGTATTATAAAATGATATATTTGAGAGAGTTATGATTGTATGGTTTGAGCCCAAAACAAGCTGTATGCGTGTAACCATGTATCCTCAATTCCTTACAGGATGCTTTGATGTCACCTTTTGAGCCTTACTTGAATTTTTCAAATCTTTCAGGCTGAATGTTATCACTATCTGTTTGATGCTGCTATAAAACTTCATCAAATGGGCCTAGATTGGTCTACTCCAAACCATGGCCCGATTCAAAATGTCAAAGGAGTTCTAGGCTGTAATGGAAACATGAAAATGGTGGTTAAGGCAGGCATGAGCAATTCAAATAACGGAATTAAACCATTGCCAGTAAGTTATTAAAACAATGTCCTCAACTTAAATTCTCTTCATTTTAATTTTGATGTGGGTTATACGAGCTTAATAGAACTCAATATTTATGTTGGACCCAAGCCCTTGCGGTTTGAAATATAAAAGATATGGTAATGTAATCTTTTATCAAATATTTATGTCTCATCAAGTGAACAATAATATTTTTCAAATTATTTGGTTGCAGCGTTGCATTGTTCTTGACATTGAGGGAACGACTACTCCAATAACATTTGTTGCTGATGTTCTGTTTCCATATGCTCGTGATAATGTTGGGAGGCATTTGTCTGCAACATATGATACTGCTGAAACTCAAGAAGATATAAAGTTGTTGCGTGCACAAGTAAGATTTATTATTAGAAGTTTTGGTATGTTAGTAATTCATGTCTTACCAGATTGATTTTGCCTTTTATTGCATGCTACCAGTGGAATCTTAATATTGATCTTTGGAATTTTGTTTGAAATGATGATATAGATTGCTATTCATTTAGGGGAAGCATAAACAGAAGATATCTGCTAATAGTTTTTGAAACTTAATGTTCTCCTTGTTCTTCTCCAGCGTCCCTGACAAAATAACTTATGGTGGGGTTGTGCACAGTAAACAAAAGAAAGAAAAGGAAAAAAAAACCAGAGAGCACACCAAAAGTTTAACTAGAGATAAAAGATGACAACTCCTTTTATATTGCACAGGACATGTTAGGAACAAAATCACAATTGATGACCTAAAATTTTTGGATGTACCAGAAAACTGCATATATGCTGTTGAAGGATTGCAAATCTTAGAAAATTGACAAATTTAGCAAGTAGAGACACATACTCAAACGTGAAGCATGGAATTGTGATGTAATCAATGGGCTGATGAAACTCTCCCTTGCAGTGCTTCCATTTTTCCTCTAACAAATCAACTCAAAACAGTATAAAGTGGAGTTGAATGACCAGGTTTAGCAGTTTTTGGTGGACTATTTTCATATGGGGTTGATTGTTGCCATTAATTTATGAGCTCAGTAGTTCAGAGATTTTGAAAATATGTTGATGTGCTGTCAAATCTTTTTTGCAGGTTGAAGATGACTTGGCACAAGGTGTTGATGGTGCTATTTCTATTCCATCAGATGATGCTGGGAAAGAGGAGGTAGTTGCAGCTCTGGTTGCTAATGTGGAAACAATGATAAAAGCAGATCGGAAGATCACTGCATTAAAACAATTGCAAGTGAGTATTCAGAAACATAAAGTTGGTAACCATGAGATTGATATGCATGATATAAAGTATATCTCTGTGAGATTACCAAGATTTATTAATGTAGGGTCATATATGGAGAACTGGATATGAGAACAATGAGCTGGAAGGAGTGGTGTATGATGACGTTCCAGAAGCATTGGAGAAGTGGAATGCTTTGGGCATAAAGGTTCTTCCTATTTCTATTTTCAACATTTATCTAGGATATTATTTATCATTTCGTGTAATGTCATAGCTGCAGTTTGGGTTCCCCTTGTCCATGTAGCTAATTTAACCCATCAAAGTTTGAATGATTCAAACAGTAATTTCAATTGATCACATACTAATCTGTTACCCGTCTTTAACTTGAAATACTCCATTACTGTGAATTATGTTATCATTGAATGCAGAAGAGGACGTTACGGCTGATGTCAAATATTTTTTTTTTAATAACCGGCCTAATCATATTTAAATACTTGTATTAGATAGTTAATTAATCAAGTTATAAAAAGTGTTGCACACAGTCTACTAGCTAACATATAGTATAATGAATCTTATAAACAAGTTTGAATATTAGGCAATCCTCTACATACAAGATACTACGCAATTGCTATCAGAACATAAAAGCATGCTCAAAAGTAGCGGTCTACGAAAGAGGAAATTGAAATATATGAATAATAGTTGTTAGTGGCATTGAAGAGCTTGAGAACATAAATGCACCAGAAGGATTGATCCTTGAAATATGATAACTTGTTGAGTGTGGCTCAAAAGGCTTTCAACTTCTTGATTATGCATATTCTTTTTGTGCCATTATTTACTGTTTCCTTGTTGCCTCAGGTTTATATATACTCTAGTGGAAGCAGGCTGGCACAAAGACTTATTTTTGGAAACACAAACAATGGTGACTTGAGAAAATATTTGTCTGGATTCTTTGACACCACAGTGGGGTAAGTTTTGCTGATGCTACCTGAGTACTATTATCACTTAATTTGGACTTTGGTAACCCTTCGTACTACTGTTCATTGCAGGAATAAAAAAGAAACACGCAGTTACATTGAAATCTCAGAGTCACTTGGAGTTGATAAACCATCTGACATTTTGTTTGTGACGGATGTCTCTCAAGAAGCTTTAGCTGCAAAAGGAGCAGGTAACCTGTTACTTATTATTATACTTGAAGCTAAAACAGAACGGTGTTTGGTACTGTCGATATCTTAGCAATTTTTGTCATTTCTCATTTTCTTTTTACAATTGCATCCTTATATGTCCAATTTGATGCTCAATTTGTCAAATTTTGGTAAGGAGAAATTAAATGACAGGGGCCAAAGTGTAAATACAGAGACACATCATGGCTAACCTAAACTTTGGGAGAAAACTCATTTTCATCCTTCTACTGATATTGTCATTATTCAATTTTGGTTCAAAAGTTGTTTTTTAGTTCTTGAGAGAGTCGTCAGATTTATGGATTTCTATTCAGGAGAGACAATTATCATTTGGCATTGATTTCATCCACAAAAAAGATCAATTTTGGTGTCAACAGTTCCATTTGATGGTGATTGTTTTTGTTGTTAAACATCCATGAAAAAAGTGATTTTTGAGTTCACTTTATGTTTTTTCCATGTTGATTTTGTTTTTGTTTTTGAGTGATTTTTAGGTTCTTGGATGATTAATAATAGGTTTTATGATATTTATGAGGTATTTTCTGATGGAGAATGATTGGAAAATGAGATTTTTGGTAAAAAATCATTTTCCCTGATTTTCTAGCCACTTTTATGGTGGTTGGATTATAGATAACAAACAACTTGTTATTTGTCTATTTTTTTATTTTTGCAAAAAATGCCTTTCACCCCTTACATTTTTTTGTTTTTAAATATAAACCAAATCTAGGCACGGGGGACTTGGTTGAAAGGCCCACACTCTTGGGCTCTTTTCTTAAAGGCCTAGGTTAGGGCCACTTAGTCCAGGCTTACACATTTTTTTTTTGTTTTATTTTAATTTCATTCATGATTTTTGTATTTAAATTTTAGGTAGAAAAAAATTTTAAAAGCAAAATAATCAAACACAATAAAGTCCATTACCAAAGTTGAAGATTTGATGGACCAAGCTATGAAGCTAGGTTGATTCAATATATTGTCGTTTTTGTTTTTGAAGAATATACCATATTGATTGTTTTTTTGAATTGGTGTTAATCATATGTTTCGTTTTAGTTTCTATAAAATTAGTTTGTAAAGTTACTTTTACAAGATTACAAGGTCTTATGACTTGAATCACATGTTTAATATGTTAACCCGAGTTAATTCAATGTATAGCCATGCCATTTTGTTTTTAAATATCATCTTGATTTTTTTTCATCCAACTTCATAGTTTTTTTTCCTTGTATATTTCAGCAATTTATTTTAAAATTATTAAACCAGTGGAATTCGTTATCTGAATTGCTTGTTTGACGAGTTAGGCTGCAAAGTTTATGTTGATCTCAATTTTTTTTTTTAAATAAGATACCATATCGATTTATTTTTTTTCTGAAGCATTTGGTTTATTTTGAATTGTTCTTCATGATTTTTTTATATTCAAAATACATTAATACTGCATGTCCAAGCTTTCTTTGAATCCATGTACTTGTTTTTTTTTTTTCTTCAAAGTTTTTTTTTCTGGTCTATTTTTTTTTCCCATCTGACCAGCCAGCCAGGTAGGATGGTTGGTTAGTTTTCTATTTTATGAAGGGGCTGCAAGGGGCCAAGGGCAGCTGGCAAAACCTCCCAGGACATTACTTCACTACATGTTTGATTGACTTGACCAATACCATAGATTTCCTTTCCGTGTCAATAATTTTTGGGAGCATTAGGCCTGAAAATGTATTCTGCTCACTCAAGAAGATATCAATGCACGTCACTGGTTATAGCAGGTTTGGTTTCTTAATATTTATTGACCCAATAGCCGACATTAGTAACCCCTGCCCCTGCCAATAAGTTGTAGCTGAATTTGCATTTTTGTTCTCTCCATCCCTTAATAGACTTGGGTTTGAGTCCCAACCATAAAACATAGCCTGCAACACAATCACCAATTTTGACCATAATTAGCGAAGGGTTTGGTTGTTTATTTTCACCTTTTCTTTCCCTTCATTTATCGAAAGGAACTAAATACCACAAGTGACGAATAACTACTGTACACCAAAAACAAGGCTGATGAACAACTGATTCAATTGTATTTGGCGTCTTGATTTGCGAAGAAAAACATGTTCTTGTTACAGCTTGCCACAAAGAAGCTAGTTTACTCCAGTGCTAAGTGGTATGAAAAGGCTTCTATGCAAGCTCGCTCATCTTCAACAGTGTCTGGAGTTGGAGTAAATATTTGTTCCGCAAACTGAGTTCTGGATTCTCATTGGCACTTCTGAAAATTTAGTGACCTTTTCTCATTCATGCTGTCTCTTGCTTTGATATTTGAATGTTCATGCATATTTCAGGTTTGGATGTGATGATTTCTATCAGGCCAGGAAATGCACCTCTTCCAGAGAATCATGGGTTCAAGACAATCACCTCTTTCGCTGAAATCTGATGGCAGATATGTGCTCAATATTTATCACGCTAACTTTTGCTTGGAAATCTGAAAGATGTGTAGTAGTGTTATTCCAAATGTATGGCATGCTATTCACAACGTACACATAAAATAAAAATGTTGCATTTAGAAGAAAATGCGGCTGTTTCCTCTGCAACCTTCCTGTGCTTTGTATCGTTACATGGGCATACGCCTTTCCTTAATTTGAAGGACTTGTTTTCATAATCTGACTTTGTTTTAACGACGGAAATCAGGTTTGAAAGTTAACTTGGGTCTTAGGTCTCTCCTCATCAAAGCAGCTAGTCGTAACCAGTCTTGCTCGATGAATTTATGATTCTCGAAGGCGAGCTTAGTGGAAAATCTCCTCAGTTTTGGGTCCTTCATATTTTTATAAAAAATAAAAATTATATTTAGTTTTTATTTTATTTTATATACATATAATTAATTGATTATGAACAGTACAACCCCGAAACGGTACGCTGAAACACTCCGAAACTGAAACCGAAATGTTCCTTACCAATATAAAAAATGAATCGCCAACCGAAACGGTATTGACAACCTTGATTTAAATAGCTATTTGTATGAAAAGAATTAATTCAAATTCTTAAAAAAATGTATATTATTTTCATCCACAACCTCTTATTCTTATTCAATTTTTTTTTTTATCAAAACATGTACTTTCTTTTAGCATCATGTTTTTTTAATAAAAAATAAAAGCAATTAAAATAAATATTCTCAAAAAATTTAATAAAGGAGAAAAATGTACTTTAATAAAAAATATTTCTCTTATTCATGCATTTCTTTTTATTTTGTTAGTTTTTTTTTTATTATAAATAGTTTTTTAAAAGAAAACATATCATGATGTGAGGAGTGTCTCAATAAAAACAATCATGACTTTATAAATTTTAAAAGATTATATGAAAAAATAAAAGAATAATTATTTTTTGTAATAAAATAAAAAATAACAAAATACATCTTTTATTCTTATGGAGCTTTCATGACTAAAATATTAAAAACATAAGTTCATTTATAAATTAATTATTAATATTACCATCAAGAACTCTAATTTTATTTGAAAATTATGATATAATTAAATATTTTTTCAAAATTACTTCAATAACTTATTTAAACAAAACCCTATTAAAATACAAACATAAAGGGCTATTTTAAAAGGCCAAGTGAGCTAGAGGGAGGAAGTTCACACCCATGCCTAGTTTTCTTTCTCTTTTTAATCTTGGAACCAAACATCTTTCCTTCGAGCATCGTTTATCTCCACATATGACATGAACAACATCTCCTTTCTCTCTCATAATTTAGCATAATTGGCTTCCTTATCCTAGTTTGGACATTCAAATTGGAAGTATCCAAGCTTATGACACTTAAAGCATTCTACTGATGCTTTGTTATAGGATTGACGACCTCTCCCTCTATATGCACCTCGACCTTGTCCTTTTGCACCAAGCCTATCTTCAGAGGTTATCTTGAGTGCTTGCTCTTCTCTTATATGTCACTGGAATTTTTGCTTATACACAATCAGAGAACTTTGCAGTTCATCAATGGAGAGTTGATTGATGTCTTTGGAGTCCTTGATCGAGCAAACAACATAATTGAACTTCTTACTCAATGATTGGAGAATCTTCTTCACCATTGTGACATCTTGCATTTGCTCTCCATGTGGTCTCATCTTGTTGGTCACTGATAATATTCTTGAAAAATACTAGTGACTCCTTCTCGAACTTTCATTTCTAGGTTTCGAATTCTCTACTGAGAGCTTGTAGATGTGACCTCTTAACCCTAGCACTCCCTTCAAATTTCTTCTTCATAGATTCCCAAATTTGTTTAGAAGTATTCGTCACAAGAATGGTCTCCAGTATTATCCGATTTATGGCGTGAAAGAGATAATTTTTGACTTTCAGGTCCTTCAGCTTTAGTTCATCTAGCCCCTTTCGCTAGGCTCCTGTCTACATCGCTCCACTCTCTAGCTCAATGTACCTAGTCTCTACCAGCCCCCAGTATTCCTTGGATTGCAGAAAATCCTTCATCAACATGCTCCAATGGTCATAATGACCATCAAAGAGAAGGATAGTTGGTTGCACAAAGTTCCTTTCGGTTGTCATTCTTTACTGTTGCAAGAATATCAAAGATTGCTACTTTGATTTCATCATACCGTATGGGGGATCTGATACCAAAAATATTAAGAATTCAAAATACAAAATGAAAGAATACTTCATTATTCTTATTGAAGAAACTAGTTTTATAAATACCCTTTTACAACCTTAACAAAATGAAAGAAAATAGCTCACATTCAGAGCTAATCATGGTGTTGAAATGCAATTAATAGAAATTAAAAAACACTAAATAAGTCCCCTAAGGACTCAGGCTCATTAAAACTAAATACCAAATACTAGGACTTAACTAAGACTTATTCAAAATGACTAGGACTTAGCTAAGACTTATCCAAATTGATACCCAATTTTTCTTTCAAACAATTGTAATCATTAATTACCCATCATTTCTTCAATTCTAACACCCTTAAGGCACAAAACACACTCAATAATTACATTTTTTTCTTCTCAAATCCCAAATAAACCCTAAAATACAAATTATACATTAAAACAATAAAATTATCATTATAAAACTAGTAAAACACTTTACTATACAAGTAGAGAGGAGCTTAGGCTTTTTGAGAGATTTTGTGTCAACCTCAGCAGTTTATGGTGGCCAGATTTTCGGAGTTCATGATTGTCGAAACTTTTCTAGAGAGAGAAAAGAGCTGTTTTAGTTTTTTTCGAAAGAAAAAAAAAGAAATGTGGATAGCTAAATTTTAATTTATTTTAAAATACCTGATATGTTTTAAAAAAAGAAATTGGAACAATTGAAGCTTGTCTTCTGGAAGAGGGGGTGGTTATATGCCACACACAAATTATAGCTCAATATACAGTTTAATTTTATTCATGAGCCTATCATATAAACCAAAGTAGAAATTTATTCTGGTTTGCAACCCTTTTTGATCCATCTACAATTCAATTACTGGAAAAAAAAATACTGGGGCTTCATCAATTTTTGCTGCTGGTTGTTTTATTAAAAAAAAGAAGAAAAAAACTCAAACTTGAAGTATCTTGAAAGAAGAGAAACACTAACATAAGGTGAGATACAATTTGTTGGTTATTGGATTTGGCTTGTTTGTCCATGAAAGATGAACCCAATTTATTTATCTAGATATATGGTTTGGCCTAGTTCACTTTTAAAGGATGAATCTGATATATTTATCTAGTAGTGTTTCTATATAAATATAGACTTTCCTCTACTGTGAGAATACGATTTTTCATATTTGGAAGATAGTTTTTTCTCTCAATTCTTCATATTAAACTTGCTAAGATCTGTAAAGATATTTATGTTGTGGAACATCGTTTTGATTCTAATAATTAAAATGACCTTGAAGTAATTGATTCGGAACAAGAAAATTGAATCTCATAAGTAAGTTTTCCTTGTCGAATCTACACAGTTCATAGGTTGCACTGATCATTTGATCAGAATCTACCATGAATTAATTAGAGGAATACAACAACCATTTCAACTTTTCTAATATCCCCGACAGGCGAACATCGAAAATCTCAGTGACTGCTAAATTCACTTTTTTTAGTAAATGAACAACACCATCATCATCAATAATCGAGGAGGGAAAAAAAAAATCTTTGTTGACATTCGTTGTGCCCACTTTATTCCTAGCTTTGTGTCTAATTATCATCGTGACCACTTAGATATTTCAAAAGTGATATCAGAGCATATAATAATATTATTCTGACCACTTGGCAAACATGATCGATCGCCTAGTAATGCCAAATATGATGCCATTATTTTGGATTATGACCAATTCAAAAGCTTTTACTAATCTTCAATGGGAAAGATTCAGACCCCTTAAATAATTTGTTTAGCACTATGTGAGCTGAGGTCATAACTCCCTCTGTTGTGGCCGCACCTTCCCCTTGAAGGATTCAAAGAATGTTTCATCAATCCAGATGGTGGCCATTGATGCATTTCTATCTTATTCAATGTTATTTCTATACTATTCTGTAAAATGAACACTATTTTTCTTTTTCATCCGATGATTAGGAGCCATTTCAACCAAATTACTTCGTTCATGCACGATATATATAGCATTGTAGGACTCGGGCAAGTCAACAGCACCGGACAAACACAGTTACAAAGAGAGTTAGACCATAAATGTGGATTAGTATTGTGGTGCTCAAAAGTGTGGCCGGCCTAAGAATTGAAGACAGTATTTTGTGGTCACGAACTACAATGCAAGAAATACCTTGAATAACTTCGTATTCTGTGGTGGCCCAAACAACGACTGTGCAGCACCCAATACAGACTAGCTTCCAAAGAGATGTGGTGAGTAGCTAGTGTTTAAAATCTGCAGCGGGTGGGCCTCAGGTTGCTCATCAGAAGTCTTGATCGGATAATTTATCCACCATTTAATCATAGGTAAGAGGGAAGGAAAGTCTTCTGCTATTTTTTCAAAGGGACAAAATCATCAAGAGGATAATCCTTTGGAGAAACATTCTGGAAAAAATTAGCATATCCAATGAGATTTCTCCCTTTTCAAACTAGCCCAAGAAAAGTGAACTTAGTAATCTGATTATGTAGATCATTGCGAAAATTCATTAGCATAAGTGGAAGCAGCTCTTATTTTTTGTGGTGAACAGGATTAATGGAATCTTTTCATAGTATTTGTATCTATATCTAGTGCTGGACATCTGATCAAGTTAGGATTTATGTTGAACAGTCACAAAAAATGGTCTTGTCAGGGAAGACAAATGCACTCAAACCAGGTTCTAAAAGCAGCTACTCAGCTTGAAACCAGACCAGAACAGAAAGATCAGGGAGGATCTTTGTCAAATAATGCCCTAACTAGTCCATACAGACAATGAATGACAAAGTGAAATATAAAAGAAAGTTTATACGGACACATGTTCTCTGCTTTTCTTTTGTTGTTCTGTTCACACTCCCTCTCTTTTCCTTCTTTTTCAATCATCATTAGTATGGCAAAGTCCACTCTCTCTCTTCTCTTTATTTATTTTCTGTAACCTTTCTTGTGTTCCCTTCCCCCCCATAATAACAGGTCTCCTCTAAGTCAAAAAAAAAAGAAGATAAAAGAAGAAAAAGACCACACCTTAAGCTCAATACGAAAATAAAGTAGGAAACAACAACAAAATTGCATGATTGCACAGCAATTGAAAGTCATAGCAAAGGACAATGATTTCACTTCTTGAAAGAGGCAAGCTCAATAATTTCTGGTGCTAGATACCCAAAAACAATCCAAGGATGCCTCAAATTCATTTTCTCTCAACTCTCAGGAATCTGAGCACTCAGACTGCAAGAATATCTTATGTCAAGAAGATTTATTTTGCAAAAAGATCAACTAAGACGGAAAGAACAAGACACCAGTAAAGTAGCATGCTGTATTTATGACATTAATGGTAGATAATAATATGAGCTAGGAACTGTTCTGATTTATGATCCCACACTTCCTCTTTGCATAAATTGCTTTCTTAATGTGTAATCTCTCCCTTGTACTAGTTCTTTTGCTTACTACGTCAAAGGCATAGATGTTCATAAAAAGAACGTGTAGAGACTTTGAGTTTGTGGGCCATTTTCTTAGGACAAAAACACCTTCCTCAGATAATTAATAGTCTAAATTGGAAATTTGACCTGAATAATTTATTAATTTAATAGGACCAGAGCATTACAAATAAAAAATTGCAAAACATAGTACTCATCTCCACCCAAGTTGATTTTTTTTTTGGATTTTTCCTTTGACATCAAATGCTACTGTAATTGGCCACTAACATTGTTATACAGTGGTCAGCTCCTGCAATGATTGAGCATTCCACTAAATTACTTGTCTACTCTCTTAAGATAAGATATTTCAGTGCGAATTGTGATTTCTCAATCTATTTTTAGCGAGTAAACTGAAATTTCATATCTACTATTCATGGATCAATAAGAGAGTGGGAAAGAGGACTCAATCAGAGAGGGAAAAAAAGAACTATAGTTTCTACAAAATTCTTGAAGATCAGCCAACGTATTCAGAAATGCACACACAGCCAAATTGATTCTCCCATGTTGATACTTGTATTTCTAAAAAAGTAAAATACAAGAAAGAAGCTTGAAATTCACCTAAATAATTTTACCTCACGGTAATATATAGTCCCCAAATATCAGAAAAACCACCAAAGAAACTGGAAAGAACGAGAGAAGAAAATGGCTAAAGAAATTAATTAAAGACTTTACCATATATGATGAAAAGAGAGATCAAATTATACAACTGAACACAAAGATTTCCACCTCTCCCTCAAAAGCATCCATAAACTCCCACCACCAATCCTTTTGACTTGAATAATATTCAAGAAGAGCCTGAAACTCCTGGTGAGGTTACAGGAAAAAGTGACAACAACTGAGGCTCTGAGTCTCTTGGAGTAGATATGGGTGATGGATGCAAGTAAAAACCTTTCTCTGCTATCGCTCTCTCTTCTTCCGATGAATTCCCCAAAGAAGGCGAGCTCTTGTTAAAAGGGTCTTCATTTAGTGGAGTCACAGGGCTAAGTGTAAGTCTAGGGAAGTCAAGCAGGCTTGGAGACAAGATCTCTGGCTTGTTTCTTGGTGAAAACCCAGTAACCGATGAAGAGTTGCAGGTATTTGCAAAGCTAGGCAATAAAGTGTTGATCATGAGACTGTTTTTGAAGCTGTTGTTTCTTCTTTCATAAAGTTTGAAGCTGTTTTGCTGTCTCTTGGGCATGTTCTTGATAGGAGGGATGTTGTAGCTTCTTGAAGTTTGAGTTGGTGTTGTTGGTGGATCTTGGGCTGTTTTCGAGGAAGCCTGTTTTGCTGTTTCTGTTGAGCCAGTGAGCATTTGGACAACTTGTTTGAAAGTAGAAGTGTCTGCTTGGACAAAGGTTGTTGGGCAGGGGTTAGTGTCAGATCTGGAGATGGGTATTGGAGTGAGTGGTGGGGTGTGAATTTGGACCCCATTGTTGCTTCCATTGCTACGAGGAGAGTTTATTGGAGATGGGTTTTTGGTTTCATGAAATCTTGTGGAGGTTTTCATCGAATTATACTGGGGAGGCTGGTTGTCTGATAATCAGGCCGAGCTAGCTAAAACTCTAGCTCCTCCTCTTGCTCCCTCTTATTTACTCCCTCGACCACCACCGCAGCACCACCTTGAAAGAGAGAGGAGCTAAATTTTAAGAGCGGTGGTGGGTGGAAATATGGAATACAAGAGTGAAAAACAAGGCTCGAAGAGGTACAGAGAGAGAGAGAGAGAGAAAAGGTGAAAGTGTTCGTCTCCTTTCCTCGCAATGTCTTCGTGTTTGCTTTTGTACTTAAAGGCAATAAAACGGATATATACACACACAAACACCTCTATGGCTTGGCTGTTTTCTCACTCAAATAATAAATTTCTAAGCTTTTTTTTTTCCTTTCCTGGTGGGTGATTGCTCATAAAGGCTATGGGCAGGGATAAAATAGATGCCCGACGGTTTTGGGAATTATAAGAGATTGTATTTGGAACATTTGGGCAACAACAGCATCTGTGGCTAGCAAGTTTTTCTTGGAATCAAAATGTGGAAGGGAAAGTGTGTATATATATATATATATATATATATATATATATATATATATATATATATCTGTGTGTGTGTGGCATTGACTTCAGAGCCCTGACTGCAAGGACTCTTGTGTGATGGGATGGGAGATGAAAGCAACGTTTCATCAGGAAAAACAACAATCCCTTCTTCCATTAAAATTACGAAACCATGAATCCTATGAGCATCTCTTCACCCTCCTCAGCTCATATGGTTTTGTGTTATTGTTAGGAATCCCAGCTGACCATTTCGCTCTTCATCCAGATCTAAATATATAAACAATTTAAACTCAAAATTCATCCAATCAATTATATATATCAGTTTTGATTATTTTTATTTAATTTAATAATTTAGAGTTATCTTGAGCTTTAATAGCTATGATTCTATTGGTTCAGTTGCAAAGTGAAAACATAACCAACAAATACTTGGCAAATTTGAGCAATTAACTTCCCATTTCATTATTAGCAATAGCAACGCTTTTTTTTTTTTTTATCTTCTGAAACCCTAGGCTATTTCTACTCATAGTTTTTGAAACGAAGTACAATATTTAATAATCATAGAGGACAACGTTCAAAGATGGCCAAGGTTTTTTGCATGGTTAAGAGAGATGGATATAAAATATATATGGGGTTAAGTCGAACCAAAGATCACTAAATCTCTTCACTTTTCCTGTTTAATATGTTGTAATTTAATTAATTAGAAGAGAATAAGGACTGCATGTGTTTTTTCCCCTGACCAAACACAATATTATGACGATATTCTCCGGAAAGCGTTTTGTATGGGCATCTTTAAGCGAGTAAAGTCTCGAATATTTCAGGCTTTTACACTGATACACGTTCTGATTTGAATTCAAAATTTATTATGCAGATAATAAATTTACGTCATCATCACGCTATGCCCCTGGAGACAACACTGTTAAGTGTTAAGCATGAACTATCGATGATTGGCCCTCATCAGGTTTCAATGCATTAAGGTCAGGAAGTTCTTTCAATAGCTGTTGATAGTAAAAATCCCCCTTGTGGGATGCATATTAGCTAGGGTTTCATTGTACAACCACTAACATTTTATGCAAAGATAAGATTAGTCACCTATTTTGAAAAGAAAGAAGTGAGTTGAGCCACCATTTGAGACAAGATGGAGAGTAGTGAGCTGATACATTTTAACAACCTACTTCAATTACTTTTCTTCCTACCCCGAAACGTGAAGCTCGTACGTAATTAGCCATAATCACTCTATTAGTGAACTAAATTATGCACCCAAAAGAAGATAGTTAGAATCTCATGATCTTCTTATTTCATTATTTTGTGGATCGATGAATCTATTCGGTTTCAGAAATTAGTGTAAAATGAGCGAGAACAATGGACCGATCGATTCTTCACCGAATCAAGGTGACTTCAAAATGTTGTTCGTTCCCCATTAGCAAAAGTAATTTCTTATCTAGAAAAAATCGGAGATTTGTATAGCAGGTCTCAAGTGTTCGAGTCAGGACTTGCATTTCTTGTAATAATCCTATAACAACCTGAGTTTTACTCACTGGACCCAGAAAATACGCTTTAAAAGAAAAGATAAAAATAAAAAGAGAATCAAATTCTCATCAGCGCTTATTGTATACTACTCACTATATTTTAAAAGACATTGGCAATATATATATAGACGAGAAAAGAAGGAAGGGTGGGGGACCGAAGCTCCATTAAATGCCACTGCTGCAAGAAAAGGGATCCCATTCTTTCATAGCTAAAATCATTATGTCTGGTTTGTGGAGCTTCTAACCAACAGCATTTGTGAATGCAAAAGCCACTGATTAGGTTTCAGTTTCTGAATTTTTTTTTTTGGATTAAACTACAAGCAAGAAGGTGGCTGATTCAACAGTCCGATAATATTAATTACTCCTATATATAAATTAAATGGACGGAAAACTCATTGTACCATGTAAATTGATTCATCCAAAAAATCTCCACGAGTACCAGTAAGTAATTAACCAAAAAACTTAAATCCCACCCCTTCTCTGCAAAAAGAGAAGGAGATAGAGGGTGAAAATCAAGTGGATAATGGAGTATCCTCAGGTAGGACCAATGGATAAATATGAAGACGAAGATTGACAGAGAAATTTTATATTATTAAGTGATCTTTCACCATACTGGATTGCAATGAAGCTATTATTGCATAAGAATGACTGACTGGCTTTCCCATTCAGCCTGTTTAGATGATGTTTCGTAGTCAATTACATGTTCATGAACGCACTTTTTCGCTTGTTAGATGTTAATAAATTACATAAATTATATTCTGGAGTTTTACTTAACAGTTTAAATTTTTGTTTGTTAGGGTTATTTTATAACATGGAATCAAATTCTTGTTGATCATAGAGGTCACCAATTTAAATCTTATCAACCTCATTTTATTTGATAAAAATCAAGCATTCAGTAATGTGAGTGTCTGTAAGTTTCAAGCCCAAATAACTTTCACAGAGATATGCTAGACAATAATATAAATTATATTATAGAGTTTCACTTAATAGTTTAATATTTTAGGTGGAGAATCCTTAAACGGTAGAACTAGAATTCCCACTGTCATCTTTGCAGCTGCAATGGAAGTTGCAATCGGGACGTTTGGTTTGCACATCTTTCTCAAATGTTTTTTTCTTCCTTGCTCCTCCTCTGCATAATTGCTTTTTTTGCACTTGCCATGCATGCTCAGATATCTTCCACCATAAGTTCCCCTGTCACTAACCTAATGAAAACCTTGGATTCAACTAATATCTTTATTTATTTTTATTAATGTGGGTATACGGGTCAACTTGCACGTATCTTGATTAATCCCACAAGTTTTAAAGTTAACGACAATGTAACCTTCCAGTGACCACTATATTAGCAACTACAAGGATAGAAACAAATTTCTTAGTTCCTAGCTCTTACTGCTGCGTCACTTACTAGATAATTAATTTTTATTTATAATCATAAATACCCTCTCATGTAGGTACATAGTACCACATTAATCAAGGAGAGTTTAAGAGCTTAGATTTCCATGTTAATAAGTATATATAAATCTGTAGCTACACACACACCCATCAAGTATAGATCGATCCCTTGAATTAAATTTTCTTTATACATGCTTGATGTCCATTAATTTGTTGAGTGTAGAGCATGAAATCTGACAAGTAAAATATTTAGCACAGTTAAATAAATAAATAAATAAATAATAATAATTCTTTCGCCGGCTTGACTAATTTCTCAAACAATTAATGTTAATATTAGGTGGCCTTTGGTGCTTCTTATGTAGTGGATAGAGGCAATATTTTTGTTATAATTATAATCAGATTTTGCTTGCTTCGTAGGGTCCGCTAAACCTTGGTCTTATGGTGCCATCATCATTACAGACGTTCCTTAATTGCTGGTAGTGTCGTGTTCGCCACATCTTTGATCCAAGAAACCAGCTCACTATCATACATTAAATAATTCTATGGTCTCACACCCAAAAATATTTTTTATTTTTTATTTTTAATCCTTGGATCATCTCATACCCATACCAAGTCCACTCTTTTTAACTTCGGTGAGAAAAACAAAAACAAAAACAAAAACAAAAAAAAAACCCATCAATACTCGGAACTAAAGGTTTTTATAAAACTAATCATTGGATTCGTATTTGAGATATTTAAATCCTAATAATTAAAGAAATGAACATGATTTCTTACGTCTTGATTACCCATTAAAACCAACCTCTCAGATTACCCTCTTTTTTTCTCTCTTCAGATTGAGCGATTCCAGTCATTCCTAACGTGACCTAAAGTTTGGTGTTTAGATTGACATGACGTCGGCTGCCTAGTTGCATGGTAGGCATAAATAATTCGTGTATGTTGAAGATTCTAATTGAAATTTTTTAGATTTTTTTTAAATAAATTAAAATTATATACTTTTTTTAAAAAATATTTTTGATATTAGTATATCAAATTTAAAGTAAAGAATAAAAATATATATTTTTTTAAAATATTTTAAAAATACAATGACAAACCAGACCTACGTAAATAAATGAGTGTGTACATCAAAGCACGAGAGTTCAAAATATCAAGTCACGATGGCATCTTACAATCATATAAAAGAAGCTTAATAACTCTGAGTTTGGATTTTTTATTTATTTATAAAAACAAACAAATAAATAAAGAATACCCTTCTTTAGAGAATTAAAAAGGTACGGGAAAGTCGATAATTTTAGTAAAGCAGAAAAATCTTGAAGAAGTTTCGGGGAAGGTGAATGGTTTGGTTGGATCCAAGTAAGTAATTCTAAAACATAATAGGATCGAAAAGCCTGACTTTGTGTTCTTTGTTCTTGGCTTTATTTTTTTAAGGAAAAATGAAAGAAGAGTCTTGTCGATGGTACTCAAAAGGTGGCTGTTTTAAGTCAATGTTGCATGGTCCTACCCTTTCAGGCGTTGCTCTCAATAATAATCATAAAAATAATCTTCGATCAACATATTTGGGCTATAAATTGACAAATAGACTTAATTAATAGACAAATAAAACCTCATGGGAAATATTTTTGGGTAGATGGAGGCTTCAAGCTAACTAAAACTTTAATTAACTCATAAAACTTCAATTAACTAATATTTCAATTAAAGCACACCTCAATATTCTCGAATGTATCTAATAATTAATGGAAATTAATTGTAAGCAACACAATATATATAGATTTGAAATCGTTTTTTTATAATGAACTTATAACGTGTAACTTCGTGGTAATGGAGTTTAGATCGTGGACATTATCAAAACTACGCCTTTGATTTTGATTTAAATATGCGTTATGACTATTCAAAGTAGGGCTGTTAGTTTCGTTTCGTTTCAATTGAAATGACCAAAATATTTCGTAAAAGTTAAAAATACAATATAAAATGACGTTGTTTTTGTGGAGAATTTGCTTAGCAGTAGTATATAAATCATCAACCAAGCTTCTCATCTTTAAGAGTCGATTAATCACCGGCCGTAGAAATTCTCAGAATCTTTTGAGGTTAGGTCCTTCATTGGATATTAATTATTCAATAATCGCTATTGCCAATGTCACTCTCGATCCCACTTGGAATAATGTCAATTGAGAATCTACGGAGTACATGTAAATGTAATAGCAAATTGCTTTAACCAATCCAGTTGCCAAGAGATTGTTAAATTAAATCATCACATAAAACCACCCCATTCCTAACCACGTACCATTCCGAAAATTAACAGTTTTATTTTTTATTGTAAGTTAGTAATTATCTTATTAACGATTTCATGGACATAAAACGTCCATCCGTCTAGCTCTCATCGGTAATTTATGTTTTGTTGGAACATTATCCGTTTAATTTTGTAGATAAAAAATAAGATGGATCACCCCAATATGATTATATTTGTATAACCATTCAACGCAATTCGCCCATCTCAACACAAAGTCCAATTGTCTCATAAAGAAGTCCGACTGCCTTATCATGTATTTTCTCTTCTGAAACTCTAGAGTTTGCATGAACGAAATCAATTTGAAAGAGGTTCCAATGGTTGAAAGACTACGGGTCGTTCTCATATTCTCAGCTGTAGTATTAGAGAGGTAGGGGTGATTTTTGTCGGGTCCACCGGATAATCCTGCCTCAAACCACACATCTAGATTGAAAACCAAATGGGTTGAAAGATCGTCCTCTCATTTCTCCTTCAATTGGTCACTCTATGTCTCTTGGAAAAAAAACTAGAAAAAAGTTAAAAAAAATTCAATGAAATAATAGCTTAAGAAAAAGAAATTAGGGAAATTCAACATACCATGAATTGGGTGTGTGCCTATCCACGAAATGTTGCTGCACTCCTTTTTGAAGACCATTAATCCACACATGTATCTCAACAAAAAGCTCTATCGGTAATGGATTGCATCCAAGAGCTATAGCCTGCAAGATGTCATTTAAAATATTTGTGTGTGTGGTAACAAAACATAGAAAATGCCGATTTTGGTTTTGCGCACCGAAATGCGAGTGTCGTATGAAAAACTTAGACATCACTTGCTCAATGTAATCTGCCCATATAAATCTGCATAAAACTTAAGCTGAAAGACATAATTATATTTTTCATAGGTTAATTTCATTTAATCGTGGGCCAATTTAAAGTATAATTATGTTTAGAAATTACATTATGATCCAATTAAAGAATTTAATTAAGTGCAAAGACTTCATTATACTTTAAATTTCTTAAATTAATTTCATTATGGGCGTACTTGATAAGAAAATCAAGTTCGGGAGCATTAGATTTAGTTGAGAATATTATAATTTTTAGAAACCATATTTAATATTTACCAATTGGATGAAATTAGGGGTTAAATGAAAGAAAATTGGAACTTTAATGATAAATTGAGGGTCAAATTGCATAAATATGAGACCAAGGACTAGAGTAAAAAAGACACATCAATGGAGTCTACTATTGAAACTATGGCGGGGATAAAATTATATAAAATTAAAAGCTTAAGACTAATTAAGAGCGCAATTAGGACAATAATAAATTGAAGAACCAAATTGGACTTGTCAACAATGGCGCCATTCTACAAAGTTTGAAGGCAACCAATGCAGGTGCTTTGAAATGTAACAATACACACATGCCATCTTCATCATCACAGAAGTGGAAGAGGCAATTTGTATATGCACGTAACGAGCAGATGGTACGTGCATATACAACTATGAAATGAGTGTTTGCTTGATAATGGGTGGTCACATCATGCTCCAACCATTTCTTGTAAGACCCTATATTACCTTCACGTAAGCTGATCACTAGACAATTCATAGACCTTTTGAGACCAGGTAGAAAGCTTACCTCTCATTTAATGACCTAAAACTTGTCTTTGTGGTACAAACTCCTTGATAATTCGCATTCGGTGTGTATGTACATATATTTGCATTCACACACATCCATTACTGTACATAACATATCATCAACAAGTTGAAACAAAGGTCCCCAAAGAGTTTAAGCTTGTAAAGTCCACAACACACGACTCCAACAAAGATACATGGAAAACAAAGAATGTGCTCGTCACGATGCTCACTTCTAAGAAGTGTTGGATGCTTTGAAAGATGATGTAACTATCTTACCAGCTTACTCGAGCAAGTACTGATAAATGTCTCTCAAATGAGAAAAGAGTACTTAAAAGTATTTTTTTTTTGTTATTGTCAAAGATGAATCCTTTGCTCTTAAGACTTTGTTGTTGATCATTTATGCAACTACTATGTTTGTAATATCTCTCTTAAGATTCTATGAACACCACATTAGTTTAAAATTATATTTTTTTCGATGTGTGAGAGATTTTTTGAAAGGTTTTGAGTTTCACCAAAGCACGCCAACTAAGAGTTTTATAGATCAATTTCTCATTCATTTATAATTTGTTTAAATCATGCTAATATTCTCTGTTAAAGGTAGATGTTGAATTGTAAACTCCAACAAAATTTTAACCCTAAAAATAAATGAATTTCATTTTTAATTTGACCTCAAATATACCCATTAAACAAATTTCCATCAAGATGTAACACAAGCAGATATCTAATAACTATTCTTTTATTTCTAATTCCAATGGTAAAATGGGATTTTGGAGTTAGTTATCTGTACAAACTCATCCCTTCTGCATAAAAAAGGAGGAAGTTACGGATAATATTTATACAAACCTATGTTATTACGAAAGAAAATACCCTTAAATAAAACCATTTTGAATATATATATATATAATCAGGCATAAATGAAACCCAAAAGTTGATCTTAAGATCATCTTAATTCTAAGAGATCATATGAATATTTTTATTGATGTTACAACGAGAAATTCCTTTACGTTGCATGTAAAATGACCTTAGAATTACAGATCGGCTATAGTTAGGGTTGAAGCTGTACGCTGTGCTGATTATAAATATATGGTGTTGGACTGTGTTCTTAATCTGGGAACAATGGAAATGGAGAGTGCTGACACTTTGTTGCTGTCTTTCTTATTTTTATTTTTCTCTTGTGTTTGTTTTGAAATCGCAACTATATTATCACCTGAGAAAGATACCCATTAGTCACCTCTCTTTCAATTCTTCTTCCCTATACATATACACGATCTATGATACTTTACTGAAATTTTCTTCACCGCAACAAAATTGCGCCTTTTTTTTTCTTTTTAGAAAACTCCACTACCAAAATTAGGTTTATTTTTATGATTTTCAGTGGCTTTTGATATAAATATCATTAAATTTAATATCAATTTAATACAAACACAAGTGTTTTCGATCCTTTTTCTCGACTCAACTCTTAGATTCATAATTTCTATTTTACGTGAAGCATATGAAGTAATGATCATTTGTGTGTGCTTTAAGATTAAGTTTTTACAATAGATCATTCACATTCGAATTGTTGCATTGTATATATATATATATAAACTCTAGATCATAACAAAACAAAACCTACTTACCCTACAAAGCTGAGTCTCCCAGGGCATATAATAATCTGTCTGCATGCATTTTGGTATTATGTTACCACAAAAATCGGGCTAGATCAACTTGCCATATAAAATCGTTTGAACAAAATGAGTCATAACCCCTTCACAGAATAAATTATAATGGAGGCTGTAATTTAACGAAATTGGGGTCTAGGTCTACACATCATAGGCGGGGGCGTTCTTCAGAAAAGAGATCTGGCTTTCATTCTGTACCATATCAATGGCACCAGGTGGAACAAACAAGTCCAGCAAATCCAGCCCCAAGTTCCGACTGTATCGAGCAGAAACAAAATGAAACAATTACCGTTTATACAGCTTGAAAAGCACCATGTCACTTGGTGGAAACAATAAAAACCATATTTATACAGCTTTTCTACAGATTACTTTCATTGGCATGAATATTAAGTCATTGGTAAAATGCACATAATTTCCTGATTCCTAGCACATGCTTTCATCGCAAACCTGCCGCATGAGTCAGGTATGTCCTACCATATCAGCTTTTTCTCTGCTAGTTATTGGCAAACATTGAATCCAAATCTGCTGGGCTAGGGTTTGCTCAAAGCCTGATTGCTTGCTTAAAGTTTAGAGCCAGTGTCTGCTAAGATATCAGCTACGCTAATATATATAAATCGACAAAGTTTGGAAATGGGAATGGACCCACAAACTAGTGTGCTAGTCAAGGGAACAGACTCATTTACTGAATAGAGATCACAATATTCATAATTCGTACCAGTAAGTGTAGCGTGATGATAAAAGACTTGAGATTTATATAATAGATCTTGAGTTTAAGTCAAGACGTACATTTTTTATAGGAATCGGGACAATTGGGGTTTTACTCACTAACTTATATTTACAAAGTATATTTTCCGGGAGTGGTTTCTTCAAATTCAAAAATTATATAAATATTCATATTTCATCCGTTACTGTTTATAGCAGATGGATTGAAGGAAGCCATTACAGAAAATAGCAGTGTAATTTAACATATATGCTTAGCGTAGGCAATTTGGTTTCAGAAAGACAAAATTTGATAGTCTCTCCTCTCCCATTTCATCTTGTTCTTTCAATTCATTGCAATAACCCTCCCTCTCCCCATTTTAAAATCTTGACAACCCCCTTTATAAATCCGGCCACCACATCATGTCAGGATCAACACAACATCTCTCTATAAACCTAAGCTTCCCTTTCTTGGTGGTTCCGTTTCTTGGTGGTTCCATTTCTTGTCAAACTCCACTCTACCAATTAAGAAAACCCACTCATTTGTATTTTAATTTTATTTATTTATAGTGTTTTTAATTTACTAGTATATTTAATTGTTTTACTTGTTTTATAATGTTAATTTTGTTGTATTAATGTATGATTTGTACTTTAGAGTTTGTTTTGAATTTGTAAAACAAATGACTTCAATTTTGTCACTTGGTGAAATTGAGCGTAAATTTGTAACATAGGTGTATTAAAATTGAAGAAATAAGAGGTAATTTAATGATTTTGTGTCATTATTATGGTTAAGTTTGAAATATTAGTGAATAAATATTTTTAGTGGAATTGATAATAATCAAATGTGTTAATTTAGTTGAATAAGTTTGAAATGAAAAAAAAATGATTGATAATTAGTTGGGTCCCAATTAATTTTACTCAATTAGGATTTTTGTTGAGCATTTAGAGAAAATTAAGATAATGTGTTGATGAAAATTAGAGTATTAATTGATGTTATTTATTCTTGAATTCAGTAAATAATAGATAGTTAGTTGAGCAACAATTTTTTTAAACAATTTTATGGTTTAGTTAAAAATCTAAGAAAGATTGAGTTTTTGTGAAATTGAAAACAATTAGGAGTTAAACATGTTTCAACTTATGAATTGTTTGATAGTTATTAGACTATGAATTATATTTTTCTAATTTTAAACATGTTTCAACTAATGAAGTTTTTGATAGTTATTAGACCATGAATTATATTTTTCTAATTTGAGGGAATTGAATTACTTTGGATTTAAAGAATTGATGGGTTATTAAGTTAGTAATTGGTATGTAATGGTTAATTGTGATTTATTTTTAATAAATAGTTGAATTTGGATTTTCTAATTTGTTTTAATTTTTGGATTGTGTTTATTGTTTTATTTTATATACCATGTATTCAAGAGGAAACAAGTTCAAGTCAAACAAGAGCACTTCTACTTTATTAATTAATAATGTTACTGATTTTGTTGTGAATCAGGAGATGACTTTAAGAGTTTATTGACCAAGAATCAATCACTGAGGATAACATATCAGACATCTCATTTTTTGATAAAGCCAAATGTAATTGTTTGTTCATTATGTTATTTATTTCTATTGATTTATTATAAGTTTTACAATTATATAATAATGATTTTCTTATATTCATTTGCAAATCTACTAATATTGAAGCTACTTGTTTCATCACCACTAGGATGAAGTGGTCATTTGAAGAACCATTATTTTAATATAGTTAAATTTTATTACCATATTCAATTGGTGATATGGTAGGTGCTTGTAGAAAAAAGTTTTAGGTAGATAATCTTTAATTCAAGTTACTAGTTTTTAAAATTTTAAAAACTAATTATGTATGAAATGAATTAAGTGATTGTTTTTAGTGAAACAAGAGCAGTAAGACACTTGTCAAAAGAGTTTAGAAAAAACAAAATGTGGCTAGATAAGTTTAATCAATTAATATTATATTATCATAAATTTATATTCTTTTATTTTCTTATCTAATTTTTGTATAATAAATTTTTGTAGCAAGTTGCGTGATTTTTTGTACGATACCTGCAAACAAGCAATTACAAAGGTTGAGTTGAATGACAAAATGAGGTGAAAAAGATATAAATCAAAATATGTCACAAACTATAATTGGGTAACATATGTTGAATTTGTGGTTTTTAAAAGTTTTACAAAGTATTCAAGATCTAGTACACAAATAGAAATAAAAAAAATCAAGGTTCAATGAGCAACCACACTAGGGGGGAAATTATATTTTAAGATATTATTTTTATATATTTTATTATTTTTCTTGAAGTTTTAATTACATGCTTATTAGTAATATTTTAATAAATTATTTGATTAGTAAGAAAAACAACTTGGATAAGAACCAACTCCTTACTTAACATTATTGTTTGTGATAATTTTATTGATCTCCTTCAGGTCCAACCAACCCTAAAGAATTATAACTCAAAACTGCTCTACAAGGACTCAATTCAAGCTCTAGATCAAGAAGAAAACAAAGAGCTTAAAGAAAGTTTTTAAAAAAACTTGCTAACTATATATCACTTCACCTTAAAACACACAAATAAACAATCTTAGGTAGTGTTAGGTTATTTTCTTAAGATAGAAGAACTAAGACAGAAAACATGCCCCTTTTTGTGTTGTTTATCTCAACTGTACAAAACATTATCTACGTACATGTAAGTTGCAATCCATGATTTTATTTTTAAGAATATGTTTAGCAATTGAAAATTCCTAAATATATTCCGATATTAATCCATTACAATTTTTGCAACGAAAATTTTCTTCTATAAAAATTCGTTACTAATAACTTTTTTTTTGTAGTCTGTTGTTTTGTTGGAGTTTTAAGGGAATGAATGAGGTAACATCCCTATAAGAGGAAATGAATTCTCAACATGAATAAGACAAAATCTACCAGTTGTAACCTCCTCATGCATGGCATGCACCTATCGTTTCTACCTCATGCAAGGCATGCTGTTTGGAATTTTGTTTTAGGAAATCTTTTTCTTTATTCTCTGTACATTCTATTATTTGTATTCTTTGTAAATATACACTGCAACACAATGTATAATTTAACTTTGCAATAAATCTTTTATGGTATCAGAGTAACCAAGCTCATACGAGCATTCAAATACATCTCCCATGGCTGAAACAATTCAAGAAAACCCAATTGCTATTATGCCCAACTCCACCATCACAACACCAACCTCATTGATTTCAATCAATGCTGCAACACAATTTCCCTCCAGCTCATGTCAGTAAACTATCTAACTTGGTGTGCTCAATTCAATGCTCTCCTCATAGGTTATGACCTCTTGCGATATGTGGATGGATTTATCCAAAACCATCTAAACTCCTACTCAATGCACCCAACCCTGCGCATATGTTATGGGTTTGACTAAATCAGTTTTTGTTGCACTCCATTATTGCTTCTATTTCATAACAAATAATGCCACTTATTGCCTCTAAAACAACTTCCTGAATGGTTTGGGAAAAACTCAACAATCTCTATGCCAATCGCTCACGATCATGAGTCATGAGCCTCAAGGAACAACTCATTGCCACCACTCGTGGCTCAGCAATGTGGGTGAATTTCTAAACATCATGGGAAGCATATATGGTGAACTGTCAATTATTGGAGAAACTCCCAGTGATATTGATTTGGTTGTTCATGTTCTCAGTGGTCTTGGAACAATATTCAAAGAAATTTCTGCAGCTGTTTGGGCTCGTGGTTATCCCATTAGTTTTGAAGATCTTCATGATAAACTTGTTGAATATGAAAAATTTTCAAACGAGAAGAAGTGCGTATTGTCAACGGACAACTTGTTGTCCGTTACTCCCAACTGATTTTGTTAAGAATTCAATTGTTGGTGCAGGTATAGGTGCAAGTTACCGTTATGTGTATATTTCCTTTCTTGTGTAACATTGTTGCAGTCTAGGACGACAAAGTAGTATAGTAGGTACAGAAAGTCTATTCTTGTATTGTATATATATTCAGTTCTATAATCCCTTAAAGGGATATACAATTTTTCAGACAATATTGTGTTATAGTTTGACACGGTATCAGAGCTCTTTCAGTTTGTAAAGTAATCTTTGTTAAGCACCTCTCGGTATGGATGTTGGTGTGCTGTCAACACTGCAACTCTCAGTTTCTTGGATTTTGGCTCTGCTTGAAGTTTCTTTGGGTCTCTCGGTAATCTTTGTCAACAAGGCTCTCAGATTACATCAGCCTTTGATCATACAAAATTATTTCTATTCTCGGTGAATCTCTAGTTTTTGAGCGACATCTTCTGTCTAAACTCTCGGCACCTTCTAGGTCTGTCAAAACAAATCAGGATCTATTGATTTTTTTGGTTCTCGGCATCTTCTGTTCAAACTCTCGGCTTCTGTCAAAATCTCCAGGTTCTTCTTGCTCTCGGTTTCAATTTGAAGAAATTTTTTCTCTCGGCACCTGGGCCTGTCAAAATCTCCAGGTTCTTCTTGCTCTCGGTTTCAATTTGAAGAAATTTTTTCTCTCGGCACCTAGTTCTGTCAAAATCTTCAGATTCTTCTTGCTCTTGGTTTCAATTTGAGAAAATTTTTCTCTCGGCAACTGGGTCTGTCAAATTTCCAGGTTCTTATTGCTCTCAGCTTCTTGGATTTTATTGCTCTTGGCCACCTCTCTGTTTCCTTTTTTATTTTATTTTTTTATCTCAAGACAAAAAAAAACAAAAAAAACATTATTTTGCTTTCAGTTTTATTCCTTGCTCTCGGTCTGTCAAACTTTTTGTGTGTTTATTTGTCTTGGGTTATATATATTTACTTGAGATGGATTCAGCACCTATATGTGTCAAATTTTCGGGGACAAATTACTCTACCTGGGCATTTCAATTTGAACTTTTCCTCCTAGAAAAAGATCTTTGGGGCCATATTGATGGCACTGATGCTACCCTAAAAGATGATACAACAAAAGACTCTAAGGACTCTCCCTCTTGGGCTGTGCTTGATGCTCGAATTATGTCTTGGCTTCTTATTTCGGTGGAACCACAAATTGTTCCAAATTTGCGAGCACATCGTACTGCTCAATCTATGTGGAAGCACTTGAAGCAAGTGTATCATCAAGTTGATGGTCCTCGTCGCTTTGAGCTAGAACATGTTATTGCCATGTTTCAGCATGTAAATCTTTATATTCAAGACTACTACTCTGTATTTTTGACCCTTTGGCATGAATATTCTGATTTGGTTACAGTGAATGTCCCTATTGCCACTCTTCCAACTATTCAAATTCTTCATGAAAATAGCCGACAAGATCATTTTCTTATGAAATTGCAACTAGAATTTGAATCAGTTCAGTCTTCTTTACTGAATAGATCTCCTGTTCCTTCTCTTGACATCTGTTTCGGTGAGTTGCTTAGCGAAGAACGACCTAGTACTCAAGCTATTTTGGAGCACTCTCATGGTAGTTCTGGGCCAACAACAATGGCGTATGTTGCTCACAGGCGAGGATCATCTATGCCTTCTAAAAACTTGCAATGTTTCTATTGCAAGGGATATGGACATGTTGCTGCCAATTGTCCTAAGAAATTCTGCTCTTATTGTAAGAAAAAGGTTATATTATTAAAGAATGTCGTATCCGTCCTCAGAATCGTCAGGCTAGAGCATTTCACGCCTCTATTAATGTGCCTCCAACAAAAAATTATGTTACACATGCCTCTTCTTCAGGTGGTATCTCCACTCTTCCACCTCCAACAAGAAATTATTGTACACCAAAAACGGTGCAACAAATGCTAATTTCTGCATTATCTGCCATAGGGTTGCAAGGTAAAATTTCTACTAAACTCTGGTACATAAACTCGGGGGCAGAAAATCATATGACAAATACTACTAGTGTCTTGAGTCGTGTTCAGCCCTATGATGCTCAATCGGCTATTCAGACGACCAATGGTAGTTTCTTGCCCATTATTGTTGTTGGTGATGCCTCTTCTACATTCACTAATGTGTTTCTTGCTCCTAAACTTTCCTCAAATCTTATCTCGGTTGGACAATTAGTTGATGATAATTGTAATGTTCATTTTTCTAGTGCTGGTTATGTTGTGCAGGACCAGGTATCGGGGAAGCCAATCGCGAGGGGACCTAAAGTGGGGCGCTTGTTTCCACTATTTTTACCTGTTTCAACATTTTCTCCCATTAAGTCTTTTGCTTGTAATAAAATTCTTGTTCTTAGTATGGTGTGGCATCGTCATTTAGGTCATCCCAATAATCAGACTTTATCTAATGTATTGAACTCTGGTTTTATTGGTAATAAGGCATATCCTTCTTTATCTCTTGAGCATGATCCTTGTAAAATTGGTAAAAGCAAAATTCTTCCATTTCCTTTGCATGCTAGTCGCGCTTTCCACTACTTTGATCTTATCCATAGCGATGTTTGGGGACCTTCCCCGGTCGATTCTCATGAAAAATGCAAATACTATGTGACATTCATTGACGATTATAGCAGATTTACTTGGGTCTATTGTCTTCGCTCTAAATCTGAAGTTTATCGAATCTTCACTGAGTTTTTAGCGTATGTCGCTAATCACTTTTCTACTACTATTAAAACACTACGCACAGATTCTGGTGGTGAATACTTGTCTACTGAGTTTCAGGTTTTCTTGACATCTCATGGTATTATTCATCACCGTTCATGTCCTGCTACTCCTCAACAGAATGGAGTAGCTGAACGAAAAAATCATCACCTTCTTGATGTGGTACGTACTCTCTTGTTAGAATCCTCTATTCCTTCCATGTTTTGGGTTGAAGCTCTAAAAACTGCTACCTACTTGATTAATCACTTACCCTCTCAAGCCTTACAAATGGAGTCTCCATTTTTTTGCTTGTTCGCCAAACAACCTAGTTATGATAATCTTTGTATTTTAGGCTGTGTTTTTTTTGCTCACTTACCAGCTCATGACCGACATAAATTATCTACTCAATCTGTATGTTGTGCATTCTTGGGATATAATTTATGTCAAAAAGGTTGTCTGTTACGATCCTACTTTATGACATGCACGTATTTCTAGGAATGTTATTTTTTAGAGAATCAACAATTCTTTCTGGTATCCTCTGTGTCCTCTCCTTCTATTGTGGTCCTCCCTTCATTTGAGTCACAAGTATCTGATCTTCATCCAGTCAACTCTCGCTTTAAACCAGGTATTGTGTATACAAGACGCTCCCGCCCACAGTCTCCACCAGTGGCTAACTTGATATCTGATCCTCCCACACTCCAAATTCAGACAAATGATAGACCACAAGAACCCCGGGTATGTCACTCATCTCGAGTGTCCGTACCCCCGGATAGGTATGGGTTCCCCATTTCTGGTAACTCTATTTCAGCTCTTACTGTTGCACTGTCTAATTTTGATATACCTACATGCTACTCACATACTGCTAAGCATGATTGTTGGTGACAGACTATGCAGGAAGAAATAGTTGCTCTAGAGGCTAATCACACTTGGGACATTAAGCCATGTCCGTCATCTATTATTCCCCTGGGTTGCAAGTGGGTTTACTCGGTCAAAGTCTGATCTGATGGCAATTTAGACCGTTACAAGGCCAGGCTTGTTGCGCTTGGGAATCATCAGGAATATGGGGTCAATTATGAAGAGACGTTTGCTCTAGTGGCTAAAATGACTATTGTGCGTATGATTCTGGCTCTTGCTGCTTCTAGTCATTGGCCACTACATCAGATGGATGTCAAAAATGCATTTCTTCATGGGGATCTTAAAGAATGCATTTATATGAAGTCGCCTCTGGGATTATTTTCTTCTCCGACTTCACATGTGTGTAAGCTTCGTTGCTCTCTTTACGATCTCAAACAGGCTCCGAGGGCCTGGTTTGATAAATTCCACACCACTTTACTACAGTAATTATTCTAACAGAGCAAACATGATACTTCCTTGTTCCTTCGGAAATCAGTCGTGGGTATTGTTGTTCTTTTAGTGTGTGTTGACGACATTGTGATTACGGGTTCTGATTTAGCTCTACTTGATCAACTCAAAACTCATCTTTCAGAAGCATTTCATATGAAAGATCTTGGGTCCCTCACTTATTTTCTTTGTCTTGAAGTGCATCGTAGCTCCTCGGGCATTTCTCTAAATCAGCATAAGTATGCTAGTGATGTGGTGGCGACAGCTGGTCTACAGGATGCTACTTCGGTTTGTACTCCTATGGAAGTGAATATCAAGCTTCGTAAAGAAGAGGGTGACTTAATTGTTGATCCCAGTTTATATCGAAAATTGGTAGGCAACCTTGTTTATCTCACCATTACTAGACCAGACATCTCATTTGTCGTACAACAAGTCAGTCAGTCAGTTTCTTCAGGCTCTTTGCCATCTTTATTTGGTTGTTGTTCATCGGATCTTACGCTATGTTCACTACATGGTGGCTCGTGGATTATTTTTTTCCTACAAACAACCCTCTTCGCCTTACAGCTTATAGTGATGCGGATTGGCAGGTTGTGCAGATACTCGTCGATCCGTCACTGGTTGGTGTATGTTCTTGGGAGATGTATTGATCTCTTGGAAGAGTAAGAAACAAGATTGAATCTGAGTATCGAGCAATGTCTCTTGCTTGCTCTGAAATCACTTGGCTTCGAGGGTTGCTTGATGAGCTTAATTTTTCTGCCACTAACCCTACACCTCTCCATACCGATAATACGAGTGCTCTTTAGATTACGGCTAATCTTGTCTTTCATGAGCGAACGAAGCATATTGAGGTGGATTGTCACTCTATTCGTGAAGCCTACTACGCTCGTGTTTTACTCTTCCTCATATATCCACCGACTTGCAAATTGCTGATTTCTTCATCAAAGCCCTCACACGTCAACAACATTGTTTCCTACATCGCAAATTGATGTTGATTGACCATCCTGGATCAATTTGAAGGGGGCTATCAACGGACAACAAGTTGTCCGTTACTGCTGATTTTGTTAAGAATTCAATTGTAGGTGCAGGTATAGGTGCAAGTTACCCTTATGTGTATATTTCCTTTCTTGTGTAACATTGTTGCAGTCTAGGACGACAAAGTAGTATAGTAGGTACAGAAAGTCTATTCTTGTATTGTATATATATTCAGTTCTATAATCCCTTAAAGGGATATACAATTTTTCAGACAATATTGTGTTATAGTTTGACACGTATTGTGTCTCCTACAATCATATGCCATATAACCCAACATTCACAATTATATTCCTAGACACTATAAAGCCTCCCCCAACAATCGTGGATATCAGTCATCTTCCACCTACAATCATGGCTATAATGGCTCTTTTCAGTCTCCACAAAAACATACAGGCTAGGGATACAGAGGATTCTATCAATTATGTGATCAACAAAGTCATAGTGCCAAAAGATGTCCTCGTGTTCGTCCCACTGCATTTACAATCCCCACTGCCAACTACACTACTACCTCCCCACAACAACCAAGTTGGCTCCTTGATAATATAGCATCTCATCATGTCACAGATGATAAATCTCCCGCTCACCTCAACATAGAAGGTTCAGATACCATTGTCATGAGCGATGGCATAGGTTAGCAAATTACTCACACTGGCCATGCCACTCTTCCTACTCCTTGCCCTGTCTAATGTTTTGTGTGTCCCTTCCATCAAACAAAATTTACTTTCTGTTTCTCAATTCTGCAAATCCAATAATACATCCATTGATTTTTTTCCTACTCAGTTTTTAGTCAAGGATCTTCACATGATGGCAACCCTCATTCGCGGCCTGAATAAGAATGATGTATATGTGTAGCCTTAGTCCTTGTCTTCTCTAACACCCTTTTATGCACTTATTGGTGTGGAAGCTCTTTTAATCAACTGGCACAAACGGCTTGGCCACCCCTCCTCTTGTATCTTGACTTACCTTGTTCAATCATGTAGTCTTCCTCTATCAAAATCCTCTAATGCTATAAATTGTGAGTCCTGTTTTTGTCAAAAAAAAAAGCCAACGGCTTCCTTTCCATGTATCCTCACTCAAGAGTTGTGGTCCCTTAGATTTAATCTATACTAATGTTTGGGCCCGACTCCAATTCCTTCCAAAGAAGGTCATCGTTTTTATGTTATTTTTGTTGATCATTTTACCAAATACATTTGGTTCTACCCTATTTGTCATAAATCTGATATCTCTACCATCTTTCCTAAATTCAAAGTCATTGTCGAAAATTATTTCAAAAAATCAATCATTTCCACATACTCTGATAATGAGGGTGAATACATCACAATGAAGGCATATTTTGCTACTCATGGTATAACTCATCTAATTACCCCTCCTCATACTCCTTAACACAATGGTATGACTGAACACCATCATCGTCACATTGTGGACACGGGACATACCATGCTCCACTAAGCCTCTATTCCTCTTTGGTTTTGGACCGATGCCTTTCAAGCAACAACATTTCTCATTAATCGCTTACTTACTCCCATCCTTCACCTTAAATCTCCATTTGAATCTATTTTTTGGTGATCCCCCTATTTATCTTAAACTACGTGTATTTGGGTGTCTTTGTTATCTATGGTTACGTCTATATGCCAAACACAAACTTGATCCTCGCTCACCTCCTTGTGTTTTTCTAGGCTATTGTCTCATTCAAAGTGCCTACAAGTGTCTTGATCCTATTACCCAACGTTTATTTATTTCTCGTCATGTCTACTTTGTTGAAAATGAATTCTCGTATGCCACTCTTCCTCATACAAACACATCCTCTCCTTCTATTTCAAGTTGGTCTATATCACTCAACATTCCGTCTCCACTGATTGTGTTTACCTCATCCTCTCATGTTCTTCAATTTTATCACCTGCAACACTATCAACACATAATCAACAAATCTCTATACATTCATGTCTATAGCTGAACTTGTCTGTTGATTACTCTCCCTCTTCCAGTCCTGCACCTCACATCTTGTCGCCAGCTTCTCCACCAACAAACATACCACCTAACCCGTTATCTATCTCAACTCATCCAATGATCACCTGGTCCAAAAACAATATCTTTAAACCACGACAGCTTAATATGACCACCAAACATCCCTTACCTCTCTCTTTTTAGAGCCAGCTTGTGTCTCCCAAGCCCTTAAACATCCGGAGTGGAGAGTTGCCATGTCTACTGAATTTAATGCCTTAACAAGTAATGACACCTAGGAATTGGTTCCTCCCTCTCCGAAACAGAATTTAGTTGGTTGCAAATAGGTTTGTAGAATCAAAAGAAAACCAGACAACTCCATTGACAGGTACAACACACACCTTTTCGCCAAAGGCTTTCATCAATGTCCTAGTCTTGATTACGCTGAGACATTCAGTCCGATTGTAAAGCCTGCCACAATTCTTGTTGTCTTGTGTTTAGCTCTTCGGCATGGTTAACCAATTAAACAAATTGATGTTAATAATGCCTTTCTCCAAGGCTCTCTCTTTGAAGAAGTTTTTATGGATCAACCCCGGGGATTTATTGATGACCAACTGCCACATCATGTGTGTCGCCTCCATAAGGCAATATATGGTCTCAAACAGGCTTCCTGAGCCTAGTACACTGAGCTAGCCACATTCCTGCTCTCTCGGCAGTTCATTAATTCCAAAACTAATACGTCGTTATTCATCTATCATCAAAATGAAATCCATGTGTATTTTTTGGTCCATGTTAATGACCTCATCATCACTGGTAACAATATCATTGTCTTAATTTTTTCATTATTGCCCTATCTTCCCGCTTCTTTGTCAAAGACATGGGCTCCATTCACTACTTCCTTGGCGTCAAAGTTATTCCAACTTTCACTGGTCTTCTCCTGTCACATCACAGGTATATATATATACCTGTGATGTGACAGGAGAAGACCAGTGAAAGTATAGGTGCCAGGCTAGCCCACACACCCCTCTCTAGATTTACCAATCTCACTCTCATTGATGGGTCTACCTCTATGGATGTCACTGAGTTTCAGAGTGTTGTTGGATCTATCCAATACCTCTCGCTCACACATCGAGACATCGTTTTTATGGTGAACAAACGCTCTCAATTTATGCATAAACTCACTCAAATGCATTACCAGGTAGTGTGCGTCATTATCTTTAGGAAAACAAATATTAAACTGATATCATATATGCTCTCCTATAGATAATTAATAATCGCCTCAATTTTTTAAAATAAAATTAATAGAAATATTTCATTGACAAGATGTCATGAATACAAGTATTAAAATAAAGAATATATATATATATATATATATATATATATATATATATATATATATATATAATCACCTTAATTGCCATTATTACTTTCTAATTGTGAAAGTGAGATTGCCTTGTTTGTTTGCCATAAAGTAGAATTCTTTTGGAGAGTGAATTCTAAATAAAATGATTTTTGAGAAAATAAATTACTTTTCTTATCTACATGTATTATAGAAAATGAGTGGAAACTAATTTTTAATATTTGGCTATAATATAAAATATAATTTATAAGATAATACATTATATGCATGCATTAATAATAATTTATTAATGCATTAATAAACTAACTCACAAGGAGTTGTGTTTATAATGTATTTTGAAGCAATATTATATAAATATTCATTAATAAATCACATAAATATATACATCTAGAAGAAGACAGGCAATTGATCGTATACTAGAACTCAAAAAAACTATATATATATATATATAAAAAAGCAATTCACCGTATATGGTGGCATATGAAAATGATCTGCTAAACAGAAAACATGAAAATTCTTTAATGGTTATGGAGTCAACACGTTATGATCTCGGTTGGAGGTCACAGAAAAATTTAAATCGGTGGAACGAGGCATGTCAACCTCATATTTTATATATTTCGATTTGTTTATGAAGCCAAGTGATCATATAATTCCACACGTACATAAAATCATTTATTTCATTGGCTGTGACCATGTGTTGAGAAGCGTGTTCCGTTGCTGGATTCCGTCGTTTTTTCCGCCGGAAAAGAAGATCCCTAACATGTTCACCGGCGACCTACCCTTCATGGCCAAGCAATAAGCTAGCTAGTGTCACCAGTTGTGCCATAATACACACCTAGCTAGCTAGTAGATGCATGATTTACAAAAAAAATATGGATCGAGGTTATTTCAAGGATGTCGTTTCTGGTCCTGAAATTACTGGTATATTTTGTTTTAATTTAAAAAATAAAATAAACTAGAACAAATTTTATCTCCCTCCGTTCTAGAAATTTCATCTAGAATATTTTGATTTTATTCCACTTATTATGTTCCCGTTAAATAGTGGTTTTTTAAATAATAAATAGTTTTATAATATCAATCATATCTTTTCTTTTTAATCATTATATTGAGATGAAATTTTACGAGGAGTCTCTTGATATATTTATATATATTATGTTAAAATTTCAGAGCAATTAGAGAATGTAACAAACTTGCGAGATTGATTATGACATTCTCATAATATTATTCATATTTATAATTTTGTTAAGAAAAATTATTTTATTGTGTGTTTTTTAAATTATTTTTTCAATTTTATTATTCAACAACGAGTTTATGATGCATTGAACTTTATAATTTGATTTGATTTGCTTTATTTAAGGTTATTATGGTCTTATAACTCATATCACACATTTGAAAGGTTAACCTAGGTTGGCCCGAGTTGATCCAATTTATTGTCGTTTCAATAATTTTTTATGTCTTTGATTTTTTAGTTAAATTATATTTTTATCAATTTTCCATGTTATCTTTGAACTCAACAAGTCGATCGAGTTATATTAGTTATACTCTCATTTTTTTTACATATATTTGAAATTTAAATTGTATAATTCTAAATATTTTTATTTTTGAATTTAAACTATTTTTACTAAATTAATATATATTGAACCGTTTATGTGTGTGTGTATATATATATACATACACACACATAAACGGTTCAATATCAAAACATAATTCTCCAATTAAAAAAACAAAATACAAATCAAAACAGAATTGACAATATTAGGTTATTCTTTGAAAAATAATTCTGAAATCCAAACTTTTGCCAGCTACACAACTACATTTGCATAACTAGTTACAAATCCCAATGTCCATATTTTACGATTAATAAATCTTAAGAGGACGAGTTCGTAGGTGAGTAGACCATGCATACATTTCGTTGGCCTAAGAATCCAAGGGCTCACTGACCATAAGCTGGAGTGTATTAAATTCGGATTTATATTCCATTTTCGTGGCCAGGCTTTCTTAATTTGAATTAGTCAAAGTATGTTTAATGGATTTACCCGAGAATCTAGATTCCATTAAGAATTATTAATCATTCTACTTAATTAATAGTTTAAGAACTTGGTTGCCCTAACAAAGCTAACAGTTTAAAATACCCTCCACCTCCCTTAACATCACACTCTTGTAGACGACACATTCCCACCTTTTTGAGAGAATGGCCAGAGCTCTACTCAAGCTTGCTACCATTCTCTCCCTCGTCTTTTCCATCCTCCTGGCCTCGAGCTCTCAGATAACCTTATCATCCGACATAGAAGACGATGACGAGGAGTATGTTCTTGACAGCCCACCAGAAAACTTCAGATCAAGAAGCCGGTTCTTGGCAAGTGTAGTAAGGAAAGGTACACGATGTAACGCTGAGCGTAATAACGTCTGTAATGGCGTTTCAGCCAACAAGGGCACGAGCCTGATCTATTGCTGCAAGAAACATTGCCGGAATGTTCTTGGAGACGAGAACAACTGTGGAATATGCGGCAACAAGTGCCGATTTGCAGAGTCTTGCTGCAATGGAAGATGTACAAATATCATTTCCAATGTTAATCATTGTGGGAAATGCAAAAAGAAGTGTGCTCCGGGGGTCGGATGTCATTATGGAACATGTGGGTATGTTTAAATATGTATTTAGTGGTACAGGCACAAGTATTTTTAAAGTTGAAGTTACTAATAAATGGAAGTTTCTTACAATTAGGAACTAGCTAGTTCATATGTTTTTTGCAGTATTTTCTCTTGCTTTATTTTCACAAAGGGTTTAGTGGATGCATGCATGTTCTGTACTTGAACCGAGTCCTGAATTTCTCCAGTTGAGTTATACAAAATCATCAGTTTGTGCCACCAATAAAGAAAGCCTGTATGGATGGACGAGATCGTTTATTCGTACGTATGTAATTAATTACCATAATTCAAAGTTCAAACCAGACAGAACATTGATCGATGTTTGATAATTGATGCTTTCATTGTCAATAATATATATGGAAAGATATCACAGCATGGAAAGTAAATCATAATCGCAATATTTACATTAATTGTATATTTAATTCCTTATTGTAACAGCAAATTTACATTGATTGTAGATTGTAAATTAGGTTTTTGCACATGTATTTAGAGGCATGAAATCCTCCTGCAATAAATAAAAATACACAGAAATTCAGTATTTGTGACATGGTATCGAGCTTCAATTCGAACCGAATTGTCAAAAAAATTCGATTTTTTGAGATTTTAAAGATGTCTCGAAGAGACTTTTCTTACTCAATTCAATGGCAAAAATTATACCAGTTTGGAGTTTCAATTTCGGATGTTTGTGAAAGGGAAGGAGTTATGGGGGCATCTTGATGGAACTACAAAGGCTCCAACCGATGCACAGGAGCCAGCTACTTGGACTACCAAGGATGCCAAAATTGTTTCGTGGATTCAGAGTCTCGTTGAACCCCATATGATCAACAACCTCGGGGCATTTGACACAGGAAAGGGATTTGGGACTACCTCAGACGTATTTATGCTCAAAATAATTCGGCTCAAAATTCCAATTGGAATTGAGTATTGCTAACTACAAACAAGGTAATCTATCAATTGAACAATTTTATGCTCGGATTCATGAATTTATGGAGTGAATACACACTTGGTATAATCTATTCTAAAGTACCAAAGGAAAGTTTAGAAGCACTCGCACCTTGTTCATGCCGATAGCCGAGAGACCAATTCTTGATGAAGCTCCGACGGAGTTTGAGGTCGTGAGAGCTAGCTTAATTAACGTAAACCCAGTACCTTCATTGGATGATTGCTTGGGAGAGATATTACGGGAGGAACAAAGACTCGCCACTCAACGACGAGTTGACTCAACCGATCGCTACGAGAGATGGTGAACATGGCATACATGGCTCGGGGGCTCGAGGAAAGGGACGACAGAGAGGAGTGGGCTTGCAGTGTTTTAATTGCAAAGAAAATGGGCATATTGCCCGAAATTGCAACAAGAAATTCTGCAATTATTTCAAGAAAGAGGGTCATGTTATCGGGGACTGTCGTAGTGCGACCACAACACCGACAAGGAATAGGGATGCCGATGACCACTTGCTTCCATGGTCGCCGCAATTGTCTCATCGTCGACACCAGAACCTTCGTCGACGATGAGCTCATCATCGATAACCCTCACGCCGGATATGGTGGAACAGATGCAGCAGATGATCGTCTCTGCTCTCTCGACATTTGGATTCCAAGGTATGAAGATTGAATTTAAGTCTAGGGTTTCGACAAATATTAAAAATCTTGATTTGGCAAATGGGTTTAGGAAATTGGAAACGATGGATGAGTTTAAGAAATTGAAAATGGCGGATGGGGCTATTTCGTGCAGATGGGTTTAAAGGAAAGGAATTGAAATTGGCAGATGGGTTTAAAAGAAATAAATCGATTTTAAGTCGATGGTGTTATTTCGACAAATGATAAAACTTGGCTAATGGATTCGGCAGCATCAAATCATATGACAAATAGTGAAAATGATTTGTGTAATGTGTAAAAGTATATGGGTAATCAACATATACAAGTAGCAAATGGTGATAATTTGCCAATTTCGTCAATTGGTGATTTGGGTTTGAATTTTAAAGATATTTTTATGTCACCGAAATTATCTACAAATTTACTCTCTATTGGGCAAATGGTAGAAAATAATTGTGAATTTCAATTTAATCATAATAGTTGTTGTGTGCAGGATCAAGTGTCAGGGAAGGTGATCGAGAAGGGGCTTAAAGTGGGACGTTTATTTCCAATACAATTTTCTAGTATTAATTCCAATGCTTATTCTACTTTCATTAATAATCATCAATTTTGGCATAAGAAATTGGGGCATCCCAATTTTATTGTATTGACTCATCTTATGAGACATGGATATTTGAGGAATAAAAATTCTTGTTCAACAGAATTTTTGGATTGTAGTTCCTGCAAATTGGGAAAAAGTAAATCACTATCATTTCCTTCACATGGCAACCAAACTTCTAAATGCTTTGATATTATTCATATTGATCTATGGGGAGTAAGTCTTGTTCTCTCTCATGCCTAGTATAAATATTTTGTCACGTTCATTGATGATTTTAGTCGTTTCACTTGGATATATTTTCTTTGATCTAAATCTGAGATGTTCTTAACATTTTAGGCTTTCATTGTGTTTATTGAAAATCAATTTTCTACTCATATTAAAATTCTACGTTTTGATTCTGGGGGGAATATATGTCTAAAGAATTTCAGGAGTTTCTCAAAAACAAAGGAATTCTTTCTTAAAGATCTTGTCCTTACACTCCTCAACAAAATGGAGTTACCGAGCATAAGAATTGTCATCTTTTAGATATTATTCGTACCTTATTAATTGATTCTTGAATACCTACTCGTGTTTGGGTAGAAGCACCATCAACATCTGTTCATCTAATTAATCGCTTGCTTTCTCAAGTTCTAAAATTTGAATCTCCATACCCTATTTTATTTGGTGTTATTCCTGAGTATAATTCTCTCTATGTTTTTGGGTGTGTTTGTTTTGTTCATTTACCATTTATTGAACGTAATAAACTTACAGCCCAAGTTGCTCGTTGTGCTTTTCTAGGATACATTAATTCTCATAAATGATTTGTGTATTATGAAGAAAATGCTCATAGAATTCGTATATCTCAAAATCTAATTTTCTTTGAGAATAAAAAAAAATTCCCTTCTTGTTCATCTACACAATCCAACTCTATCCAACTTCCCACATTTGATGATGATTGTCCATCTTCTCGCTTTGAACGTTTTAAGCCAGGAATTGTATATCAAAGACATTCCACTTTGCCCCTTCCGAACATAGAACCGACATTTGATCTTCATCATCAACCAAGACAATCATCTCGGATTTCACGAGCCCCGAACAGGTATGGATATTTAGCTACTACTATTGATAGTATTGTTGTACCCAAGACTTATGTGCATGCTTCAACCTAAGACTGTTCGGCACAAGCCATGAAAGAAGAACTTCAGGCTCTTCAGGATAATCACACATGGGATATTATCTCTTATCCTCGTGGAACCACACCTATTAGATGCAAATGGGTATACAATGTCAAATTAAAGCCTGATGGGTCTGTGGAACGGTATAAAACATGTTTAGTTGCTCTTGGAAATTGTCAAGCATATGGTATTAATTACGAGACATTTGCATCTGTCGCTAAAATCACTACCATACGCACTACTTTGGCAATTGTTGCTTCCAAAAGATAGTCAATTCGTCAAATGGATGTAAAAAATGCATTTGTACATGGTGATTTGAAAAAAAAGATATCTATATGAATACTTCTCCTGGTATGTTCACTCAACCATCCGATAAAATTTGTTGGTTGAAACGTTCCCTGTATGGTCTAAAATAGGTACCCTGCGTATGGTTTGAAAAGTTTCACACTACTCTGTTGGATCTTAAATTTATTCAGAATCAATATGATTCCTCTATATTTCTCCAACGAAGCTGCTAATGGTATTGTTGCTCTTCCGGTATATGTGGATGATATTATTATTACAGGATCCGATGTTCCACTCATTGAGAATTTACAACGTTCTCTTAACACTCGCATTTCATATGAAGGATCTTGGAGAACTTCATTATTTTCTTGGTCTACAGGTGCACTCTATGTCCGATGGAATATTTTTACATCAAGCACAAATATACCCAAGAAATACTACTTTTGGCTGGTCCGGAATCGAGAAACAGTGTTCTTACACCTCTTGAGATTAATTTAAAACTTAGTCGAATGATGGAGATTTATTGCCTAATCCTTCCATATATAAGCAATTGGTGGGCAGTTTAAATTATTTAACTATTAATCGATCGAACATTTCTTTTACAGTACAACAAGTTAGTCAATTTTTACAGACTCCTCGGCAACCTCATCTAGTCATGCGGTTAAAAGAATTATTCGGTATCTTAAGGGTACATCTAGGAGAGGGATATTTTTCCTCGCCGACACTTCATTACAATTAATCGGTTATAGTGATGCAGATTAGGTGGATGTATGGATACTCGTCGATCCATTACGAGATGGTGCACGCTTCTTGGAAATGCTTTAATTTCATGGAAAAGCAAAAGCAAGATCGTATTTCAAAATCTTCTACGGAATCTGAATATCGTGCTATGTCACCTGCATGTTCGAAATTGTATGGCTCCGGGTTTGTTACACTGAACTTGGTTTTACTCAGCACCATCCTACACCGCTTCATGCCGATAACACAAGTGTTATTCAGATTGCTTCTAATCCTGTGTTTCATGAACGCACCTAACATTTTGAAGTTGATTGTCACTATATTCTTGAGGCTCTTGATCATAATGTTCTTACGCTACCCCATATTTCCACCAAACATCGATCGCCGATGTCTTCACGAAGGCGTTACCGCGACCACGACACCAATTGATAATTGACAAATTGATGCTTCTTGATCGACCAGCATCAATTTGAGAGGGATGTCAATAATATATATGGAAAGATATCACAGACATGGAAAGTAAATCATAATCGCAATATTTACATTAATTGTATATTTAATTCCTTATTGTAACGGCAAATTTACATTGATTGTAGATTGTAAATTAGGTTTTTGCACATGTATTTAGAGGCATGAAATCCTCCTGCAATAAAAAAAACACAGAAATTCAGTATTTGTGACATTCATTTCCTGTTTTTGCTTCTTATTTCACTGTCATCCTCCTATCTTTTCAATTATCTTTTGATAATTGAAACTGCTAATCGTTTTTGCCCAAGGTTTTGAGTTTTCATGTCTGAGTTTGTCAAACAGCATGCATGGGAAAGGGAAAAGGACAGGGAAGGTATTTAACCATCAATAAGTGCTGGAACAGCACAAGATCGGCAACGTATTAATTACTCATCCAGGAGTTAGAATATGTATTACTTTCATGGTTAGGTATATGATTATCCGTATTAAACGTCAAGCTGAGCGCTCACAGTCCATCTTATCAAAAGAATCACCAAGTTCAATAGTGCATCTTGAATGCTATTCCTGAAACATTTCGCTTTTTTACTGTAACAGATCACCGCTTCCAAACCTGTTCCGACTAGGGTTATTAGTTTCGTTATGAAATATTTCGTATGTATTAGTTAAAAAAAAACAAGATAAAACAGTGTTGTTTTCATCTCGATTTAAATCCGGTCTATTCTGGATTTTTCGATCAAATATCCATCGGAATGTTCCGGTTTTGCCCGTTCCGTTCTAGTCAAATAGTGTCTTTTTAAATAATAAATAATTTTACAATATCAACCATATCTCTTAATCCAACTGTTAGATTGAAATGGAATTTTATGAGGAATCTCTTGACATATTTATATATATTATGATAAAATTTCAGAGCGATCAAAGAATGTAATGACCTTGCGAGATTAATGATGGTATTTTTATAATATTATATATATTCATAATTTTGTTTAGAAATTTTTTTTTTAGATTAAATTGTAAAATTCTAAATAATTTTTTTTTTGAATTTAAAATAAAACAAATTTAATTAATTAATATATATATATATATATAAACAGTACAACCCTAAAATGGCGCACTAAAACGTTCCGAAACCAAAACATTCCATTCCAATAAAAAAAAAACATCAACCGAAATGAAATTGATAATCTTGTTTCTGACAAAAAAAATGTTTCCATTGAATGCAATTGCTAAAGCTAGCAAATGCCCCATGAGTAGTATTTTAATTTATTTATGGTATGCTCTTGTTTTGGGTTTCACTCCAAGACTTATCAAACATGATTAATTGTTTCATAGCCAGGAGCAAATGGAGCTCGCAAATATTGATTGATAGCCGTGTGGTTGATCGAACCAAAGCTTTAGAGGACTGACATTAAGAATACAAACGAAACCATGCAGCGGTCAGCACTACACGCACATACACATCTAGAAATATAGCTTTCATACACAGCTCACGAATGTTATTAATCAGATTCTGTTATGTTGAAATAGCTGAAATGTTTTATACCAGTTAAAAAAACAAAATAAAATGAAACAGTTTTTATCTTATTTAAAATTTTGGTCTGTTCTAGAAATTCAGTTCAAATTCTGTTTGGAATGTTCCGATTTTGTTTCGTCTGTTCTGTTTCGGCCAAATACTATTTTTTAAATAATAAATAATTTTACAGTATCAATCATGTCTCCTAATCTGACTGTTAAATTGAGATGAAATTTTACTAGAAGTCTTTTGATATATTTATATATATTATGTTAAAATTTCAGAAAAATCAAAAAAAATATAATGAACTTGTGAGATTGATGATGATATTCTCGTAATATTATACATGTTTATAATTTTGTTCAAAAAGATCATTTTATTGTCTTTTTTTAGATAATTTTTTTTCTCAATTTCATTATTCAACAAGTTTATTATGAATTGAATTTTATAATTTGATTTGATTTGTTTTATTTATGGTTATCATGGTCTTATAACGGAGGTTACACATTTGAAAGGTTAACCTATGTTGATCTAAGTTGATTCAATATATCGTTGTTTCGATATTTTTGTAAGATGTCAACTTGATTTTTTTAATTAAACTATATTTTTATCATTTTTTTCATATTATCTTTGAACTCATCAAGTCGGTCGAGTTGCATGAGTTCATCTCTCATTTTTTTACTTATGTTTGAAATTTAATTTGCACAATTATAAATAATTTTATTTTTGGATTTGAACTAAAAAAATAATTAATACACACACACAAACAGTACAATTCCGAAACGGAGTGCCAAAACACTTCAAAACTGAAATATTATGTTCTAATTGAAAAAACAAAACACGATCCAAACCAGAATTGACAACCTTAATTTCAACATGTAAATATAATTTCTAACAAGGATATACAGAATTTAAAACTTGGAGACACTGAAGAGAGACTTGAAATTAGAAAATTACAATCCAAGGAGCACATATATCAAGCGACGATACTGCTAGAACTCATCAATAAAATCCCCAAGAAAAATGCCAATGCCTCACCTCGTAGAAGAGGGGAAATGCATATATCTTCATCTGACACTTGCAGCCCTTGAACATCTTCGAAATTCAACGCATCCTCGAGAGAATTAAAGAAGGCTTGGAGTTGAAGAACTTCATCAAAATAGGGTAGAAGGCTTCGAGGAATAGCTTTTTTGTAATTACAGTGTGTTTTATGATTATGATTTGACATTATCTTAAAAACAAATATTCAGGATTAAAAAAAAATGCACATGAACAAGATTAAAGGGGTTTTTAGTTAAAAGAGCTATCTTTCGTGACAAAGCCTGCCTAATGTTTTGTTTTCAAGTTTTTTTCTTTGCTTTTATCAAGAAGGTTGTCAATTTCATTTCGTTTGATGATTCGTTTTTTTTTAATTGAAACGGTATAATTTTATTTCAGAGCTTTTCGGCATATCGTTTCAAGGCTATACTATTTATGTGTGTGTGTATATAATTAAATATATTAATTAAAAAAATAGTTCAAATCCAAAAATAAAACTATTTAAAATTGTATAATTTAATCTAAAAAATAATAATAAAATATTTTTTAAATAAAATTATGAACATATATAATATTACAAGAATGACATCATCAATCTTACAAGGTCATCATTACATTCTCTGATTGCTCTGAAATTTTAACATAATATATAAATATATCAAAAGACTCGTAAAATATCATCTCAATCTAACGATCAGATTAAGAGATATGATTAATATTGTAAAATTATTCATTATTTATAATTAAAAAAAAAATATTTGACCGATACCAAACAGTCAGAACAAAACCTGAATGTTTCGTCCAGTATTTGGATGAAAATTCAGAATGCATTAAAATTTAAATCGAGATAAAAATAACACTGTTTTATCTTATTTTTTTAGTACAATAGATTTCAGCCGAAATAGAATGAATCTATAACCTGCATTTATCCGCAGATGAGTCGGCTGACTAGTAAACTCAGAGGCCCATTAACCCATTCAACTTCCCTTTACTGTGCTTATCAATAGGCCACTGACTGCTTAAAATCCTCAAAATAAAGTAAAGCGCTATATCTTTTCCAAGGGCTAAATTCTTTCCTGTATATATTTTGCCTAGGAACCTTGCAAATGGTTCCAACCCTATGATGGAGCTGTGATCTCAAATCTGAGATGTGCATATCTCGGCTCACCTAGCCAGTAGCTTTCAGCGTCCTGATTGGTGATGGTCTCCTCGAGTCTTCTCACCTGAAATTTCAGTTTAAGGTCCACAACAGGCTGGTGCAGTCTTTTTCGTTTCCTTCCATGAATAATAATTCTATCAACCAATGCAAGAGAGCTAACAAAAACATATGCTGAACGCTTTGAACATTTATGAAATTTAACTGAAGCCAAAATTTGAGAAGAAAAAAAAAACAAATGTACTTAGTTCTGTCTAAACCTTTTAAACTGACTGAGCTACCACCAGCAAACAACATTGAGTTTGGAGTCCATCCATCGACAGGATGAAAGAACATAAAAGGAAAAAAAAAACTAATGTACTTAGTTCTGTCTAAACCTTTTAAACTGACTGAGCTACCACCAGCAAACAACATTGAGTTTGGAGTCCATCCATCGACAGGATGAAAGAACATAAAAGGATTAATTCTGCTACAGCAGTCAGAAAACTGTCCATAACTGTTCTACTTGACTCTAGTTTTTCAAACTCTTCAGAGAATATAGTAGTAGTACCCGAGCGCTAGAAACAAAAGAACTACCAGAGCAGCAGGAGCAACCCATATCCAATAGTTTGTTGACTTTCTCCTCCTCGAGATGGCTTTCGGAAGTGAATCCGGACCTCTTGGACGATTCCTAGGCCTGAGAGTATTCTCTTTCCGAACTTTTTCCTTCACTGGAACGGGAACTTCATCATTCACTTCAACCATTTCAGGTTCTGCTGCCTCTGCAACTGCTTCGGCAGGTTCCTCAGGCACGGTAGCTTCAGCCTTCTTCTTTAATTTCTTTTCTCGTTCCTGAAGTACATCAAAGAGGGTTTTTTTTTTTTTTGAGTTGCTAAATACAGATAGTAAACTAAGCAAAGGCAGAAATAAAAATAAAAATAAACCAATAACCTTGAGCTTTTTCTCAGCATCCTTTTGGGCTCTTGCAGCTGCTTTTGCAGCAGCTTTCACAGCCAGCTTCTTCTTCCTTTCCATTGCTTGCTTAGCTTTTGCAATTTCCTCTTCTCTTTTCATCTCCTTCAATTTCGCTTCATCAACTTCCTTTTCTGCAGAAGAATTCTTTTGCAGAATTTCCAACCCAGAGACCTCCTTGTCGACAACATCAGAGTGCTCTATTGTAGTCTTCAACTCTGTCTTCGTAGTTTCCTTCTGGACCTTTTGGGAGGGTAGAGCGTCTTTTTGAGGAGTGGGTTTTGGATCTTCTTTCGGTTGCTTTGCATTAGCTTTTATCACTGGCTCCAATTCAGAAAGTATTGGCGTCTCCAACATTACCAGTGGCTTCTCATCAGGGTTCCTAATTCGTCCATCCTTGCTCAATTGTCGACGGTCAAGTGAGGGCAAAATTCTTTTCTTGTAATCATCCCTAAAGGCCTTGTTATGGCTCCAGAGGGACATAAAATTCTCAACCTAATTATGGATATCAAAGAAAAATATCAGAATGTAGCTGCAATAATTAAAACACTGTTATTCCTATCACCAGATAGTATTTGCTTAACATACCTCAGCATGTGCAAGTTCTTCAAGAGCCACCACATCTTTCCTGGCCGCAAGTTCTTTGGCTTTGGTCAGGAGCATACGGCATTGGTAAAAGTTGGCATTCTGATGAAGTCATGAAAGATAATTAAAGGCATGTCTAAAAAACTCAACTCACAAGCATAATCCGAAATGAAATAGAAAAAGGCTAGTAAAACGATTGAACACAGCCAATAATCAAAACAGAAAGCCAAATTCAACAATGTCAAAAGGAAAGGAGAGGGGAGGGAGGGAGGGTCCAATACGGCTTGTCAGTTTAAGCTTTTCTATAACTGCTCACTCCAAAGCAAAGATTCTAGAGAGTTTCATAAGAAATACAGTTCTCCAGGAGGCACTGCAAAGGCATGCACAGAGGAATAATATGAATTTCAAAAACAGTCTCCCAGTATTACAAAAGTAAAACCGTCAAGTCTGTCACAACAATTTGGTTTTGAATTGAATGTCCACTACAGACTCCCATGCAACCAATAATCTCACTAAATTATGGTGTTAAAAAATGCTTTTCAAGGTAGACTCCGGCTACACCTCTGAAACACCATCTCTTTGGACCTCAACATTTTCACAGCATATCAGGGCATGCTAGCTTTGTTGTTTGCTTTCTCAGACAACAGATTGCTGGCAAAACTAACCTTGAGGTGGTAGATGGTAGTAGAATTTGTTGAGGGTAAAAATTGAAGACTAAAAGTGGTACAAAGCTTTTTTTAGCACATGCCTACACACTCACACAGACAGCTCCTTTTTAGGAAATAATTATTGGAATTAATAAACATACTGCCTCATCACGCTGTTTCCGGAGTTCCTGAATAGTTTCATATGCTTTGTCCCTCTTCTGGGTCACAGCTGTCAACTCATCCTGTAAAATGCTAATTTCAGTATCCAGTGCCTTCACTTTCCCATCTAAGCCGTCAATTTTTCCCCAAAGCACTTGTTGTTCCTTCTTTACACCATCCAAGTCAGCACCCATAAGCTACAATAACCGACATAGAGTAAATTACTGTTACATACATGAAAATGACAGCCATTCAGGCACAGAAGGTAAAGTTGGTGAGACTAGAAACTTCCAACACATGATATTTCAAAAACCATTCTCGTACTTTGACCCGGTCTTGAATGTCTTCTTTCTGACCCATTGAATCCTGAATCTTTGCTCTCATTGCAGCATTAGCAATAACTTTTTCCCTTGTCCCCTCAAGCTGTTTGATGTCTCTAAGTTTTTGCTTCTCCTCTGTCAATGAGATGCTCTCATGTTGGATGCAGTATTGCAACCTGTAGATCTGAAATCACCATACCAATACATAAAATAAAAAAATGCAATATCACACTTACTAATGCACTAAAACAAACTGACAAGTCCCAATGTGCATGCAAAGCTAGCAGCTATAAACATACACAATCATTAAGCTCTTCCTCAGATGAACATAAACCACCTCGACCAGCACTATTTGTGTTGCGCAGCTTTCCCAGTGCCTGATGCAGAGGCTCCAATTTCTTTTTTTTCTCATCAAATATCGATTTAAACTGTCGATTCTCATTCTTCAGAGTCCTTACCTGGTTCACCAACTCTGCTCGTTTCACCTGCAGAACAGGTAAAAAATAAGTAGAATTTCTTTAGAGATGAAAAACAGGTAGAATTTCATTGGAACTAGATTGGTGCAATCTTTTTCAACGAATGTGAACTCTGAAACGTGCCAAGCATATGGTAGCATATAATGGAAACAGCATGCTATGTAGATAATGGACTCTTTGGAATCTATATTTTAAGAGAGAATAAATCTAAAGTTTTGTTCTTTCTTCAACTCAATAGAAGATAGTCATTACTAGAACTTGAGCTAGGACACCTCCATTGTTCAGTTTTCTTCACAATGGTAGCAAATTATTGTATCATATGATACAGTTCTTCATAACCAGAAATCTTAGTTTCAAAGAGTAGCATGAGAATGTGTTATTAGAGTTTGTTTGCAACTAGAATGAAAACAAAGGAAAAGAATAAAAGTGAAGGTAATTAATTGCTTCAAATAAGGTCAATAGCTACAGAATAACAATCAAGCTCATAGTTAAAATATCTGGAAAAAAAATATCTTATAAATTTGAAAGCAGAAATATAAATATTAACTTTAGGGACCCTCAAAATTTAATGATATTCAAAACTAACAATCTTCATTCAGAGTTCTCAAACACCATTCCAGACGTATTTTGTAATTACTTGTAATAACTTAAAGAAAGGTTTAAATATTGTGCCATTGAATTGGCAAAGCAGGTGTAGGAGGAAGACTTTCTTTGTCATTAACATTATTGCAATGGTATTTTCAAAAACATCAATACATAATTCTAATATTTGCAATGTACCTGTAACAAAAAAAAATTGCAAATCACATTTATCAGGCACGTGGCTTTTAATAGACTGGAATGACAAGAAACCAATTCCATTCATTGGCATACATGGTTTGAACTGAAACACTCATAAGGCCAATCAGTAGTATCAAGATCTTCATTTCTAAACTTCATCATTCAAAGTTGACAAATAGTAAAATCTAAATCAGCTTGATAGAAATGGGCTTTCCTCTCTTTAGAAAGAAATATAAAAAGGTTCAGTTAAGTTTTTTGTAAAGAAATTCTCTTCAATTCAAGCTATTTCCAAAATCAAATGTTCACTATGAAAAGGAAGTTCTGCACAGATCTTTCATCCTAAGAAGAAACTACCCTCGTCATACAAATGTTCAGATCAGGATTTCCCCGGTTGCATAATAAAAGACTTGTGATTTTTGTCTCTGCTCATAAATAACTTGCAATTTCTTTCCTTTTAAAGAACAGGTCCAGTCGGATTATTTTAATAACCCGGTTGACAAAAATACATGCGATGAAAATGAACAGAAAGAGTCGATTCCCTACATTATTTTGGCGTGCTGCTATGGAATGATCCTGGACAAATCATGATAATTCACAAACATTCTTAAAACCCATAGCTTTCTAGTAATTTATAGTTTTCTAGAACATCTGTGACGTGGCAAATAGCATATTTAGTAAGAAGAATATGCTTCCAACTTACCCTTTTAGCTTTTAATTCTTCCATAATTTCAAACCGGGACAGATTCCTCTTCTGAATCTCCTTATCAGCCTGATCAATTTTTGATTTTATTTTCGGATCATCATATTGCCGGTGCGTTACAAAATAAAAGGAATGGATCTGCTTAGGAGCAGGCCACTCGTCAACAGCATCCTTCGGCAAGTTGGAATCTTTAACATCATTTCCTTCTGCTTTAACTGGCTCCTCCCCATGTGAACCAAATTGTATGGGCTCAGTAAGCCTTGCTACCTCATCCAGTTTCCTGTTTTCCTTTTCATGCAGAATTGTTTCATCTACTCCAATTACACTGTCAATAGGGACCTGAACCTTCTCCGGTGCCAGAACCTCAACACCCATTGCTCTTAATAAAGATCGACCTTACAAATGAACAATCCTGAAGTACAAACAAGAGCATGTCATGAGAAAAGAATCAAGAAGACCCGTTTTACAACAAGATCAAGGCATCAAGCAAGTCAAAATCCATTTGTTTTACTAAAAAACAAGATCTAAATTAAGTAAATGAATGAATCATATCGAGCTTACAATTCAAGTAAAAAACCAAAGCAAACCCAGATAAAATCACCACTCATATACAACGCAAAATCCATAACACAACAGTAACAACAATCAAAGAACACTTGGATGAAATAAAGATATCAAAATCACAACTATCTACATTCCTAAACATGCAAATCCGATAGATAAAACCATCATGAAAAACACCACATCAAATCATAAAAAAAAATGTCCTTCACAAAGACCGAGACCTTTTCAATTTCAACACACCAACCAATCATGCAATAAAGAAAAGAAATCCCAACAGAAGCAAGAAATTAGATCAATACATATCAGCCAAGAAAACATAAAAGGATAAGAACCATGAGATACGAGAAGAGAAAACAAATAATGGGAATTGTTACCAGAAGTAGAGAGAAAGCAGGAAAAAGAGACCCTTTCGACAAGCAAAGGGCGCTCAAGTTTCGAGTTTTAACCAAACCAACAGGGTGTGTAGTGATTTAGATCTCAATGTCTCTTATCCTTCCCCTTATCTGAGATAAATCAGGATTCACTTCTCTTTCCTAAGCAAGAGAGAGACAGGGCAAGGTGGGACTCTAGCAGTGGCAGGGGCACCGGCACCCTGCTAGATAGACACGCACTACTTAAGAGAGATGAAGAGGGTATCTCGGTTTCTTTGAATTTCTACTTTCTATATTTTTATTTTTATTTTTATTTTTATTTTAAAAAAAAGGTACCGACAACCCTTTCTTTTTCTCTGATGAGTTGCCATAATATCTATTTTTCTTTTTTTACGAAATTTTCCATGAATAATAATAATAATAAAATTCAACTCATTAAACAAACAAATTATTAATAAAAAATCGTATTAATAATATTGATGTATATACTTTTGATTCTCTATTTATTTTCTAATAAAAAATTGAAGAGAATTTTTATGTATTGAAAAAATTAGTTTTTTTAACAAAAACAATTATTAATATTTCTTATAAAATAAAATTCATAGCTCATAAAGTATTTTTAATATTTTTTATTTGTGATAATTTAAATATAAAATATTTTTTATTTTATTTACATTAAAAATCATCATGCAAAAAATATATTGCTAACTCCAGAAAGTTCTTTTATATAATATTTATATATAGGAAAACTAATTTATGGCATTAACTAACTAAATATAAAAAGAAACAAAATCTCCTACATTTATAAAAACTAATTGTATATAAGAAAATTATATTGTTTATGTTTGTTTTTTCACTTGGAAAAATAAAAAATATTAAAATAACTTGTAAAGAAAATGTGAAAATCCTCTACAATGTATTGTATTTAAATAATAAATATTATTTATTATACATACTATCTAAATATCATAACCTCTAAAATGCATTTAGTTTTTAGTTTTTGTTTTAACGATTCAAGTTTTTGAAAGAAAAAAAAGTATTACTATTATGCATAGTTTAGTCTCAATGCCCTTGTTTAACTTGTCGATAGTACAACTTTAGTCTCAATGCCCTTGTTTAACTTGTCGATAGTACAACTCGCTTTAGAAATATCAATTTTTCTATAGGAATGCTTTTTGACTTGAAATTTACCAATGATTACAAGATTAAGATAAGTATATTAGTACCCTCAACACTAACGATAAATTACCCAACTAACTTTCGAACTTTCTACATGTGTAAGGTCAAGTCTAATAAGCAATTAATGTTTTGGTAGCACTAGATATTTTCTATTAATGGGATGTAAAAAATAAAGAATTAACCCTAAACTTGAATTCTCATTCCTTCTAAAAGAATTAACCCTAAACTTGAATTCTCATTCCTTCTATGGTAGATTTCTCATTCCTTCTATGATAGATTCTCCATTTTATACTTGGATATTCAAAAGGATAAATGTACAAGTAAATTAAATATTGAACTTTGTTTAGTTGTCAAATGGATTATCTATGTAACATTTGATTATTATTATGAGATAGATAGGATAAATATAATATATGCAAGATAGAATAAAAGATGAAGATAAGTTATGTTTGGTGGTGGTGTATAAGATAAAGTAATGATATATGTATTATGTTTGCTTATGGTAGATAAGATAAAAAAATATATATAATTTTTTTATTTTATCTTAAATATGATAATCTTGTTGTAAGACTTACATATGTTAATAAATAATTAAATATTATTATTTGTATTTTAGTTTATATTGAATGTTAAAATTAAAATTAATATTAATATAATAGTTGTAGTTATAAAACTCAGACCAACTAAGTAGTGTGTTTGGCATTGCTTTTGTTTTTGTGATTGAGGTTGAAAAAAAATAGTTTAAAAAAAATGCTTATACTACGGTTCAAAATAAGCTGTGAAGTGTTTGATTAAAACTATGGTTGAGTTAGAGGTTGAAAAAAAAAACAGTTTTAGGTGTTTGGTTACCAAATTTTACATATTGCTTTTAACTTGTGATATTACTTTAAAGGGCATATATATATATAATTTTTTAAATATTGTAGATTTAATAATTATAATAATATAATATAATTAATAATTCAAGTAAATTAATATTTTTTTTATTTTCTCACCAAATTATTTTTATCAAAACAATTTTAAAACATAAAAAAATAATTAAAAAAAAAACATTTTTTTCCTGAAAAACAATTTTAAACAAGAAAACAAACGTTAACATCTAGACTTTCTTCTATTATAAATTATAAATTATAAATTAATATCCCTATAAGCTAACTATTATTATAAGAATTAATAATAATAATAATAATATAAGCATACAACCCGAGACCCACACACTATTTAAGAAAAAACCCTACTTTTCTTCTCCCTCTCTTGTTGTTGTGCCCCCTCCAGCCGCACGCCTGCCATCTTCATCTTTGTCACAGGTAATGCCAAACTGCTTCTTTAGTGTTTTTTTATGGAGAGAAGGGAAACAAGGGTGGTTGTAGAAGATAGAAGAGACGGGAGATGTGGGTTACTGGTAAGTCCTTTTTTGGATTTTTGCAGAGGAGAAGAAGAAATGAGATGTAAGTCCTTTTTGGATTTTTTCTCACTGGTAAGCATCCCACCAATCGCTCCCACGCCAGGCAATTGCCGATGCAAGAAAAGCATCAGTTTTGAGCTTTTTTTGAATCGCAGATTTGTTAAAATTTGGTGTGGGTCCCACACAAAAAAAAGCACTTATTTCCTTAACCAAACACCTAACTTGTGGTGCGATCTGCAATCGCAGATCGCACCACAACGCCAAACGAGCACTAAGTAGGTTGACTCGAGACTTGAACCCATTCAAATTCAAAATGAATAAAGAAAGGATTACTTAGTGTAAGTAAAAAACCTAAATTGATTTGGCAAAACCTGATTCAAAATTGATTTTTTTATCCTTTTAAAAAAAATGGGATAAACTCATGTTAACCCTCTCCGACTTGTGACCTGGGCTTTACTATAGATCAACCATTGAATTTAATTATAAAATTATGATAGTAATCACTTTTATTATAAGATGCCTTAGTTGAACAATTTTGAAATTATATGTTTTTTACTTGAATATTTTAGGGATGAAAAAAATAATAAATATTGTCTTTATATACATGCCTCTTTTGTACCTTTTGTTTTGGAAATACAAAAATTAGATTTGAAACTACCTCAACGACATTAATTTTTATATCTTTGTCTCTGTTGTTTTAACCAAATAATTTTTTGTTCCTAATGTTTCATTTTTATGTCCTTAAACATTAATAAAACATTGCATTATTGATTAGATGAAGATAATAAACTTAATTGAGCAATTTCCCTTAAATAAGGAAATTTTTTAATATAAATAAAAATAATCATGCTTCTTTTTCTAGTAAAGTTTTACTAAGTTTATGAGAATTTATTGCACAAAACAAATAATCATAGGATCTAAAACTTTATTATTTTTTTTGTTAGTTATAAATTCCTTATTCACAACTACAAAATTTACAAATACAAATGAAAATTATAATGGGAAAACAAAGACATTCCTTTGATATATACTAAGGGAATTATAGTGGGAACAAAATAAAAACAAAAATCAAACTGTACAGTGATTATTAATTTTTAGATAGAATTACTAATGAGTTTAAAGTCATCGATAAATTTCATCAGTAATTTTATCAATAATATTTAATTTATAACCTAATGAGCATTCTTCCTCACCCTCTCCCTCACTTCTTCTCTTTTCTCTATTTTTTTTCTGCCTCAAACATCACCCCTCTAATTCTATCACAAATCAACCTCTCGGTACAAATCCAACCACCTCAACAATTAGGTTATCAATATCTTTCTTTTGATTCAAACTTTATTTAGAATTCCCAACTTTAAGTTTGAGTTAAGCATATAATTGTAAATTTATTTAGTTGACATAATAAGTTAATACATGTTGTTATCAATATTCTATATAGATTTGGTAATGAATGATCTTATTGATGTATAGAGATTCATCCAAATATTTGTGTAGGATGATTTATTGTAACGAGATTCAAGGTTTTAAAAATTATGTACTATTTAATCAAAGAAATATTAGTGACGATGGCAATAGATGTTCATGTAAAAGTTGAAAAAATTTTATTGATACATATTTTGTAATGATTTATCTTCTTCAAAAAGGATTCATATAAATATACCTGTATTGGTTTCCACACAAAGAACTATAGATTTCTCATAAAACCATGGTAGAAAGGATGATTACATAAACCTTCTAGTTGTAGAAGTGTGTATGGAGATGTAGATGACAATTGTAACCTCTTAGGAATATGATTATGGATGAGATGAGAATGAGTCAGAGTCATACAAATGACGTGCAACTATAGATGAAAAACCTAATACAAATCCAAACATGTTTGTTTTATATTTTAAAAGATTTTGATAAATCTTTATAAGATGAGTGCATAAATCATAGTAAATAATCTATTTTTGTATAAATGTCCACCATCAAGTTAAAATATGGGTTGAGTGAGCCTATTATTACAAAATTATAGAATGAGTTTGAAGCATTTAACATGAAGAAAAAAAAACTGAATAAGAAATTTTATGTTGTTAAAACCATGATGAAACCTTTTAGCCTAGTATACCAAAATATCAATATGTTTCCAAACTTCTGTATGTTATACTAACTTGAAAATACAAAGTTGATCAAGTGCAAAACATGTGGGGCATGCTTGTTATAAACTTGGAACTGGAAAGGAGAAACTCTTGGCCCACATAAAAAATTAGATACTTCACAATCACATCTAGACTATAAAAGTTATTCATCTCACCAGAAAATTGTGAACATATAACATGACATCATTTATATGATACAATTGATAAGTGATGCTGGGCCCTTTAAATATTAAAGCCTAAATTTTTTTTAATATGATACATCCTTGGTTTTCAATGGAATCAAATAATGTGTTTCTTGATTTATGTATAAACAGATACAATCTATTTGAGTCATTTGTTGCTCCTCATTCTTGTTCACTAATGATATTCACAATTTACAACTTGACATACTTGCTCATGAAAGTTGTTATAATATGTATTTAATGAAAAAACTTATAATAACTTATACACACACACACATGGATACCAACATTTATAAATAGGATTAAATATTATATGTTACATGAAATGACACATTAAACTAAAAATTATATATACTATTAGCTTTAAATCGAGATCTGAAAGGATTTCTCAATTGTAGTTTATCAAAATCTATACTTTTGATAAAATAAATAAAAATGTCTTCTTGCTCTAAAAAATAATAAAATCTACCATAAAAATTTGTCATCTTAAACAAGTTAGGTCAAAATCATAAAAAAAGGAAGATAAAAGTTCAATATATATAAACTAATTTCCCATATATACAATTAAACTATATATTTAGTAAATTTTACTAATTCTTAAATAATTTATTTTAATTATTGAATTTTTTGTATTATTCTTGAGATATTCTAGAATCTTGATAATCAAAATAAAATCTCAATAAATTACAATATATAAATATATTAGGTTTAATTTAAAAATTTTATTTAAATCTATTACTCATCGAATGAAAGCTAAGTATATTAAGAAACACAACAAGTAATTATGAGTTTTTTTAAGAAAAATAAATCTTGAGAAAATACAAAAAAAAAAAACTAAGAGTAGCAATTAATGACAAGATAATAATTTGAAACCATAAGTTTGTTCCTTATGCATGTGTTATTAATTTTAATGGTCAAATGTATCATTGGATATATTTACAAATTAATCGAGATTGTATCCTCTCTAAAATGATATTATGTTTGGATTTAAATGGTTTTTGTTTTTTGGGTTGGGGAATGGGAATGAGAATGAGAGGTTTTATTATTATATTACATTTATTTACTGTGAATTATTTGACTCATTTCCATTGCCTTAACATAGTGTGTGCAACATATTGCCTCATTAAATAACTATTGTTATTAAAACCAAGGGAAATAGTTTTTTTATTAGTTTTTTGGCTCGTTTTATGTTAACGAGTTAGATAAATAAATATTGTTATTAAAACCAACCCAATTAGTCAACCTTGAATTTTTCCTATAATGACTCATTACCTAGTCTTGGTTTAAAATTAACATTTGTGTGTTGTCCTAACATGATCCAATTGATTTGATAGGTCTAAAGTCAACTTCAATGATCGATAAAAAGCATATTTTGAGTATAAACAAATTTCAAGAGATCTTTTTTATTATAAAAAAACAAAATTGAGAGAGTAACATATTATATCAATTTGGGTCATGGGTCAGACTTCTTGGTTTAACACACCAAACTCATAATCCAGACCATGAACTTCATTGTGTTTAATAATTTTATTTTTAAAAAACTATTTTTACTTAATATATATTAAGAAAAATGGATGTTCATAAAATTGAGCATCAACTAAATATCAAGATGTTTATTTGAGACTTAGATAATTTTATAAAAACAAATTATACAGACCAATTAAAAATCAAATAAACATTAAAGGATGATTTTAATAAAAAAAATATTTAATTAAAAAAATGCAAGATAGGATTAAATAAAGTAAATATTGATTATTAAATCGGACCCAATGATTCAATTTTGAGAGTTCCCAACCTAAACCCTTTGCCTAGGTTAGGGTTAAAATCAACCCATATAGGAATTGATTTAAAAAAAATATTCAAGATAATATTTTGTTAATATCGAGAGAATGATATATAGGATTGACCTAAGCTTTGCAACTTAACTTGCAAAACCCATGAGCAGGATCATGAACTCTATTAAGTTTATTTTCAAAACTATTTTTTATTTAATGATATAATAACAAATTAGATACTTGCAAAAATTAAGTATTAACCAAATATTAGAATGTTTGTTTAAAATTGCGATAATATCATATAAAAATAAATAAATAAAGATAACCAACTCAAAATAAAAAATATTAAAGAATGAAATCAAAAGAAAAAAAATAAAAAGGTGGAATTAAAGAACAAATATGGGGAAAGTTAAAAAAAATAAAGTGTTTTTTCACTATTCATATGAAAAGAGAATCACCATAATGGTTTTCATTTCTTTTAGTTGAGAGAGTTGTAGTTGATGACGAGTTGAAAATCTCCCAAAGATTATGGGTTTTTCTAATATTATTGTGAATGAGAAAACATATAAAGTTAGGTTAAGAAAATTGGAATACGTGTAAGACAAATCTTCTTTACGTATTTGAAAAACCCATATGATACTTAAGTTAACATTGATGATATGAAGTTTTTTCTTTATATTTTACAGACATGTTTTAGCCAATTTTTAATTCCTTTAAAAGGAAGGACATAAAGGACTATAATAGAGATAAAAACTGTTTTTTTATTTAAAAACAAAATTAAAAGATGTACTACCTACCTAAGGATTGTGTGCCATTAGATTGGTGTATGCATCATGCCATGGGTTGGTTTAGACTTTTCCTAACATTAACAAAAAAAAATGTTCAAGCAATATCAACACTTTCAAAGAAACAATAAAGATGTAAGAGATAGATTATTTACTTGGTTGTGTTAAATAAGTCAATTAATTTATAAGATTATTTTAAAAGGCATGAAGTAGAAAAAAATAGTAATAATTAACTACAAAAAATTGAGTTGATGATATCATACTCGAAAAGAGAAAGAGAGAATTTCATTGGAGACTTGCCATATAATGTGGAAAGAGGTTTAAAAGGGAAATTTTCCATTCTCATCTAACCAAAATCATGATCTAAATGCACAAAATATCATAGAAATACAAAATCAAAAGATAGTCAAATTAAAAAAAAAGAGGAACTAGATGATACATGATTATATTTTTTTTTCTACCGAGATGAGTATACTTAACAACATCCACTTTGGTTATGACTATAAGTTTTCTCAATTTGACAAAAATGAGAGACGTCATATCTATCCATAATAAAAAGCTTGCTTGAGACTCATTGTCGCTTTGTTGTGAACATTTTTCACCACTAGAAAAAGCTCACCGATATGGTTTTAACATCATTGGAAAGGCTACACGATGCACCGAAAGAGGTCGCAAGCGTTGTAAGAGCAACAACTCATAAAATAAACGAAGCAAAATATCATAAAGTGAGCTTATTTTATGCTTATATACAGTCAATTAATTTAATCAAAAACACAAATTCTTAAAAAAATTAAAAAGCTAAATTTAACAAAGAATGAGAATAAAAAAGACCCGATATAACTCGAGTTATTTTTAAATTTAATAAAAAATCACATAGAAAAAAAAATAATGGAGTTCAATTTCCAATTAAATAAATATTCACGAATAACATTGAAAAAAAAATATGAGTTTCAAAAAAAAAAACCAAGTAACTCATGACAAGTTTTTTATACTTTGAGGTAATTTCTCAAACTTAAAACTTGTGAAATCCTAGACTTGGATTTAACTAAGAAACTCATTTTCCAATCAAATAGTGAAGAATGAAATAAAAAATTATTTAAATATAGAGAATTTGCTAAAGTGAAATAAATAACAATAAAAAATAAGGACTAAACTTGACATAAAAAATAAAATAAAATATTATGGGATGGAATTGAAAAATAAATCCTAATAAAAAATTCAAAATAACACAAATAACAATTAAAACAATGGAGAAAAATTAAAAAAAAAAGAAAGAGAATGGAATAAAAATAAAAATAAACTAAATAACTTATTTGAAAATACAGAATTTGAGGCGAGAAAATCAATTAGAGGGGGGTCATGAATGTTAAAGTGTCCAGAAACCACACACCACCTGGAAACAAAAGGGTCACTAAGGCTGTGTTTGTTTCCCGGAAAGTGAATTCCGGGAAACTATTTTTCAAACTTTCTTATGTTTGTTTGCCTTCCGGAAAGTTGGTCAATGGAAAACACTTTCCGGTCAACGGAAAACACTTTTTAGTCAAAGAAGAATTTGGCTTGGTTTTCAAGAAAGTGTTTTCCGGAAAATTTGGGCGGAAAACACTTTTCGGAAGTTGTGAAAAATTTAGAAATATCATTATTTGCTGATTATATCAAATTTGATCCTCAAACTTTTGATTGCTATATATAATTTGTTTTGAATATTTATTTTTCAATTCCATCTCTTAAAATTTAATTTTTATATTAATTTTGGTCCTTATTTTTATAATTGCTATTTGCTTTTTTCTTATCATTTTTTTATTGAAATTTTTTATCTATCAAATTTGGTCCTCATTTTTTTATTGTTACTTATTTTATTTGAAATAATTTATGAAATGTTAATTATTATTATTTTAATTTATTCACCTTTCATTTTTTTTTTAATTTTTTAGATTTGATCTTTATTATTTTGATCTTTATTTATTTTATTTGAGATAATTTATGAAATTATATTTTTTTTCAATTTCATTCTCATTCAACTTTTTAATTTGTAAGATTTGTTCCTCATTATTTTAATAAACTTGAAAAAAAATTAATTTATTAATAAATTATTTTTCAGTTCATTTTCCATAACACAAACAAACACTGAAAAGTGTTTTCCAGTTCATTTTCCATAACACTGCCAAACATCGAAATTCACTTTCTAAGAATTTACTTTTCAGGAATTCACTTTCCAAAAGAAAATCACTTTCCAAGCAACACAAACGAGGCCTAAGATGATTTGAATGATGTATCATAAGCCACCATTTGACCACTACACCACCCCGCACGAGTCGTCGGATGACACTGTTTCAATCTATACACTAACACTTGCAATGCAATCTTAATTATTATTTTTTACAATATTTATAATTGTTTGATTAGAAAAATATCTCTTATTCAACTTGATAATAACAAAAAAAAACATGATAAAAAGACAAAAAAAAAAAACTTGAACACAAGTTAAATAATTTGTGATTTTACAAGTAATTAAGTCCTTTTTACAAACTTTAAAGAATAAAAAGTCTAAATGGACTAGACACCATTAAATATTTTATTATTTTCTAGATAAGTTAATAATTTTAATATGAAAAAATATAAGAGGAATCTATTATGACCAAAAGCTAGTTAAATGTTTTTTTTTCTTATGAAAATGACAAAATCATTGTTTCACTTTCCATTTTATTTCTTTTTCTAATATGAAACTTTTTGGAAAGTTGCATAATTAAAATTCTAAATCGTAAAAAAGGATAGAAACGAAATAATGTTGAACTTCGAGGATCTAAAATATAGTTTATGCACATTTGTTTTTATTATGAATTTATGATGGAAGACTAAGTGAATACTTAGAATATGGTTGAAGATGATTTTAAAATGTTTTTTTTGTTTTGAATTTTATTAAAATTATAATGGAATAATTTAATATAAAAAATAATAAATAATTTTTATTTTGAAAACTTCTCTAAACGCTCTAAACACGATGACAAACATTGTATAAACAAAGATAACGATCCATTTCTCTATACAGAGTAGTTCCATACACGTCTCTCTAAAAAAAGAAAAGAACCGAATATTGTTTTATTTATTTTTCTTTTTAGTGCGCATTTCTCTCACTCTAGAATGTGATTGTTTATAACTGGGTGTAGCCTCTCCCTCCCTATCTATCTCCACGTTGTCTCTCCTGAAATAGCATAAGAACAAAAATACTATCCTGAAGTTCTCTTTCTCTATTGCAGGTTTTTTTGTTTTTTTACCAACAAAACTGATTATTTATGTCAGATGCTGTCTCTTTTCTTGTTCCTGTCTTTCTTTAATTTGTTCTTGTATTGGCTTAGCTGTGTTTGTGTGTGCCATCATCCACGCTATGCCCGTTAAGCTATTTTTTTTCTTTCTATTACAGTATTTTCTGGGTTCATTTGTTTCTTTCAATGATTCAACGATGCAAATCTTGAATTTCCTCTTTTGGGATTTGCTTCTTATTGCGTGATCTCTTTTTTGTTTTTCAAAAAAAGAAAAGAATTAATGGTAAATAAAGGTGGGCGTTGATGTGGTATTTATGATAACAAAAATGATTGGAGCGGTTTCTTTTTTATTGATAGTTTCATTGAAGTGACCTTGGTTGTCAAAGGTGAATTAATTTTTTTTATTATTATCATTATGGGGATTTAGGATCTGTAGTGAGGTTGCTTGCCAATATTTTAGCATTCTAGACAGCTAAATAAGACAACCCTTTTTAGTCGTCAATGACTTGCTCGATAATTTACGCTCCTGATTAAAAAAATGTGAAGAATTTTTAGGTAATTTGTATCATTTGTTTGATTCACTTGCTGATCTTTGATCGATTTTATTGATGCACTTTTCTGTCTCCTATAATTCTTGGATTTCATTGATGCACTTTTCTGTCTCCTATAATTCTTGGTGTTTCTTTTTTATATATAATTGTTTCTTTGTCTTCCTATGTTTATGTGGTGGGGTATATTTTATTTCTATATCATTTGATCCGTATTTTTTTGATTGGCTTACACATGCTTCAGTTTCTTTGTTAATGGATTCCTCTGTTGTGTTTTCGTTGATTTGGCAGCCTAGACTAGTTAAGGGCCAGGTTTTGGATTTCCCCCATCGTAGCAATCGGTATATAAAGATATATTGCTTACTGTTGAATACCAAATTCTCGTTCCTGTTGAGCGACCAAGCACAACCTGGGAATCCCAATCCGGGATGTTGTGAGGATCAGTCACCGGAACCCATGATAAGGTCTTTCAATGGGGTCCCTAAACGTGGAGAAGAGATGGGCTTTCCCTCTTGTTATAAGCTCCCTCATATGTCTGTTCCTTTTAGCAACCTGTTTCAACATGGGTCTTGTTTCTTCACTGCACACAATCAATCAGTTCTTCAACATTTTCCAATTCCGAATCAACCAGACAACCGCAGGTTATGCTGAAACAAAAGTCTCGCAGTCTCCTTCCCCTCCTCTCCCCTCCCAGATTCCTCGATTTGCTTACCTGGTTTCTGGGTCTAAAGGTGATTTGGAAAAGCTTTGGAGAACCCTCCATTCACTATACCATCCCCGGAACCAATATGTTGTTCATCTGGACCTCGAGTCCCCGGCAGAGGAAAGATTGGAGCTTGCGTCACGAGTGGAAAAGCATCCTATTTTCTCCAAAGTTGGAAATGTTTATATGATCAGCAAAGCCAATATGGTTACTTACAAAGGACCCACCATGGTTGCTAATACACTTCATGCCTGTGCAATTCTTCTCAAAATGGGAAAAGATTGGGATTGGTTCATCAACCTCAGTGCTTCTGATTATCCTCTTGTAACTCAAGATGGTTAGTCTGTGATTTGAATTGTATATGAAACTACTCCTTTTTCTTTTTGGGTGGGTGGGTAGAGGAGGTCGTAGTTAAATTGTTTGCCTTCATATATCTTTCTGATTATTTTTATATTAATATGCAGATCTTATTCACACATTTTCAACCATAAACCGAAATCTGAACTTTATTGAGCACACAAGTAAATTGGAGTGGAAAGCGTACGCGTGCTCTCTCTCTTTCCTGCTTAGATTTTAGAATCTGTTTCCAGAGAGTGATCTGATATCTGATGTGGTGTTTAGGGACAAACGAGCGATGCCTTTGATTGTAGACCCTGGGCTTTACTCAACAACTAAAGCAGATATATACTGGGCGACGCCAAGAAGATCTTTGCCAACAGCATTTAAATTATTCACTGGTTAGTTTTCTTATTTAACATGTCCCTTGTCTTTTCACGGATGCATGCCAGCAAGGTTGATTATTGATGTTTAATTCCCTGCAAAATAAAATAAAATAAAATAAATGCCAATGAGGATTGAATCTTTGAAATCAGCAAACTTTTTAACAAACCTGTTAGAGCTTTACTGAGTTTCTAAATGAATTTAATGGCAATATCTGTTTCTTTGATAGAGTTTAAGGAAGTCTACTGGCAATGCTTTCTGTAACTAACATGTTCGCAGTTTCATGCCATAAAGGTTCCCTTTAATATATTCTTCAGTTGCTTGTGATCTGTAGTAACTGAAAGAGTTAAAGCTCCATGTATTGATCACAACTAAAGCTTAATCTGATGCATTAGGAGTTTGTTTCAGGAATTCATGGCATCTCTTTCATAGGCTATCATTTTTATTTTATTTTTCTCAGCTATTTTGTAGAAATCAGAACAGGTATTCCACTGCAGCCATTACTTTACTGAAAACTCAAGTCCTGATTTTTGGTTATTGTTAGATTCAATGGCTTCCAACATATACTTTGCTACTGAAACTCTAAAAATGCTAGGAACTATGAAGGGCTGCTGTTCTGTGCTCAATGAACTTTAAAAATGGATTCCAATTTTGTTTCTGCAGGTTCAGCATGGATGGTTCTCACCCGCTCATTTGTTGAGTACTTAATTTGGGGTTGGGATAATCTACCAAGAACCTTGTTGATGTATTACTCGAACTTTGTTTCCTCGCCTGAAGGATACTTCCACACGGTAATATGCAATGTTCCAGAGTATGCTCAAACAGCGGTCAGTCATGATTTGCACTTCATTGCTTGGGACAATCCTCCTAAGCAGCATCCTCACACCCTTACCCTGAATGATACAAACCATATGATTGCGAGTGGCGCTGCTTTTGCCAGAAAATTCAAGAGAGATGACCCTGTTTTGGATAAGATTGACAAGGATTTACTTCACCGGAAGAATGGGAGCTTCACTCCTGGTGGATGGTGTTCTGGTAAACCCAAATGTTCCAAGGTTGGGGACCTGGACAAAATAAAACCAGGCCCTGGAGCTCATAGGCTGAAACGCCTCATAGCTAGGGTAGCTTTGAATACAAAGCTTAAACAAAACCAATGTAAATAGGTTTTGCAAAAGTTTCATGCGGGTTGAAAAGAATTCAAATTCGATCTACATGCCAGAAAACGGTCTACAAAAAATTGTTCTGAGAATGCTGAAGTTCCAGCTAAGGTCTCATTCTATCTTTAGAGTCTAAGGTGTGTCAATTTTTCATTACAAACTGGGGTGCCGTCACATTCTAGCATAGCACATCACTTTCCTTAGGATATACTCTTCTACACAGCCCGGAGATTTTCTGGAGTATTTTTCCCCCCCTATTCCTTGTGTCACAGGAAAATTATATGTTCCAAATAATTTGATCATTTTCTGCAGTTTAGTGTTATGATGAAAATTTTAAATGCTCAATTACCAGAGAAGAAATTACTTTTTCATCTTCTCAAGTACTGTAATGGAGGATGATGATCTCAAAGGACGTTGCGTGATGACAAATGGTTTGTGACCTCTCGAGTTTAAGTCAGGATGTGTATCACTTGTAATAGTCTGTGATAACGGGATTTTACTCGTTCATCTGGATTTCTAAAGGGTATTTTTCAGAGAGTTGTGTTTATTTACATAAAAAAACAAACAAAAAAATAGTAATGGAGGATGATGTGCAAAGCATGGAAGATGACATACGATCTGCCTCTAGTTTTCATCTTACCTATGATCTAAATTAAACATTATGTGCATAATTATGTTGTCATTTAACAATCTAAACTAAACCTATGATCTCTCTATTATTACATTTTTTTAAATCCCATCTCCAAATTATAGTCCATGATGTATGGAAAATAAGATTGTTAATTGTGGCGATATGGTTGAAACTAGTTGATTTTACCCTCGTACCCAGATGCATGTTTTGACAATTCGTGGCAAGTAAAATGTATTACAATTTCCTCGGTCAATGAAGTATGAATTCCACCATCTCGTTTCTTAGCTACAAACTTCTTGTTCTTCCAGTCGTCGAGTCATTAATGAGTTGAACGGATAGCTAGGTCTTCCATTTTCCTTTGGGCCCCAGTGACGCCTCTCGGCTTGTTTTGCTGGTCAAATATTTAAAGAGTTGGCGCTTTCTCGGACCAAGATAGTCGGAACATGATGATTGACTGCTGACTGTAATGAATTCCCCAACAGTCTCTCTCTCTGTGACTGTTACCTACTTCGGATCAAACAATGTATTGTTTAATTGTCAGTCATCCCTCCTCGTTCCTGGTGATGAGCTGGAAAATAAATCTTTTCATTTTTTATTCTTTGAAACTTTGATGATGGGAATCAGATGGGTATTTGCGGAGGAAACAAGTGGCTTGTTATTAATAGGGAAAAAAAGGTGGTGGTGGCATTGAAGAGTTTTTGGAGACAATTTGCCTCCACGTCTAAGTGGGTTCATAAGTCAAAATTCCTTGCAATTTCTCAAGTTTTCATTGCCTATTTGTCTGTGTTTTATGTTTTTTTCTTTCATAGATGTATTGAAATGATATTTTAAAATATTTTTTGCTCAGAAATATATTAAAATAATATTTTTTTTATTTTTTAAAAATTATTTTTAACATCAACATATAAAAATAATCTAAAAATATCAAAACTTTTTAATTTAAAATAAAAATCAATTATTTTAAAAAATATTTAAAAAAAAACATAGTGTTAAAGAATGTTACATCATTTTGATAGGCACAAGAGTCCACTATAAAGAATAATTGTTGAATAACGTCATTTTTGTCTTGGTTTTAATTCTGGTCCGTTTCGGAAATTCAAGCCAAATTCTGGCAGAAAAGTCTTAGTACCATTATGGGTGTGTTATTCCGGCCTTAAAATCCTCTTTATTTTGATTACCTTGTGATTTTTTTTCTTTCTAATTTTGAGATTATATTTGTATGACTTTGTGTTTATATTGTATAATTTAAAGTTAATTTATCTTGAATTTTAATTATGCTTATTAAATTAATATTTTAATTATATATATATATATAATTATATATGAACAGTATAATCTCGAAATGTCACGCCGAAACGCTCCGAAACTAGAATGTTCTGTTCCAATAGAAAAACCGGAACAGTATTGACAATTTTGATTGATTGAATTTTTTTGCTAAAAGTGCTACAATTGATTTCACTATGGCTGTAGAACACTGTGATTATGTGTTGGTGAAAGCTATTATTTTCCAGCTATGAGAAGTAGAATTCTCAAATATTCAGTGATGTTCATAATAAATATTCGAGGTGGTTTTCACATTTTCAAACTCTTTCTTTCCAGGGCAAAAAATCTTGCCCCACCAATCAGCCATAGCGAGTCAACTTTCATAGCAGCAAGCAAAAAAGTGCCTGTGCTTGTTTTACAACTTCCAATTATTTATTCTCCAACAACACTGTATTTTTTAATATAAAAAAATATTAATTATATGAGATTTTTTATTATAATATAAATTTAGTTGAAATAATAAATTTATATAAAATTCTTGTGAGATATATTTTTTTTTATAAAATATATGAATTTTAAATCAGTATAAATTTATTTGTTTAGTAGGTTTCAACGAAATAATTAGCATAAAATTACCATCTTCATTAAAAAAGTAAGAAGATTTAGATATCTGAAATATTCAATTTACTATATTAAGATTAGTTTATTTTACAATTCAATTTAAATCTAACACAAAAACAAAATATAAATTGTGAAAATACCTACAATAATCAAATAACAAAAATAAATAGTTAATTTTTTATCTAAAAAAAGAAGAAAATATAAATTGAAAATCTATCCCTACATTACAGTCATTATCATTACTATAACAATTAAAATTATTAACAACATTACTTCCCAAACAATTAAATTCATTAAATTTCCCTAAAAATAAATAAATAAAAGAAAAAAAATTACAAAAAAAATTAAAAAATAATAACTAAAATTATCATTATTATTTTTCAAACAATAAAATCATAAAATCATCTTATTCGAAGAACAAATAAAAAAACATAAAAACAAATTGAACAAAGGGAAAAAGGAAGAAATATTAATTTTAAAATGATCACCAATATAAATTAAAATTTCAGGACTAAATTGATTGTAAAAAACCCAGTAAGAAATAAAAACAAAAAATAAAAGCATAGATGCATAAATATTGATAAAAAATAAACATTGTCCAAAAATGACAACACAAAGGAATTAATATCGAATAAAAATTCAAAGAATAAGGACTGCAATGAAAAATAAAATATATAATTAATTCCAATCATAGGAAAAAAATTGAAACAATTAAAAACCCGGGGATCTAAACAAATAAAAGTAATTTTTTAAAAAAATTGCAGTGTAATTTTGTTAAAAAAAATTAAAGAAAAAGTATCGAAATAAAAAGTAGCATATATGACTTATTTCAATAGGAGGACAAAATTAAAACAAAACATATAATTAATTTTAATTAGACAAAAAAATGAAAACAAATAAAAACCTTTAGAACGAAATAAATAAAGATATTTTAAAAAATTGTTAAAAAATTAAAGAATAAGGACTACCATATGGCTTGTATATGTTGTGTTACAAACAATTTTTTTTTATGCTTGAGACATGACAAACATCTTAAAGATGTACCTTGTTAGAGATATAGCGAGGTGTGGTTATCATCTTACCGTTATGAGTTATTAAAAGGTTTTGAGTTGTTATATTTCACCACCATATGACTTTATTTGAATTATAGCACATACTGGAACTTTTGTTTGTGACATATCATGTGACTGAAACACCTAAAATAAAAAATCCAACCATTTTTATAATTGATTTGATCTTCAATTATCATAGTCAATGTTAATTCCTGCTCTTTTATGACAAAGGATGTCTTAGCATCCCATTAATCTTTAACCTACATTTTTAAACTTGAAATAACAACATTGTTTTATATAGTTTTTTTTAACCAACAATCTTTCTTCTTTCTTCGTATGACCACTCATCCTATAGTTATGTAATTCATTAGAGATCCTTGATAAAAGCCTTCTTTTGTTTGATAATTCTTCTCTTTATCACCATCGATATTGGATTCATCGTCAATATATCAATTATGGATTATGTCTTTGTGAATATGTCATTGCTTATTCCTACCATTGTTGATGTAAAGTACTTTCTTCTCAGGCTTCAATGAGACTCTTCTCACCTTTTAATGACACTCTTATCATTTGTTTAACAAACAAGTTCTAAAACTCGGCTGATAATGGTTGAGTAAATTATCCTTATACTATAATAACAAAACTTTGGTATTTGTGTTTTAAACTATGGATGATTATTCTTTTCATCCTGGTTTCTTCAATAGTTGCATGAGGTTCTAATTTAGAAATCTCACAAGTTGTTTCATCAACAATAACTTGTTCTTGAGAATATACAATTTTGGTATCATTTTTCTTTGAGAAAATACTAGCAAGGGTGTCCTATTTTTTTTGACGTTAGAACATTAGAAATGTACTCCAACATATCTTTAATTGTTTTCTTCAAAGCATTGTCGACTTTTATCTTTCCGCAAAACTTTATTAGTGTCTTTGGTAGGTTATCTTTGTTGAGGATTGCTTCATGAGCTATCATAGAACAAGTCAAAGAAGAAGATTGTCCAATCATAGTATCTATTTTTATGCAATTAAGAAATTGTATCCTAGTTTCTAGGAATTGGTTAATCTATTAGCATGTTAACAGATTGTAGCATGATTTTATGCTATAAGTTTGCATTCTATTTTGTTTAAGTTTTACTATATGTGTAAAGATTGCGACATAATAAGTAATCAACCAAGTCATTTTCTACATTCAATAAAAGCAAGTGCTAATTAACTTGATTCTTGTATGGATTCACTTGTGGTAACCCTCTTCACTTTGTTAAACAAAACACCTCAAAACCAACAATTGGTATCAGACCTGATTTCTTACAAGACTTGTGATGGATACTGAGGCAAGTTTTTCTCATATCTCTTCTCCAATCTTCAATGGAAAAAATATCAACTTTAGGTAGTAAGTATGGAAACCTACTTGGAGGCTCTAGACTTTTGGGAAGCTGTTGAAGAGGATTACGAAATTCCACCATTGCCAGTTAATCCTACCATGACTCAGATCAAGAGTCATAAAGAGAGAAAAAACAAAAAAAAAAGCAAAAGAAAAACCTTGTCTGCTTGTTGTTATTTCAACAAGAGTTTTCACAAGGATCATGTCCTTGAAATTTGCCAAAGATGTGTGAGATTATTTGAAGGGGGAATATGCAGGAGATGAAAGGATTCAAGGAATGAAAAGTTTCAAACTTATAAGGGAATTTGAACTATAGAGAATGAAGGATTCTGAGATAATCAAAGATGACTTAGAAAAAATACTTGTAATTGTCAACAAGGTAAGATTGTTAGGCATAGATTTTTCTGATTGCAAGAATTGTAGAAAAAATACTAGTTATTGTGCCTGAAAGATATGAGGCATCTATAACTACCTTGGAGAACACAAAGGATCTATCCAAGATCAATTTGGCAAAATTGATAAATGTTTTGTAGGCTCAAGAGCAATGGAGGCTGATGAGGCAGGATCATGACAGAAGGAGCTTTACAAGCAAAGTATCCTAATTCTGATAAGAGAAATTATTTCAAGAAAAATCAGGCTTTAAGCAGTAGTAACACTATTGTTTGTAAATTCCAGAACACAGGAAAATTTCTTAAGAAATTTTTTTCACCCTATCAATACTGCAACAAAACAAGACATGCACCATTTAAGTGTTGGAAAAGACCTAATGCAAAATGCAACAAATGTGATCAAATGGAACATGAAGCATTCCATGAAGCAATCACTTGCAGGACAACAATTCAAAGATAAAATGCAAATGCACAAGTGTCCAGTCAAGGCAACGAAGATCAAATGTTTATAGCTTCTTGTTTGTCAATCCAAACCTCCTCTGAACCTTGGGATCGACTAAAGTTGCAAGGTTCAAAATTGGTAATGGTGCGTGTATAGCAGCAAAGGGAAAAGGAATAATTGTCATCATCACAAAATCAGGTCCAAAACCTATTTTTGAAGTTTTATATGTACATGAAATAAATAAAAATCTATTAAGTGTGGGGCAATTGATAGAGAAAGGGATCAAGGTTGTTTTTGAAAAACATTTTTGTTGTCTTTGATGATGTTGGACAACTAATTTTGCAAGGCAAGATGAAAGGCAAAAGCTTTTTATCCCAACCATTCAAGGAGGAGTACTCAACTTTTCTAACAAAGCTGAACAACATGGAAGTGTGGCATAAGAGACTTGGTCATTGCCATCAATAGAGGATGATCAGCATGAAGAAGCACAATGTTGTAAGAGGAGTGTCTTCATTTGTTGATTTTCTACCAAATTGCAATGCTTGCTAATTTGGTAAGCAAAACAGGAAACCATTTCCAAGATCAACATGGAGGTCTACACAAAAACTTTAATTGGTTCATACGGATGTTGTTGGTCCTCTAAGCACACCATCAATAAAAGGTAATCAATATTACATACTTTTTATTGATGACTTTACCAGAATATGTTAGATATTTTTTTATGAAGAACAAGTCAGAAATAGTTGGGATCTTTTGGTGATTCAAGAAGAATGTGGAGAACAATTGTGGCTACAAAATTCAAGTCATTATGTTAGACAATGGCATAAAGAATATACTTCTTTAGAATTCAATGGCTACTATGAGAAAGCAATCATTGAACATCAATTGACTGCACCATACATTTCAAAACAAAATAGAGTCAGTGAGAGAAGGAAATGATACATCATGGAGATAGCCAGATGCATGTTACATGACAAGAATTTGCCAGACATTTTGGGTAGAAGCAGCCAACACAACTATTTTCTTGAAAAACAGACTTCCATCGAAGCTACTTGCTGAAAAACACATTTTGAAGCTTGGTATAATTACAAACCTTCACTAAGCTTTCTTAAGATCTTTGGCAGTATTTGTTTTGTTCATATTCCACAAATAAAAAGGGACAAGCTAGACAAGAAGGTTGTACCAGGAATCTTTGTTTGCTATAGTGTTGCATCTAAGGCTGCATCTAAGGCGTAAGAGTTTACCATCCTCAAATACAAAAAATGGTTATCACCAAGGATGCCCACTTTCAAGAAGAAGATTAGTAGGACTAGGGACAATCACAAATGAATAAGCAACCTTAAAAAGAATAACAATGAGAGTGGGGACACTCACAAAGAAATGAGCAACCTGCAAATCTATTACTAGATGAATTATTTGATGATTTACCAACAAGAGGCACTCAATCACTAGACGATGTTTATCAAATAAGCAATGTTGCCATCTATAAACCAAAAGGTTATAAAGATTACAAACAAAGTACAAAATAGGAGGAGATGACCATGATTGAGAAGAATTGCACATGGGAATTAGTTGACAGATCACAAGGAAAAAATATCATTGGCATGAAGTGGATATTTTGGACCAAATTAAATTCAGACAACACCATCAACAAGCATAAAGCTAGGCTGGTGGTTAAAGGGTATGCTCAAATCTATAGTATTAACTATTCAGACACTTTTGCACTTGTAGCAAGAATGGACACCACTAGACTCTTGTTTGTTGTTACTACTTATAAAAACTGGAAAGAATTCTAGTTAAATGTCAAATCTGCCCTCCTTAATGGCAACTGCAAGAGGAAAATTATGTTGAGTAGCTTGTTGGTGTTGTAATTCAAGGAATTGAAGACAAGGTTTATCTACTAAAAAGGCTCTCTATGGGTTGAAGCAGGCACCTAGAGTATGGTAGAATTAATGAGTATTTGACAAGTTTTGGCTTCCAAAAAAGTTTGTCTGAAGCAACTCTTTACGTGAAACAAATCGACAATGATGTGCTTATAATCTCACTTTATGTTGATGATCTCCTGGTGACCAGAAGTAACATAAAGCAAGTTGAGCAATTCAAGTTGAATGTAATGGAAGTTTTTGAAATGACTAACCTCGTCTTAATGAGCTTTTTCTGGAAATGGAAATCTTACAAGGTAGAGATGAAATATTCATTTGTCAGAAAAAGTATTTAATGGAAATCTTAAAGAAATTCCATATGGAAAATTGCAGACCAACAACTACCACAATTAATCAAAAGAACAAATTCAGCAAAGATGACACTGCTAGAGTAGATGAAGAGAAATTCAGAACCTTGATTGGGTGTTTGTTGTATCTAACATCAACTAGACCCAACAGACTTCATGCAATAAGTCTTCTATCTAGTTTTATGCATTGTCCTAGTGAAATTCATATGAGAGCAACCAAAAGAATCCTAAGGTACATCAAAGGGACCTGTAGTTATGGAGTAAAATTTTTAAAGTGTCAAGAATTAAGACTACATGGATTTTCTGATAGTGATTGGGGAGGATCCAATGATGACATGAAAAGCGCCTCAGGATTTTGTTTCAACCTAGGGTTAGCTATATTTTCATGGTCATCCAAGAAGCAAGATATTGTGGCTCAATCTACTACAGAAGCAGAATTCATTGTTGCCACAACAATTATGAACCAAGCACTTTGGCTCCAGAAATTGTTGTATGATTTGCATTTAGAAAAAGGAGCAACTGAAATTTCAGTTGATAATCAAGCAACTAAAGCAATTTCGTATAATCTTGTGTTTCATGGAAAAACAAAACACTTTAACATCATGCTTTATTTTTTGCTTAAGGTGTAGAATAATAGTGACATAATGGTGACATCAAGTTGATTTATTGCAAGTTTGAAGATCAATTATTTGATCTGTTTACAAACCATTTCTAGTAAATAGATTTGAGTTTTTAAGACAAAAGATTGGAGTTTACAGCTCCTGAAACAAGGAGGAGTGTTGAAGATAGCTTCATGAGCTATCATGGAACAAGTCAAAGAAGAAGATTGTCCATTCGTTTGTTTATGTTCTGCCTTTTCAATTTTTATGCAAACAAGAAATTGTATCCTAGTTTCTAGGAATTAGTTAATCTATTAGCATGTTAACAGTATGTGTAAAGATTGCAACAGAATAAGTAATCAACCAAGTCATTTTCTACATTCAATAAAACAAATTGTTATTGCGCAATTCAAAATTCTGTCTTGAACAAACAGTTACTGTTTTGATTCACTTCTAGCAACCTTCTTCACATTGTTAAACAAAACACATCATCTTCACTAACATTGACTACCTTTCATAGATTTTGGAGATATCATGCGTATTTTACCTTTTACTGTGAATTTTATTATTAAGGCCTCGTTTATTTGCTGGAAAATGGTTTTTTTTTGAAAAGTAAATTCAGGGGAAAGTGAATTCCGGGAAAGTGAATTTCGATGTTTGACAGTGTTATGGAAAATGAACTGGAAAACACTTTTCAGTGTTTGTTTGTGTTATGAAAAATAAACTGAAAAATAATTTATTAATAAATTAATTTTTTTTCAAGTTTATTAAAATAATGAGGAACAAATCTTACAAATTAAAAAGTTGAATGAGAATGAAATTGAAATTGAAAAAAAATATAATTTCATAAATTATCTCAAATAAAATAAATAAAGATCAAAATAATAAAGATCAAATCTAAAAAATTAAAAAAAATGAAAGGTGAATAAATTAAAATAATAATAATAAACATTTCATAAATTATTTCAAATAAAATAAGTAACAATAAAAAAAATGAGGACCAAATTTGATAGATAAAAATTTTCAATAAAAAAATGATAAGAAAAAAGCAAATAGCAATTATAAAAATAAGGACCAAAATTAATATAAAAATTAAATTTTAAGAGATGGAATTGAAAAATAAATATTCAAAACAAATTATATATAGCAATCAAAAGTTTGAGGATCAAATTTGATATAATCAACAAATAATGATATTTCTACATTTTTCACAACTTCCGGAAAGTGTTTTCCGCCCAAATTTTCCGGAAAACACTTTCCTGAAAACCAAGCCAAATTCTTCTTTAACTGGAGAGTGTTTTTCGTTGACCGGAAAATGTTTTTCGTTGACCAACTTTCCGGAAAACAAACAAACACAGGAAAATTTGAAAAGTGATTTCCCGGAATTCACTTTCCGGGAAACAAACACTGCATAAGCTTCATCTCCCCTTCAACAGCTTGAAGATTTGCCAAAATGTTGCAATAACAATTTAATTTACTACTTTTGAACCTGTGATTCGTTACGAACTGTAAGTGCCACTCAACCAACTTGGAAGCTGCTGTTCAAGCTGCTTCTACCCCGAGGAACGTGACCGCTGCTGCTGGAGGAGTTTTTTGCGACTATTTTACTGTTGCAAAGTCTACAGGCATGTTGCCTCGTCTACTTGCTACTGCTAGAGAAGTCTAATCGTTGCTGGATCATCTGCGCCAGGTGTAAACTGTTGTTGTGCATGCGTCTTTTTATTTTAGTTTCTCAGCTATGATTACTCCTCTTTTATAACCTCGGCCCCTGTAGAACAAAACTCACGTAGGCTACGTTTTATCTCTTGTTCTGTTTTCTTCTTTTCTTAAAGTTCATAAATAGCCTTAAGATCCTATGAAGCTAAGACTTCTATCTTTTATCTAGAAACCAATTAGCAAACTGTCTTCTAACTATAATAAATCACTGATCATAATGTTGCAGAATTCGAACAACATCAGAACATTCTATGAACCATTGCAGAATATACAAGACAAATAATATTTACTCTTCTTTTACCTGAATTCTATCAACAATAAAGTGAATCGAGACCATAATATCTCCTGTTCAATGGTTCTGCTATTATCTAATTCCAAAACTTAAAAAAAAAAAAAAAAAACAAAAACAAACTGGTTCTATATCCCCTATATAAGCAAGCAACACAATTTCCTTTGGTGAACATTATCGTCCTCCTTCCATTTTTCCTTCACTCAGACCATCTTTGGTCCTTTAAGCTAAAATCATGTAGTCTGGAGCGTAGACCAAGTCAAACCATCTCCAAGATTTTGATATTCCCAGTAGAATTTGCAGCAACCAATGTAGATGACTGGCCACGCCAACAGACAGAAGAGATAAATTGTGCAGCATCATCCATTTCATGGCCAGAAAGCGGGTCCGTGTTGTTAAACTTGAAGGACAGCACAGGCATGGGGAAAGCCTTGTGATAGACAAAAACCTATTCCACAAAAAAAAAATATTAAACTTAATGGATGAATGAATCTTGCATTGTACTATAATGTGCGCTGTAGAAGTCACTTCACTAGCATAGTTGCTTGAGTTTTGATGGGAGTTAAAAGTTGGGCAATAAAAAGAAAAAAAGGCACTATCACTATCACAATCACGAAAATAAAAGCAGCTTAAATGTTAAAATATCATGATGTGAGTGAAAAGAGTATGGCTATTGTGTTGTTTAGCAGCTTAATTATTATTACTTCCATTCTACTCCGTCTCCATTCCTCCCTTTATAAACTGATATATGCTTGTTGAACCAAGTCATGGAAAGGGGATAGAAGTTGAGTCGTGTCACCTAAAAGTCAATACAACCAATCCAATTCGTGTTACATGGATTAAACTCTGGAGCTCGAGGGAAAAGATCATGCGCTGCCAAAAAGAGCGCAGGTAAAGTGTTGGGATATGTCTTGAATTTCTAGCTCTCTAATTACTAGGCCCCATTTCCTTTTATCCCAGTTGGTTTGCTATGTATTAATTCTATAACTAAAAGGGTTGGGGTTTAGAAAAAAATCAAGTTGAGTTTGTGGTAAGGAATGGGTGTATCGGGGCAAGGGTTTGAGAAGCACATTCAAATTTCATACTGAAGCTTGGCATTGCCTTGCCTGTGGACGTAGGTCAATTCAAACCGAACCATATAAAGTTTATTGTGTTCTTGTTTCCTACTTATCTTTCCTTTACTTCTTGCATAAAAAGTCTAATAAAAATCAGTCATATATATTGTTTCCAGAACATTATATATCTTACAGCGGATGAATTCCAAGACGACGAAAAACAGAGGAAAAGGTCAGCAGCAGTCAAAGGGAAGATGATAAAGGGAAGATGATAAAGGGAAGAAAAGGTGAGAGAGTTGCATGCAGTGCTGTATAATGAGGATATTTGGTTTATGAAATTGTTTCCTATTATGGATACCGGCTATGTTTCTGTGTCCATTAAGGCAGGTGTTCTTATTTTTCAGTCAACTTTTCCAAGCAATCCAATGAGTTAACCCATTTGGATGCATGGAAAGCTCCACACAGTTATTCAAAAAGAAACTGAACATTTGACGAGGAAAAGTTGATTTTCCAAAGAAATTTCTATGTTATTATGCAATTCAAGTAACAAGGCTTGTCAAACAAGAAGAGAGGCCACGAGTTCTTGGATGGTTATTCCATCATAAAAAAAAAAAAAAAAAAGAGGATACAGTTAAGTTTGTTTTGCCACTGAAAAAAAACAACAATTTTATCCATTGAGGAAACGCGAGGTACTCTAAATGCAAAAGTAAGAAGATATACAGTACCTCATTTGTTTCCGAGCCAGTTGCAATGTAACCATCTGATACAGACAAACCCACAAAGTTCTACAGCACAAGCATACATAGATAAAAGATGTCAAGCATAGACAAAAGATAGTACATCAAACATGTAATAAACTATGAAATTGAAGCAACTTAACGTCAAATTTATATGCATGGTGAAGAAAAAAAAGCCCTTAAATGTTTCCTTCATTCGTTCATTGTTGTAGTAGGCATTTCAATTTCTAATATTTAACATGATTGACAGTCACAATAATTATGAGCATCCAATCCCTAACTTCAATGAGCAAAATATGAAAGATGAAACACAGACTATTCTAGAGCTTCATATTCAAATATAAATCCACTAGAATACTGCTATCAGAGCTTTCTGCGTAGCTGATTGAACTCAACAAATTTCACAGTAGACCAACACAAAGAAACAATACGATACGGTAGTATATTAACTTGCTATAATGAATTTGAATCACCTCGTCTGCTGCCAGTAACCCTCATTTGCAACGCTTAGCGGCCCTAGTTCTACCAACTATATAATTAGCATACTAGAAGATCGATTGTGCATTTTTATTAAAACTTTCTAAGGATCATATGCATTTTCCAAAACATACACTTAAAAAATCATAAGCTTACTTTTCAACCAAGTTAAGGATGTTTTGAAAGAAAATTCATGACTAGCAATACCATTATGTTTTCTTCGCAGCAAATCCTGATTTTAGTTCAACTTTAAACTAACCACAATTGGAACAGACAAGGGAAATTAACAGCTGATCAAAATGAGGCCATTTCTCGTCCAATATCCCTTGCAAAAAAGGTAAAAAATAGTACACAGATGCTAACTACTGTATGAGAACTGAACATACCTTTACATTCATGTGGCCTGTGAAGGATTGAAGGGGGCTATCAATAACCCTAGACGTGCCCATTGACAAATCCCAGAGCTTCAGCGTGTTATCCGTGGATGCAGAAACAAGATTGGTCATATCTACAAACTTCACATAACTCACAGTTTTATTGTGTCCAGTCAATGTACACAAAGGAACTTTCAAGTTACGGAGATCATAGTAATAGATTCTATGATCGGCTGAACCAAATGCAATAGAACGACTAGAATCCAAGGGAAATTGAACAGAGCAGACATTGGCTTTTGTTTCTATGGACCCAATACTTACTCCCTGCATAAGAAAACCAAGTATGAGGAACATATTATTAGATGTCAAGAATTAAATAAACACATTGAGAAATTATATAGCATTAGCACATTCATTTTCAAAGATGACATCCAACAAATGCAAAAGTAGCATTGCCTGATTGATACTCCATAGCTTGACTGAACCATCATCACTCCCGCTAGCCAGCATTGTTGGATCTGCTGATGAAAAGTCAATGGACCACACACGCCTCTCATGCTCTTTCATTTCTGTTACCACTTGACTCCTTGTTACATCCCATACCTGAACATGTTGAGCAACTTATTTACAATTAAGTGACAAAAAGACAAAAGGCCTCGTCAAGTATAAGATTTGATCCATTACCTGCACCACACCCTCAAAGTTACTTGAAGCGATCTGGCTTGAAATATATCTATTCCAACATATGCTGCTTAGCTTTGACCTACTTACCATTTCAACAACAGGATACTGAATATCACGAGCTTCATTTATAATTGTGTCACACTCAAATACTTTTATTTTTTTATTTACACCAGCAGTAGCGAAAAAATTTCCATCACGGTCAAAACTAAGTGAGCAGACTAGGTTTGAAGAGTTCAACAAATCCCCTTGCTCCAGGTCAGCCTTCACTTTTAACTTACTGAAAGATAGATACTTGCACAAACCCTCCAGGAATGGACTTATCCATCCACTTTGTCTACCCACAACAATAGAACCTCTCCCATCACCACTTAATTGTGAATTTCTAACAAATGGTGGTTTCCCTGGTGGCTTGACTGGTCTGGATCTTGTCAAAAAATATGCTGACTCTAATTTCTTAAAGTTCTTCATCAATCGAGAGCTTCTAAAAAGAGGACTTTCCTGTGATTCTAAAAATGTATCTGAGTTCTGACCTTCATCAAGATTATCAGCACATCCCTCTATGTTGGGAATCTGAAGACCTGAGCAAAATCGTTTTCGAGAACCCAAGCTAGAAGAATCATCAATATCAACAATGTTCAGGGGAGAGAGATTTGATGCTAAATGATTAGCCTCTCCTCTTTCTTTACATGTGCTTCCCTTTTTCTTAAGAAAAGTTTGATGCTTTGTAACTTCTTCAATATCAGAACATAGAAGAGAAACAGTATCTTGCAACTTATTAGCTGCATCCTGCTTTCTTTGTTGTAAGGGTAAAAGGAATTCCAGCAACAATTCCTGCTCCTCTATTCTCTCTCTAAGCTGTATTGCTGCTTCACGCTCTTCCAGATAGTCTCTCGGTTCATTAAGAAACTCGCTTTGCAGCAATTCTCTGTCATACAATACATGAGAGTAAGACCTTGAAAATTTGATTGAACAGAAATCAGATGAAATGTAAATCAAAGGTACATTGCTCAGGGTGCAGTAACCATAAGCATACGATGTGCTTGTTTGAAGACCTCGAAAAAACTCCACGCACACTTTCACATATCAAGGCAGATGCTAACATAAAATGTAAGGAAAGGTGAAGGAAATTAACATTCACCCCATTTTTGGACGACTACTTGGCTCAGGGTGCAGTAACCATAAGCAAAATGCAGCTTCTTTTGGCCACTTGAGCAGTAATTGAGGAGGAAGAACCCGATGTCTGAGACTAGACATAGTTCGACTCTTGTCTTCCCTTGAAGTGAATGGGCTGAACAACTGTTCACAAGTAGAACTATATCACATCAATGTAGACAGTAAACAGAAGAAGCTCTAAGACATTATTAAATGCCATTTAGATGATGAAGAACTTTCTACTTGAAATAGAAGTCAAAAGTGCAAAACAGATACAAGAAATGGTTTTGAATCCACTCTAATTTTGATCGTTAACATCATAAATGCAGCATCACCATTACGAACCTCAAAAAGAAGAACTCCCAATTGGTAGATGTCTGAAGCACATGAGCTTGGTGAACCAGCAACCTCTTCGGGGCTGGTATACCAACTGGACTCCATCAGCAATATTTGTTTCATTGGAAATGGTTGTTTCCTTTCTTCTCCATGCTCAACGTTCATGGTATCAAGGACTTTATTTTCTTCTGTTTCCTCCCCTAATGGTAAATCTGCTGCATACGCCGAGCTGGACTGCATGCAACTGGCTTCCGATAAAGCATTTGTTGGAGCAGATGCAGGCAGAAAATCTTCACTTTGTAACCTACTTCTCTGCTGGCACATGTCATGGGGGGAAGAAGAACTTTTAACCTCCACGGTTTGGCTATTCAATCCATCATCCAAAGAATCAGACCCAGAATCTGAGTAAGATGCGGACTCGATGAAGGAGACATGGTTAAATGATGACATGACAAAGCAAGAAGGCCGGACATTGTGAACAACAATTCCCTGTGAATGTGCCACGTTTACAACGTCAACTATTTGACTAAATATGTGCAAACATTCAAATTCATCAACAGACCGTTCTGGTTTGTCCAACCAATGCCTTAAGCTAACATCGTTCCACTCTATGTTTTGGACACAATGGTCAACTGCAGCTTCATCCTTGCAAACCCCAGATAAAGCACCAGCCTGGTTTTTGAGGTTTTGACGAGCCAGAACAACCCTATCAGCCTCCTTTCTATACACAGAATTGTGAGATGCAGATCTTCGATTCCAGTTGGAGACTACTGAAGTATTAAATCCCCTATAACTACCAGACTTCTGCCAAGCAGACTCAGATGAGCCCTCCATGGTTATCCCCCTTGGGCTGCATGTAAGCCAGAGCAAACACATCCAAGAAGTGGAGGAATTCGCCTGCTTCTACCACACTCGTTAACTTTCACCATTACCATCTTCAATCAACACCTCATTTAACAGAAATAGCAAAAAGAATCCAGCTTCTGATCAAGCCAAAGCTCAATAACTCAGCTCCTCAAATAAAAATACTAACCCTTGCAGGGAAGCGGACACTGAAGAAAATAAGATGAAATCTCTTAGCGAGCACACATCTCATGAGACAACCGCAACCAACCTAACATCAATAAACCAATAAAAATATATACAAAATCAGTAGAGAAAAATCAATACTAATATTATACTACACTCATTTTTCCTTTCCTTTCATCAAATGGAAATATAAAACTAAGTCCCTCAGTCATGCACTGTTCAACACCAAAACACCACAAAACACCAACACCAAAAAAATAATCAAAGACAAGTACAATAATATCCAGAAAAGGAGAAAAATTGAAGATACCCTTTTTACACTATAGAATTATAAACACGTACCTTGAGGTTTAATTAAAAAAACACATGCATCAGACCAACAAAAGCCCACCCTCAATAATATTATATACAGCCATTTAAAGGAAGAGAGAGAAGGTGGGGGGGATTAGTACCTGTAGCAGCAGCGATAATGGATATTTATGATCCTGCTAGACCAAAAGAGAACCACACAACACCACAAGACTTTAGTTACTAAACTCCATCCACTAAACACTACAGCCTCATAAATTCCCTCATTTTCCCCCACAACTTCAAATATAAAAACAAACAAAACGGCTCCACAAATGAAAAAATCAACATGTTTCAAATAAATAAAAAAGGGAAAAAAAATACAAATCTCTCTCATGCCCTGTTTCACTCTACATATTATATATTTCTTCATGAAATTACTATGATATTCTTTCTTTTTAGCCCACAAGCTCGTGGTTCACTCTTTGGCTCTTTATTTTCCCGCTTTATTCCATTAGAGTTACGTGGCACCACCATAGCCTCAACCTTTTTTGTTTATTTCTTTACAAAGAAGCCAAGAAGAATGGTAAATTTGAAAACTTTGTGGGCCACCAGTTGAAAAAAAAAAACATTTCTTGATGAAAATAATGATCCTGACTTTCTAGAACTGGGAACTCAAGCTGAGAAGCAATTAAAAGTTACGGGTTACAAGTGTGAATGATTAAACTAATCTGATGATGTGGTTCTTGATAGAACAGCGCGTAAGAAACGGATAGAGAATACTAAAGTTGGCAGCTCAGTGATCCAACAATATTTTACAACAAACACACATCATATGATGTTAAAAGAAGCTTATAAAACTATTGATTAATATAATGAAAGCACAAACAATGAAGCTAATAATAGTTATCAAATAAATCTTAAAATTTGGGCTTGAGTTTTGTGGCCTCTCTCCCTCCCTTTCTTTCTTTCTGTGATCCCATAGTTGGTAAAAAGAAGGCATAAAAGTACACAAGGAAGGAAGGAAGGTGGGTGGGTGGGTAGACGAGGTGGGTTTAATTTAAGGTAATTAAATTATTATTTTTGTAGTAATTACAGTACTATAATAGTTTGAGAGTTCGATTACGTGCGTTGGAGAGTTTGGTTAAGATTATTTTTAAAAATACATGAATTTTTTTAGATTGAATAAATCTTAGCTGCACACATATCGCCCATGGTTATTTCCTTGATCAATAATCCTTCATCATTGAAACAACCAATAATTTTATTTGTGGTGGGCAGTTATTTCAGAACATTGTGAACTTGAAGTGTGTTTACAGGTTCAATGAAAGAGAAATCTGTGAGCTGATGTAAGATTATCTGTTTATGAACGCGAAGATGATAGTTAGGCCGTCTCTGGACCACTGGTCCACCTTCCTAAAAATAGACCAAATTAATATAATGTGAAGAACAGGCTCCATTGAATGTGAGCTGTTGGAAAATCAAATCCACTTTGAGTTGCTAAAGGTCCACCTCAAAATTTTGTGATTTTCAATAAGATTCTCAGTAGATGCACGGGAACCCACATGAATTTCATCAAGAGGCTTCAGTGTGTGCGTGAAGGAGCCATGGTTGCGCTCAACTAAGAACTCTAGTTGTCCAATCCATAACCTGTAACTTTCTCCATCATCAAGCTAGAAAATCATCATACCAGCTGGTCTTGCTGTGATCGTTCTTTGCTTGGACATTTAAGATCAATATCCAGCTTCCATGGCAACCAAACGAGTGATTTCAAGACAAGGTTATCATTAATGCCGTTGATATTCTTGATTTTGGAACACATCGAAAATGAATTCCAAAACCATGACCAGGGGGAGAATTGTTGTATGGGGTGATGGCGAGGGTGAGAGAGGACGAGAATGGCAGGAGCTCTGAGGAGATCGGGATCTGGTGGGAATCTTGGATTCGTGAGGGAAAGCTTGCCAGATTGTAGCTCTGCAGTGCCATAAAGTAAGAAACTTGAAGAAATGAAACTGTAACCCAGCTGCGACTGTAAATTGGAGATTGCTTAGAAGAACAGGAGCACTTGCTGGAGCCCGAAGCTTCAAGAACTGATTTTTGAAGACGGCTGATTTTTTCAAATTGGCACCTTCTTGAACTAGGACCTTTAAAAGGTCAAAATATGAGGGCGCGTCCATCGATAAGCTGTCCCACGATCTTAACCATATGATGCTTCACAGGAAGCGATCCTTTAGTATGGACTTGAACTAGAATCTTGAGCATGGTGGACGCAGTATCTCTCTTTCAACACCCGAGGAGTAATTTCACAACATCCAGATGCTCTACAGATTATGGCTAATACATATGCTCTACAAGAATGACCAATAATTTAGAAAATGTGATGATAGTGGAAAGTAAATACATGTGATAAATTGCAGAGGGAAGAGATTTATCAGAGCGCTATAATCTTGTAGCTAAAAATGGCCACCAGCTATCTTCTAAGAACATGTACAAAAACTCCAACCAATGGTTTTTAACTCATTATATTTCACAGAAGGAAACCACCAGTAAGAGTCCCGGCAATGTTTGGTGCTTACGTCATCGACCTGAAACAAATAATGAATTGGTTGATATTTGGTTGCTTTCAGCCTGGACTTTTCTAACCCTTGCCTTGTCGAGGCGCGCTCGTCTAACAGCTTCTTGGATCTGGCGATCATGATCCTTCAGCATCTGATCCATGTTCCCCGATGGAACAACCAATGGACCAGAATAGTGAATTTTGTGACCCTTTGACCCATAGCCAAGCTGGATCCAAATTAACAAGTACCATGAATCAGGAAACTAACAAAAAAAAAAGGCTCCTAGAAAATTCAGTAAACTGAAATTGTAAATCAATCAGCTTGGAAAAGAAAATTATAAACAACTTGCATGATATGATGCAGACCAAGAAAAAGCAGCCTAGTTAAAAAAATTCACCAAAAGGTTGAGCAAAAAAGCAAAAAATTAAACAGACAAGGAAAGAAGAAAACTGTAGTGTGGAGACTTACAAGGACAGGATCTTTACTGTTATTTCTTCCGCCTTCCTTCCGGTGGGTACCTGCAACACCCTGTGACAGATGCTTTGGATACTGTTGGGCAAAGGATTCTGAGGTTTCCTTGAAGGATCCTGGAAACCTCGCCATTAATTTTGGAACTTCTGGTTGTGATAGGCCAGACCTTTCTCTGTGATCTTCAGATAATAAACTCCTTTGTGCAGCCTCTAAGCTTGACATTGTTGACAGGTCAGCCCCTGTGTAAATCTTTGGAGCATCACCGGGGTTTCGGCCAGCCTTTGCCCATGCAGCACAGTGAGAAAGTGGCCCAGAATGCGAGGCTCTCTTATGCTGATGACCCTGAGGATCCATGTTTGATTCTGCAGCTTGTGATGGTCTAGGAGGATCAATGGGAAAGCCAGAAGCAACTTCCTCAGGATGGGGATTGAACTTCTCACTCCGGCTCCTGGAATTTGACTGACCATGTCTTTTCTGTAATTAGAGAGTAATCCATTAATAAAAATCTAATTAGTAAAAATCAAATTTAATCAAATGGAGTACAAAGAAATAAAGTGAATCAGCAGTAAAAAAGTAAATCATGAAAATAGAACAGCAAGAACAATCAATTATTTAGGTAATAACGCTTAAAAGAGGGCTGGAGCAGCTCAAAAGGACAGAAGCCAGAAGTGGTTTGATTAAAAAAAAATGTATGACTTGCTGCTTTCAAGGCATAAGGAAGAAGGAGAGTGCGAGCGTGAGAGGACAAAAGAAAGAATCTAGATAAGATTTCTTGTGTCTAACAAAGTGCCTTTTGTACAAAGATGTTTTCTGTAGTGGAAAATAGCAATTTCCATGTGATCAGAATGGCAAGACGGCACATTACTTTATACTTCATTGTTCTGAGAAGAGTGCAGTAAAAAGCGTTCTAAGATTTGGTGTTATGACTGGCTTGTTTACTAGTTTTAGCAGTAAGAAGTGTTCTAAGATTTCGTGTTATGACTGGCCTGTTTACTAGTTTCAATTATAGAAGAGTTAACTTTTTTATATAAAAAAAAAAGAGTTAACTTTTTTTTAAAAAAAAAAAACTTCCTCTCTTCTGACCAATCTTTCAACTCGGCAACTCTTTGAACTTCACCGCGTGGCCCAGCAAACCTCACAACCATCTCCTAATCACAGCCCTTCCCCAAACATACACACACACATGCAAAAAAGTGTCCTGAGAGGGATATGGTTATCTTAAAGAACTCACCTGCATTGATAAAACTAGCTCAGCATTGGCATCAGGTGCTGGGACAGCTCGGGATTCTCTTTGCCCTCTTCTTTCCATGCTAGGTTTCTGGCCCTTGCTTCCTGCTGCTCCTTGTCTGTTTGTGTGAACAAGAAATGGGATTGTTAGCAAACTACACTATATCTACAAGCCATCAGTGATAAAAATGTGAAGGATAGTTTAGTGGATCAGTAAGAAGCCTACAATAAGCAATATGAGCCAGGGCACAATGGCAACTGTCACAACCGAAATACAAAATTATGTTAATAGACACTGCATTCATCTGATGTTGTTCTTAAAGCCTGCAACACACAGGTAAGGGCAAGCGACTTCTATATTTTAACAATGCCATTAACTGTGGCCAACATGCCAAAAAGAAAATCTTTTAAAGCCTTTTTCTGGGCCTTCGCCAGCAGCCTTACAACAAAAGATTAAATGAACAAGTAAAAGGAGAAATCCTTTTTTCTGTTCTTTTACAGTGTTTACCTTCTAGCTTCTTCATCTCGCATTTTTGCGTCAAACTCTTTGCTAGGAGGATAATCAGGCAAACTTGAAGGATCACAAGGAAGCGGCTTGGTTGTAAAGAACTATAGGAAAAAAACTAAACAAGTCAAATACCAATTAACAGCAAGCAAGAGAGAAAATTGTAAAATAGAACTATTAATACCAGTGCCAACATCAGCCAGTCATAACAATTATACACTTCTTATGATTTATTTATTTGTCAAAAAAAAGTTAATTAAGACTTCAATCAACTGTTCTGGATATGTTACATCAAATAAATGGTATTCTCCAAAATTATGTTAGGATTACAATATATATATATATATAGCTGTGCTGCATAAGAAGCTATAATATCAAATAAGAAGCCCAAAAATAAATAAATAAGATCAGTCAACAGAGCTACATCAAAAAGGCTGACAAATGGCATGGTAACACAAAAAGAACATAGAAGGAAGCATAGAAGGAAGCGCAGGGAAATGAAGGACGGTTCTCTTTTAATTGATCACAGAAAAAAGAAAACAAAACACTCATCAACCATCAGCTAAAATTCAACATTGTTCATGGTTGTCAAAAATTCACAAACTAAATGTTAGACGCCAAAATATACAAAGTGCATAAAAGAGTGAAATTGAAGGAGTCTTTGAGTGAGATCAAGGGACAGAAAATAAATCCTAAAAGCAAAACATCAATCGGCAACAGATTATTGACAAAAACTTAACTCCATAAAGTTGCATGCTAGCAGTGACAGAATGTGAAACACAATCACCACTGTGAAAACTGGGCTTGGGTGATTTTGTGAAGAAACAAAGTGGAAAGTATTGAAGGAGTAGCCACAAAAGTTTGGTGAGTTGATTAGTGGTGGAACAATATGATGAAGGGAGATAATGAAGAGATCTGAACCCTAATATGAAATGAGATGGATAAAGACCTGTCTATACTCATCAAGTACAATCTAAACCCCTTATGATACAACTCCATAGTTGTGTGAATCGCCTGCTATTGTGTCTTTACTGATTTGACCAAGTGAAACTGAATGTTTAACAGGATTTACCTCTGTCCAATTACATAAACAGAGAAACTTGTCCAATGGCTTTTAGATTGCAACAACATGGTATCACATGAATTGGAAGTAAAACAGACTTCAGTCTCAGAATGTATTTCAGTGACAATAACAAAAATCCTGGACAAAATTATTAGAAAGATTGCTTTAAAAATGAAAGGAATGCTAATGAGATAAAAAAAATGAAAAATATGTACTGCCATGTGTAGCAATAAGGCGATATGTATCACTGACCAAAAAAATACCAAGAGCACCATAATCACTTTCCATCTCGACACCATATCCCCCCACTCCCAAAGGGGAAAAAACACACACAACAAGCACAAAAAGGGAAGGAGAATTTGAGATACATGGTTCATGGATACTCCATACCTCGCTCCTCAGAGCAGAAGCTGCAGATCCACGATCTGCAGGATCAATGGCAAGCAGAGTCTCCATAAGATCTAAAGCTGGTGCTGGGAATTCCTTAAATGTTTCTGCAACACAGCGTCTATAAGGCTGCTGAGGCTTAAAGATAGTCGCATGAGGCAATTTTGATTTTCTCCAATAATCTTCAGAAGGTGAGCCACACAGCTTGAAAATTTTATGCAGCTGCTCCACCTTCAAGACAGAGGCATGCAAATTAATCATCAACATTTTATGAAGCTGCACTAATATTGTTTGTAGCACTTACATAGATTATAAGAAAGCAGAAAAGGGATCCAGCATCTTGTGATAATTATTCTCTCTTTCAATCTTTTCTTTTTGTTAAATCCTGTTCTTTTTCATGTTATACGATTTTTGCAAAAGGATATAGAAATTCAGATGAACCAGCCTGTGTTTGGTCTTCACTTGCGGCGGTCTCTTTTTAAATAAACTTTTGCAATAGATTGCAACACTGCTAAAACCTATTCTTACTCGTGTTCCATTATTTTTACCTTAAACCAAATTTATATAAAAATAAGGTACCCTCCGAGGTTAAAGTAAGCATCAAGACAATGGTTAACTATGATCAACACCCATGATTTGTCAGAGGTGAGAACTCATAAGGTATTATCACCTAGTGTTAGTGTCAAGTGTTTGAGTAGTGGAAAGTGCATGACTATTGTTTCCTGAATTGCCCAACAGCTTGGAAGGTGGAGTTGAGTTTCTAAATGCTGGAGAGAATTAGGCACTTCTGTGTAATTCAACAATCTTCAAAACAATAGCTATCTAGAAGTTATCATGGAATAAAATTTGTATCTGGCAATAATTAGTTCAAGATTGTACTCAGGAATGATGGCCCATGAAAAATAATCTGCATCGCAGCATATTATAACATGAAATAGCAAGCATCTAAGACAAACACTCTGTTTGGTGGAGAACCCTAAAAGACAAATTTTTTTCCTCGAGAATAGAAAAGGAGAGATACCTCAGTTCTCCCTGGCATAATAGGCTTGCCAGCATACAATTCAGCAAGTATGCAACCTGTACTCCATAAATCAACAGCCAACCCATAGCAGGTAGCTCCAAGTAGAAGCTCCGGAGGACGGTACCAAAGAGTCACAACTCGGCTTGTCAGTGGCTGAACCTGGGCAGGATCATAAGAACTTGCTAGTCCAAAGTCTGCAATTTTCAAGATACCATTGTTGTCAATCAATAGGTTGGAACCCTTTATATCACGGTGCAGAACACCACGGCTGTGACAGTGATCAAGTCCTCGTAAAAGTTGTTGCATGTAACATTTCACCTGCCAGCATATACATATTAGACCGTAACATCCAAAGCATACAAGCATGAGTCAGATATCAAATCTATTCTACCTTTTAAGATTGACAATTTACACATGGATGATCTTGGAGTATACGGAGCATGTAAAACTAGCAGATGTAAGCAATACAATATGCATGAATTTCATAATTAGCAGCTGATAGCCTGTCGCAGAAAAATGCAAATGCAAACACCCATTGAATTGGAATCTTTTAGAACCAAACTGACAAATTACCTGGGCTTCTGTAAACTTCAGACCTGGGTGTGAGGCAAGCCCAGCCAAATCATGCTCCATGTACTCAAACACAAGGTACAAGCTGCATGACATCCTTGATGTAACCAGGCCTTCTAACTTTATTACATTAGGATGGTCAAGCCTGCGCAAGATGTGAATTTCCCTGGCCATGAAGCGAACGCTCTCAGGTTCCAGGTTATCAAACCTTACTTTCTTCAAAGCAACAATCTTCTTTTGATCAAGGTCACGAGCCCTATAAACATTACTGTAGGTTCCCTGACCAATCTGCATTATAATAGAAATCATCAGGTGAGGGAACCAGATCCAGAAAGCAGGTCATTTCAGTTTTAAGAAGACAGCAGTAGATAAAAATAACAGGGCAAACCATTCTACAAGAGCTTGTGGGACCTGATATGCTGTTGTCACCTACTCAAAATTATACACAAAAAAGTGCAAATAGAAGTCCATGATATCCAAACAAGAAATGCTCAACAGCAAACCTGGCCCCTTGACCCTAGCTTTAAGAGTAAGAAAATATAATGGCCAGGGACACAGGATACAGATTTGCACATTCAGACCAGCCTATTCATGCAAATCACTTCATCCTTCAAGACTAGAAATTTGAAAAAAATCTGCCAAATTAACCAAAACAGAACACCAAAAGTGGGGAGCAGGAAATTCCAGCTACCGAAGTTGTTGACAAGCATCCATTTCTTGAATTATGCTGTAAAATTAACAATACATTTTAAAACTAAAAGTTATAAGCTATCTGTCCATATAATAGCAGCTCCCTCTTACATCTGTAAACACTACGGTAAAATTGAAGTTTTTTTTCTTTAGGTGAGAGGGGCAAGGCATGAACTCCAGATCCTGCTCCCTCTCCCCTAATTTTAACAAATTACTGCATTTGGTCCAAACTATCTCGGCAAAATTGAAAAAGATCTGTTACAGACAGTGTTGATACATGGAACTCATCTTCATGGACCCAACTACAGTTCAGTTATAACATAAACACAATGCAAGTTAAAGATCATACCACAGTTTTAATATTCTGAATTTTGTTTACTGTTCTTTCCAAATCATATTTGTTTCAAAGTTCCCTCCTTCAGCACACTAACGCTAATTGACGGGCAGCTTATCAAAACTTGATTCACTTTCGATCCATTGTATCTATTTTGATGGATAATTATCTAAATGTTATGGGTATTCCACTAACTACAGTAAAAACGGTACATTATCAAAGAATGGTGCTTCTCAAGTGTTCCCCAATACTTAGTAGCTCTTAAATTTTCTTAATAGCCTCTTACATTAACTCAAAGCTCTTGAACTCAAACATGGAGACTTTCTATTTTCTGATATGGCAATCTCTCAAGCCAAATAAAAAAAAAGTCTACCTACAAGAAAATCATTCAAACCTTAGGCATCACTAATTCCTACACTGTGATTGCATAAACATGGATCTTTCTCTGGTGTAATCAATATAAGCCATTCATATTCAAACTCTTCCATATCCATATTGTCTTAAGCCTCTCAAAACTGTATGCTTCTCAAGCCTACAAGCTCTAACAAATAAATTGAACTTTTAACTAACATTTGTTTAGAAGTTATCAAGTTCAAAGAATCCTCCATTAATCTCACGCGTTAATAACGAGCGATGCAGAGCTCCTATGAAAGTTATAAATGAGCCTTCCTAAATGTATGTTTTTGCCATCTTGCTTATTTAGAAATATAACAAGCATACATACCCACACAAATCCCAAGGTAATGATAATTAGAGCCCATTTGGTTTTACATTTCAAAATCGTTTTTGAAAAAATTAAAAAAAAAAAATCTTTACTTCAAATTAAAAAAAAAAAAATTGGTGTTTTCATATCATTTTGATGTGCTGATGTCAAAAATAATTTAAGACAAAAAAACGTTATTTTGATGCATTTCTTCACAAAAAACACTTTAAAAAGCAACCGCTATCACAATACTAAACGAGCTCTTGATAGCACAAAAAGTTTCGTAATTTTGCTAAATGAATTCATACAATTTGATCATATTCAATGGTACATACACTCAAATCCCAAGGTAATGTCACCTAAAGCCCATTTGTTTTTGCGTTTCAAAAGCACTTTAAAAAAAATATTTATTATTACATTTTACTTTACTTCAAAATTCTTTTGTTGTTTTCAGATCATTTTGATGTGTTAATGTCAAAAATGATTTTAAAAAAAAAAAACATTATTTTGATGAATTTCCAAACAAAAAACACTTTTAAAAACAACCGCTATCACAAGACCAAACGAGCTCTTGATAACACAAAAAAAAGTTTCATAATTTTGCTAACTGAATTCAAGTTAAAGCTATAAAATTTGACAGCACACCATATGCAATGTATTTTTCACCATCTTACTTATTTATAAATATAAATTTAACAAGCATACATACTAGCACAAATCTCAATATAATGTCAAAAGTTTCATTATTGTGCTAACTGAGTTCAAGCTAAAGATATAATATTTGACAACACACCATATCCAATGAATGCACACGTGAAAATGCTAAAAAATGTAAGCGTCCAAGAAGGTTCTGATTATAATTAGCGATCATCTCTTTGTTCATTGCACTATCAACTAATCAAGGTGCCAAAGGCATGTTCTTCAACCAAGTTTGAATTGATAAGTTTTGAAAGTCATAAATGGAATCTTGCTTGCAATAGAGCAGAAAATCATAAACGGAATCTTGCTTGCAATAGAGCAGAGCTTACCAAAACACATGTCAACATTGAGCTTGGAGAGTTTTTATAAAGTTACTTTAAAAATGGAAGAAGAAAAAAAGGTCATCAATAATTGCAGGACATGTTCTAGTGATAAAAAATGTGATATAACAACAAAACAAAATGGAGAAAAGGGCATACCTTGTCCAGCTTCTCAAATGAATCTGCACGTCGTGGTAACCAACCTTTGATTGCCTCTCCAGCCACAGCAGCTAGCCAGGAAGGCCACCCAGCTGCAACCTGTTCCCCTTCAGTGGCTCTCGGTATGCTGCCCATCCCTGGGTGGTGAGAAACTGCATACTCTAGCTTGTCCCTCTTCCTATCAACATGCTCAACCCCGTGCACTCTAAGAGGCTCATTCACTTGATTAGCAATCAACATTGCCCTGCCATCATTACTATCATATCGATCTTTCGCTCTATATGCTTCCTCTTTCCTTGAAGTGGTGGCCCTTGATACCCTCAAGTCAGACGAGGGCTTACTTGAAAGCCTCTCTCTAGGGCTCTCCTTGCTATCCTCAATTGCAGAGGGTTTACAGCACATGGAACCCATTATGTACCTAAACCACCTCCAAGAACACCGTTCTCCTTTGGAATCAATAATTACTCTTCAAAAATCTCATCTTTACACTTCTATCTTCTTCCATTCCCATTTTCACACAGCCAAATTATACTTCATAGAAAATACGCAATTAAACTATATATCTCAAAATCAAGCACCAAAAGAGCATAAGCAATTCCCACTCAAGATTCAAACTTTAAAACAACCGAACACTAAAACCACACAATTTTGCACAATAACATAGCTGTGACTCAATGACTGCTCTTTTGCTGTAAAACTTCCATTTCCTTATCAAATCCACCGACTCCTAATCCATAAAAAGAAACATATTTCCTCAACCTACAACGCTAAAACTGACATGCCTAATCTTTTCAGCTATCGAATCTGGTGATTGAAAACCCTCCAACAAACTCACAATTAAACCACAAAACAAACCCTAAAAACCCAATAAAAAAATATAGAACCCAAATTACCAAAAACGAACAAACAAAATCTAAAAAATGTAAAGTGCTGGAAACACTTCAATATAAAGCATGCAACTTGAATATGGAAGCCAGAATGGTAAGGATTAATATCATTGTGAAATGAGAATTGAAGGACCTCCTAGAGATGGAGAGATCTAGGGAGTGAGAGAGAGAGAGAGAGAGAGAGAGAGTGTTGAGTAGTGTAGACTGTAGAGAAGATGAGTAAAAAGGACAAATGAGAAGAAAAAAATTGTGTATATCATAAGATTATTATTAAATTAATGAATGAATGAATGCGATGGCGCGTAAGAACAGACAGGCTTCTAGAGAAGACTGAGAGCTGAAGAGTGAGTGAATACCCCAATGCGTAAGACATTCTTGGTTTGTGTCTTCTTCTATTCCCACGCGCTCTGACTCTTGTATTCCTTCTACTTTCCTTCTTTTAAAAAAAACAAAATTGTGGTTTTTCCAAAATTATTTATCATTTGACGGGTGATCTCTCTTTAGATTTTTTACTGCCAGTTTATACCCGACTGAATAGAGTAAAAAATATATATAATTAAACAAATATATATATATATAATTAAACAAAATATATATATATATAACTTAACTTATAGTATAGCCGGATAAAAAATGAATGTTACTATATTATTTCCAATAAAAAAAATTGTGTATATCATAAGAGTTTCTCAACTATTTATAATATTATGATGATACATAATTATATAATACAGGTGTCGAATATACAATATTAATGTTTAAAAATCAACAAACCTAAATTTTTAGAAATTCTTTTAAGCAAATATATGGTAAATGCATGTGTGATGTGAATATTTTTTTAAAATATAAATTAACAATTTAATTTAGATCAACTAATCTTACAGGGTCAAACGAGCCAAAATAAATTGAAAACCATATGTGGAACTAGTTTCATAACATATAATGGTTATTCATTAGCTTTCTTTTTCCCAAATTGTTTTTTGTGACTCTCATTTCTCAATTACAAAGCCTAAATATGAGCAATATAAGTTCTAGAATAAAAAATAAAACTTAATTTTCAAACTTAATAACCCAAAAATGAAATTAAATTCAAAAAAATTTTAAGGCACAAGGGTCCCGGCATATTGTTTTTGTTTTTAACATAAGGTCTATTTTTTCTATTTCTTAATTATATTCTCCTCATTTTCAATTTTTCTCAAATAAAAATATTCTAAGGCAAGAATTTTTTCAAGATTGAGATAACAAAAAAAAGTAGATCAAAATAAATTATCACCCTTTAATCTTAATAAATACAATATTAAAAGATCAAATTAAAAATAAAAACACAAATCGATAATCAAAAAAGGGGGAAAGACCAAAGTTGAAACCATATTTGTTAAGAAAAAAACTTGTTAATTTTTCTTTGCGTCAATTTGGTCCCCTCATTTTTATGCTCTTGAAAACAATAAAATTATTTTTTTCCTTATGAAATTGAGCACTAATACTTTGCAAATATGTGTTTTATAGGATTGTGTTAAACATATAAAAAAAACAAATAAAATATATCAACCATAAACTCAAACCCAATTAATATAACATAAGGATAGTTTAAACAAAAATTGATGATGGAAGAAAAAAAAAAGAAATAAGAAGCAAAACATCATGTGACTCTATAGAGTTTTGAATCATAATAAATAATGATTGTCTTGATGCTTTTTAGTTTTTAACTAGATGTAGACTCGTGCTACACCACGAGACCATATTGTTGTTGTTTGAGCTTAAAAAATTATGTCTAGATGATGCAACAAAAAGTTTTGAAAAAAGAAAACAAACCTATGACATGAGTCATAAACTAAAATGAGTTAAATATGTTGAATTTATTTTAATTAGATAATATAACAAATAGACAACTACAATAAATAAGACAAAAGAAGTGATTGTGATAACCAAGAAAACAATTTTTTTTTTAAATGAAAAAAGGTGTAGCTCAATTCTCAATCAATTAAATATGGAATTATGAAATTGTGTAAAAAAACAAAACAAAAAACTAGCTCAAGTTAACTCAATTATGAAGTCCAATTCTAAACAAAACAAATATTGAATGGTGAAATTAGATAAAACAAAAAAAAACAATTTGCAAACAAAAACCAAAGCAATAAAATAAAAAATTATAATTACAACAATAAGACTCAAATATGATATAAGAATTAAATTAAATCAAATGATAAGGGATAAAGTTGAAAAATAAAATTAAAAAATTATCAAAATAATAAAAATCAAATTTGATATAAAATGTCATATAGGACAAAATGTTAAGGGATGAAATTAAAAAATAAATAATAAAAAATATTCAAAACAAATAAAAGCAATAAAAAAACAAAAACCATGATTTAAATGAAAAGAAAATGTAGAACTTTTAAGGGTGCTTGCCTATTGTTTTGCTCCGCATGTACCCATCGATAGAGACATGCACCATACATGGCTGCATTTATTTTTAGACTCATCAAAAGAAATAAATGTCTTTAACTCCACATGATATTAATAAAATAAAATAAAAAATCCCTAACTCGTCAAAATAATAATTACATCGTGCTAATAAAGATTAAAAAAAATGGAAATTCTTTCCCTCGCATTAATTATAACTTGCAAGTGAATGGTTAAAAAATTAAATTTCATAAAAAAATTATAAAAAGAATTGAAAAGAGAATAAGCAAGAAGATTTTATAATGTTTTATAAAAACATATAAAACATATATTATAGCTGTTTGGAGGCGATTGCGTAGCTTTTAAAATGATTTTATGCTGAAATATATCAAATGATATTTTTTATTTTAAAAAATTATTTTGACATCAAGACATTAAAATAATTCAAAAAACACCAAAATATATTCATTTAAAATTAAAAATAAATAAATTTCATTAAAATAGCAGTTGAAACACTGATCCAATCAGACTCTATATACTGGAAAGAAATAGAATTGACCGTGATGGAAGTCCTGGTCGGTCCATTGAAGGTCCACGAGACCTACCCATACCATCTCATCTGTTACCGAACAATAGCTGTCAATGTCCATTAAATAATGAACAGGAAAAGGCATGCATGAGATTTATGGCACTGTCTTCTGTAATCGAGACAGAGAAACAAGTTAAGGGGACCCTTTAAGCTTAGGCATGGTTTCTCGTATGGTCCATGTTTTTTTGCTATTGAATTTATATATATATGTAATCACTTCACCTGAACTAACATCAATTGCCAAGTACAAGCCCCTTCTATGAATCTCTTTTAAAAAGTAGGAAAGGCATCCCCTGTACGAAGCTGTTTGTTTGTTTGTTTATGTGGATGTACGTCTTTTGACATTTATTTTTTTATTTCAAATGAATTTTTTTTTATGTTTTAAAATTATTTTGATGGACTGATGTTGAAAATAATTTTTAAGAAATAAAAAAATATATTATTTTGATTTATTTTTAAATAAAAAATACTTTAAAAAACAATCGTAACCACACTCTTAAACAACAGCACTACATCTATATGTCTAATATTTCTTTTTACATATGTAAAAAAGAAAAGAATCCCCAAAAAATGATAACATTTTAAAAAGTGAAAAACAAATGTATGTATGTATGTATGCATGCATGTATATTGGGGATATATTATAGATGATGAGGCTATCTATCCTAAACCGTAGCATAATTTATTTACTTTTTTCACCTGTAGCTGTAAGGTTGAAGTGTGATTATATAAGATAATATTTTTTATAAGGCCTCCCATAGAATTCAAATGCTCAATCATAACTCTAAGAAAAAACTCTCTTGCCGACAAGAATAAATGATTTATTTTTTAGTATTTTCGAGGTTATTTTTTAAAATATTTTTTATTAAAAATATATATTAAAATGATATTTTTTATTTAAAAAAATATTTAAAAACATTAAAAATTAATTAAAAATAAATAATAAACAGGGTTTTATCCTGTAACAACGAAATTTTATTGTTGTTTCTTAAATTGAGGGCAAAAGACCATTTTAAATATGATTCTTAAAAACCAAAATATCCAACTAGGTCCCTCATCTATGGGATATTTACCCACCAATTCCCAATTTATTTAATTATTTTATCTTGTAAAATCATTAAAAAAAATGTTTATCTTGATATCATTTTTGCCTTCATGGGGATTAAGCAGTGCATTTTTTTATGAGGACCCCGTAGAGAATATGATAGTTGTTGTTGTTTAGGGTGTTTGTTTTTGTGGTATAATCGGATGTTGTAAAAAAACTCAAGATAATATTTTACTGTAGAACCGAAGCTTCACGGAAACTTCGGGGGCTGGGGAAAATATTTTAGTTTATTATTTATTAAACTCAAGATAATATTTTACTATATGTTATGCTGGTATTGCAGATAACTTCATGTATATATTTATAGCTTATGATGAAATGACAAGTAGTTTGATGGTAGAATAAAAACAAGTGTCTAATTTACTTTATTATTATTAATTATATTTTATTATTATAATTATTAAATATTTAAAAAAACAATATATATATATATATATATATTAAAGTAATTTCACAAGTTGAAATATTTGAAACTACTTTTCATTAACCTCAAACTCAACTACAGTTTTAGCTAAACACTTTAAAAATTATTTTGAACCGTAACTAAAGTGCTTTTTCAAAATTTCAACTACAAAAGCAAAAACAATATCAATACTCGTTATCTTTGATTATACTAGATGAATGAATGTCTTGGTATTGCCAACATATTTTTAATAAGTTGATTTTTTAATTATAAACTCAAATTCTAATGCATGTATATGATAAAATAGTTTTCAAATTATATATCAAAACACATAAAAAAAAAATATTCTAATGTTAATAAAAGAGAATGTCATGAAATTGAAAGACAAACATATTCAAAGATATATAATCAAAAAAGTAAACAATATAACTGGTCAAAACTCAGAGAAACAAATTTCTAAAACTCTATATATTTTTTAATATTGCGGTAGTGATATCTTGGATTGACATGTATCAACCTGAATTAATCTATCATGACTAGAATTATGAACCTATCTAAGTTTAATAATTTTATTTTGTTAGGACTATTTTTTTTATTTTAGTTATACAAGAACAAAAGTAAATCATCGTATTAAAGCAATCACATAATATATATAATAAATGAATATATGGGTTGAATAAAAAGAATGTTAGTTGATATTAAAAAAAATATATCCATAATCATATTTAAAAAAACAATAAAAAATAAATTATATTAAATAAGAAAAATATCTAGTTTGGTTACCCACGCTCCTGGGGTAGTCAAAATCGCGTGTCAACTCGCAAACTTGTACGAGTTTGCGAGTTGGCTCAGAAAACCGGGTTGAACCGGTAGAAAAACCGAAGCGGTCAAACTCGATCCGATTTTATGAGTTCAAGAATTCGGCCTTCGCATCTGCGCTTTGCTCTTCGACTCTTCGTTCATTTCAATTTCGACATACATGACACACCCGTTCTCTTCTTCCCCAAACGCAAAAAACCATTTTCCCTAAACCGTTCATTTCGATTTCGTTCAAGACATACTACACATTTTCAGCTCGAAATTCTCAACGACAAAACACCCAAATCATCGACCCTAAACCCCAAAATCTTCTCTTCTCTTCTCAGCTAACCCCCCAAATCGTCAACTCTCAACCTCTAAATATTCTCTTCTCAGCTCAAAACCCCTAAAATCGTGGATCGTGAAAAGTGACTGTGGCTACACGGAGCTCACCCTCGCATGTTTGAATAGGTTCGAGTTAGTTCATCATGATTTAAGGATAAAAGATACTCAAACAAGAGAATGTAGGATTACCTACACCGGAAGAATGATAGTTTTTCTAAGCTCATAGAGTCCGAGCGAGAGGGCTTTCATGGAGAAGATGCAACTGTTTTCCGAGTAGGAACCGGTAAGAGATGATAGTAATCGCATATTTACAGACCAAGAAAATGATATGAGAATTCCATACTGTTTTTTATATTCCTGGGTTGGTATATATTGACAATATTGTGTTTGATTTGAAATTAAAATAAAAAACTTGTATTATCTCAACTAAAATATAAGACTTTGAATGAACGATAAATTAGCATAAATTTTAAAATAAAAACAGATTATAAACTGAACTTCGTGTATCCATTTAATTAAATAAATTGGGAATCATTTATCAATTTTAAAACAGAATCGACAATTGAAAGAGTCGTGAAAAATGAATTTTAATCCTGTTCTTGAAGTCGAAAACTCGGTTAATGGGTATCTCAAAATTAGTGAGAATTAAACTTTTCTAACACCTCCTCTACCTCTCTGTTGTGAATTGCTTTGTGTCCTTTCTTTGATTGTTATATGTTCATGCTTGAAGGTCCAGCCTCTTTGTGTGTGTGTGAGTTGCATGTTCATGTGCTCAAGGTTCATTTTCTTTCAGACTTTTATTTGTTTGCATTGAAGGAAATTAAATTGATAGGAATTACATTTGTTGGATGAGCTATATATTATTAAGATATTTGTGTTCATTCCTCGTCAAAATATATCATGTGCGTGGTCTCAATTGAAAAAGAGATGCTTTCTAGTTTGATGAGTTTTAGGGTTGACCAGTGGATTTCTTGAAAATGAAAAAAGAAAAAGAAGAAAAAGAAAAGAAATGGAATAGAGTTCAACATATAGCAAGCAATTTAAGTAGAACCTATGGTTAGATGTGAACTTATAAAGAAAATTCATCATCTGGTCATACAAATTGGTTTTGCAAGTAACAAACATGCTCTTTATCTATAAAAGCACTTGCTCAAACATGCATTTAAATGAATTGCAGATTACATGGCATCCATAAAAACTATCAGTGGCAATAGACTTGATGTGGGATGGCAGCATGGTATAGATATTGAGAATACTTCAAGAAAAGTTCAATGCAAGTATTATCAAAAAAAAATTAGCGGAGGCATTTATTGTTTCAAGCATCATTTGGCTTGCACTCGAAAAGATGTTGAGCCATGCCATCAAGTACCAGCAGATGTGAAGCGAATGATGTTAAAGGTGTTGGTGAAAAATCTAGAAGCATCTAAGAAGAAAAGAAAGGCTTTTCAGTTTTTTAGAAGTGGCGAAGATGCAGACGAAGATTTTGAAATTAGCTCAATTAACAAGGAAAAGAAACCAATAAGTGGAAGTGGAAGTACTCAAATGACCATCAATCAGATGCTAAAGAAGGATATTAGAGAAGAAACATGTCAACAAATAGCAAGGTTTTTTTACACTAATGCTATTCCTTTTAATTGTGCTGAAAACCCTGAGTTTGTTAAAGCGCTTGAATTAGTTGCAAAACATGGGCCAGGATTTAAGCCTGCATCTTACCATGATATTGGAGAGAAGTACTTAAACAAGAAGTAGATTACACAATGCATTTGCTTGATGACTATAAGCTGGAATGGAAAAAACAGAGTTGCTCAATAATGTCCGATGGATAGACTGATAGGAAAAGACGCTTTATTTGTAACTTTTTGGTTAATAGTCCTAGAGGAACTTTTTATCATCTATAGACACATATCATATATCCAAAACAACTTTTAAAGTATTTGAGATGTTAGATGCTATTGTTGAAAGGATTGGAGAGACAAATGTGGTGCGAGTCATTCATCGATAATGCTGTGAACTATAAGGCAGCTGGGCATTTGTTGATGGAAAAAAGAAAAAACTTGTATTGGACACCATGCGTTGCTCATTATATTGATTTGATTTTTGAAGATTTTGAGAAGAAACTAGAGGTGCATGTTGTAACCATTGGTAAGGGGAGGAGAATCACCACTTATTTCCATGTTGAGAAAGTTCACAAAACGATAAGATTTGATCAGGCCTGCTGCCACTCGATTTGCCACTGCATACTTGACTCTTGGATGTTTGAACGATTGTAAGATTACACTGATGTCAATGTTCACTTCCGTCCAATGGAGGTCAAGTCGGTATTCAAAAAGTGAAGAAGGGCGGCAAATTCAAAATTGTGTTTTGACAACAAGTTTTGGCATGATGTCTCTGATTGCATTAAGGTAGCATATCCTCTTATAAAAGTTCTTCGATTAGTTGATTCATATGAGATACCGGCCATGGGTTTTATATATAAAGCCATGATGGAAGCGAAAGAGAAGATATAAGTGAATTTTGGAAATGTGCAAAAAAGGTGCAAATTATCTATTATGTCAATTGTTTATTTAATATAACTATTTTTTTATCTTATGTTATTTAATGTTGATGTTAATATCCTAATTTTTATTTTCTTTTGTAGATATATGCCTGTATGGGATATTATTAATGCAAGATAGGAGCTTCAACTTCACAGACCTTTGCATGCATTTGCTTATTGGTTGAATCCTCATTATCATTATATTACTGATTATAAACAAGATGTTAATATTAAATATGGAATGTATGACTGCTTGGATCGGATGGTGCCTAATGAGGTAGAGAGGGGTAAAGTTGATTTACAACTTAATATATTCTCGGAAGCAAAGGGGTTATTTGGCATTGAGGCTGCCAAAAAAGCAAGGGATAAAAAGACTTCAGCTAGATGGTGGGCTTGTTATGGAGATGAATGTCCAGAGCTACAAAATCTTGCAATTTGAGTTCTAAGCTTGACTTGCAGTTCATCTGGATGTGAGCATAACTGGAGTGCGTTTGAGATGGTAAGTTTTTTTCAAAAAAAAATATTGTTTTCATTTTTTATAAGAATCATATATTTTATCAATTGTGAATTTTTTTTATAGGTTCATACTAAAAGAAATCATCTACAGCAGAAAAAAAAAAAATGAATGACTTGGTTTTTGTGATCTGTAATTTGAAAATGAATGATAAGGACAAAAGGCAAGTCATTGATTTTGATGACGTTGTAGATGATCTTCCATCTGATGATGAATGGGTGACTGAAAGAGAAGGACACGGTGGTTCATCGAACATTAATTTACTTCAAACTATTGATAGTGCAACACGAAGACAAAATGGAACAGAAGACGATAGTGATGAAGATAATTTTAATGGTGTTGAGATGAGTACTGAAGCCACTGAAGATTATTTTGAAACTTTGCATTCAAGGAGTTTAGAGTTCAATAATGTTGGAGCTCAATCTCGTACTAGCAATATCGCTGTTAGCACCGGTAGTACTAGTAATCTTTTTCATTGTGATGCTATTGATGCAATTCCTGGACATAGTGAGGGGGGTGAAACTGAAGCTGATTTTAGTTTACATTGTACGCCAGCTGAAGATTTGTTTTAAATTTGTTAGTTTTTAACTTATGAACTTTTAGGGACATAATTATTTTGTAATGTGTTTTGAAGTTATTTTACATCATGTATGAACCTAAACTAATTAAGTTTTATGTCCATAATTATGTTATTTTGTATTCAGAAATATTTTACATACGATTTTATGATTTTTTTTTCTCACACGTTTTTAGCTGTGATTTTATGATTTTTGTACAGATAAATTCTGGTACGATCTTACGATTTTACAATCCGATTTTTCGAAGCCCCTTCTGATTCGTGTCAAAATCACGATTTTGACAACCTTGCACGCTCCATTGTGGGTCAGATGAAAAGTCTTTTACCATAAAGAAATGAATAACCAAACATTTCCAACACATTTTTTAATTTATAAAAGAATGGGTATTGATTAAAATATAAACATAAAAGTTATTTTAAAAAAAGACATATAAAAGGTATCGATTAAAAATATCAAAAGAAAAAAAAGAAGAAAACAATGAGGTGAGACAAATCAAGAAATAGTTCACAGTCACACGTGGGCATTTGATTTTTTTAAAGTCAATGTCGTCTACGGTTTTTTTTCTTCTTCTTCTAAAACTCATTTTGAACATATTTGTTTTTACCCAAACCACCATAGAAACTTTGTTCAACAAATCCATGATCTCTAAGAACACAAAACCCCATCTCAAAACTTGAAACTAAAGGTCTGTTTAGGAGTACGATTGCAGTAGCTTTTCAAAATGTTTTTCATGCCAAAATACATCCAAATGATTTTTTTTTATTTTTAAAAAATTATTTTTGACATCAGCACATCAAAATGATTTAAAATTAATTTTTTTTTTCCATTTAAAATTAAAAAAAAATAAAAAACTGCGGCACAACGGGTGAAATGTCATGTCAAACATCTTCTAAATGTCTTCCAAAGCTTAGTCCCCCATAACCAAACATATTCAAAGTAAAAATCACATAATTTGAACTCCTCAAATCATAACATCTTATATAAAATCAATTATTTTGATGGTAGAAATCATTGTCTTGACAACTTTCATTTTCTTTGTTGGAATTTAGTGAGTTTTTCTTTATCCTTCTATAAAAAAGATTAAGAAATACAAATTATAACCCAAATATTTTTTTTTAATAAAATAAAATTATATAATTATCTAATTGCTAAAAAAATGAGGACTAAAATAAAATTTTTCAGATAAATTGTGAATCCATTACCTATTTTACATTGAGATTTTTACTTCAATCTTTAGCCTTGCAATTCAACCTTCACTCATAAAAAAATATGCATTTGAATTAAAAAATCTTAATTGTGTAAAATAAAAGTTTCAACAATCAAGTTATATTATTTTAAAAAAAATATTACTTTGATATGTTTTTCTTATTCAATTTATGCTTTTAATATTTATTCTAAACAATTTTAAAAATACACTTCCAATATCCGAATCGTTAAAAAAGTAAATCTTAAAAATAAAATTTAGTATGTATAAAATGTAATTGTGTAAAATAAAAGTTTCAACAATCAAATTATATTATTTAAAAAAATATTACTTTGATATGTTTTTCTTATTCAATTTATGCTTTTAATATTTATTCTAAACAATTTTAAAAATACACTTCCAATATCCGAATCGTTAAAAAAAGTAAATCTTAAAAAATAAATTTAGTATGTATAAAATGTAACTCATTATTTTTTCCAGTTTTCATTTATTATTTAATTATAAAATTAAAATGTTATTTATGATACTTTATTAATTAAGTTTGTTTTCCTGTGTCATTACCTATTTTTACTCTTAATATTTTGCACATATTCTCAAGTATATATATATGTGTGTGTGTGTGTGTGTGTGTGTGTGTGTGTGTGTGTGTGTGTGTGTGTGTATATTCAATGCAATTCAATAAATTCCCATCATTTTATAATTCCTTTTCCTTTTCCTTTTCATTTATTTTATTGTATTTAGTGTGCCAAATAAAAATTAAAAAGAGAGAAAAATAGTAAAACAAAAACAAAAACTTAGGAGTGAAATGAGAGGTAAGGAATAAAAATATGATCGAGATGATTGAGGACAAAAACAATAAAAGACTATAAATTGTATAATAAATAATAAATAGAGAATCAAGATGAGGTTGAAAAAATGTTTTTTTAAAGGAACCTAACAATAAGGAGATTAAATAAAATCTTCCAATATTAATTTTCATGTTTGGACAAAAACCTAACAATATAAATAGACATCAATAAAATCTAGATAATGAAAAAAAATAGAAAAAACCTTAAAGGAGTTAACTTTTGAAACACATTAACTAAAAGAGAGAGAGAAAAGAGAAAAAAAAAAGAGAAAAAAAAGAGAAGAGACATAAAAAGGGGGAAACCTAACCACATCCTTTTCATCTTCTGCCCCTCTCACACTCACAACCACCAACCATTTTTTTTCCTCCCTCTTCACCACTATAGGTTGTTTTCGTATAGGCTGGTTACTTGTCCTAGATTGTCTTACAACTGTATTTCTTGCATTTGTGGTTTCGTGTAGTTTACTCTTCCTTAAATTAAGAAGCTAGCTTGGTTAGTTGTGTCACTTTCCCTATATATAATGTTAGCCTATAAATGAAACAAACATAATACAAATTGAATTTCAATGAAATTTTCCTTATGGTATCAAAGCGTGATTCTTAAACCTATCTTTATATTTGTTTCTTCCTTTAGTGTGTCTTTGCTAAGATGGCAAATAGCAATCCTTTTGCATCAGAGGCAGAAAGCTCACCAATTACAGCTCCTTCTAATCTCCGTAAGATTGAGATCAACCCAAACCAATGATTGAGCTCAATATTATTAAATGAATTCAATTATCTTTCTTGGTCGAGAGCAGTTACTCTTGCTCTTAGTGGAAGGTCCAAGCTCGTGTTTATCAATGGAAGCATCGAAGTCCTAGCTATCTCCTTTCCCAATTATGAATCTTGGTTATGTAAACACCAAATGGTCATGTCCTGGCTCCTCAACTCTATGGAGCGGAAAATTGTTGAAATATTCAGCTATTCTAAGTCCTCTCATCAACTATGGGAGACTGTCAAGGAGATCTATAAGAATCAAAACAATATCGCTTGTATCTTTTAGCTCAAACAAGAAATTACAATCCTTCAACAAGAGGGTAAACCATTTGTTCAACTTCTCAATGGCTTAAAAAACAAGTGGAATGAGCTTGAGGTGTACCGTCTACATACCACAAACACAACTGTGCTTTTGGAGAGAGTTGGAGAAGACAAAAATTTCAGTTATTATCGAGCTTAGACTCCACATATGAAGATCTTCACAATTACATCCTCATGAACTCTGAGCTGCTATCCTTTACAAGTGTTTGTGCTACAATTAAACGAGAAAAGGTTCGAAGAAAGGTTATGAATATTGAAACTTAGACAAATATATCTAACACTAGAGCATATTTATCTAATCACAAACACACTGAGGAGAAAGTCTACAAAGGCAAGAGGCCAGATTTAAAGTGCAACTATTGCAACAACATTGGTCATGTGATAGAGAGATGTTGGATCCTTCACCCCGAATTGAAGCCTCTCAAGTTTAAAGACAATAAGGGCACTCAAAATAAATTCCAGACTTCAACTTCTAAGGCTAATCAAACAACAACTTCAAACAAGGGACTTCAAAGATTCACCTCCAGTCCATCCGAACTTATCAATGAATTTGCTTCCAATATTCAGAAAACAAAAGGGAGTAATGACAATAGAGAAGTACGCAATGTGGGAAAAGAAAGCTCAATTGCCTTGCTCAACAAATTTGCTAAATTTCTTGTTGAAACTCAAAACTGTTCAACAAAAGAAAGCTCAAGTACTCTAAATGCTTTTGCTACTACTCTAAATGTTAGTAACGTGCATGATTTTTTGGTCATAGATTCAGGTGCCACTGATCATATGACAAATCAACTTACACACTTACATGATTTTGAAAAATTGAGTAAGTCATCTTTAGTGTTAGTTGCAAACGGTAAGGGTGACATTGTCATATATAAAGGAAAGATCAAGTTACTCTCGGATAATATTTAGTCAATGGCTCTTTTTATCCCCTCATTTCCTTTTCAATTGCTCCCGGTTGGAAAAATCATAAAGTCCCTAAAATGCCTTCCTATATTCTCTTCATACAACATCATTTTTTAGGATATAGCCACCAAGACAATAATTGGTGAAGGGATCTATCTTGATGGCCTTTATTACTTGTTCAAAGATTTTCAAAATAACAAGGGGTTTTAAGTTAGTTCTAACTTCAGTCCAGATTACAGTTTGTGGCATCAACGTTTAGCTCACCCCTCAAAACATGTTCTATCTATTTTGTTTCCCAACCTGGTTCAACAACAGACCATATATGACTTTTATCAATTGTCTAAGTCTATTAGGTTGCCTTTCAAGTACTCTAAGTCTCGAGCTAACAAACTTGTTGAAATTGTAAACTCCGACATCTGGGGTCCAACCATTGAATCCTTTGATGGTTATAAATATTTTATTATATTTGTCAATGATTTCTCATGAACCACTTGGTTATATCTCATAAAATTCAAAAGTGATTTGTTAAATGTTTACAAGGACTTCCATAATCTTGTTAGAAATCAATTCTCCATAAAAAATCAAACACTATGATCTGATAATGGCACTAAATATATGTCCCACCTCATGACACAATATTTGAGCACACACGGAATCATTCACCAAACAAGTTGTGTGGGTACAACCCAACAAAATGATCCTCAAATTTTCCAGGATGCAACTCTTTAAGCAGTGTGGAGAAAGGAAATGCAAGAAGAGCTGCAAGCTCTTAATGACAACAACCCTTGAAGTGTTGTTAAGCTCCCCAAAGAAAAGAAGGTTGTTGGCAGTTGATGGATCTATAAAACCAAGTTTCATTCCGATGGATCTATTGAAATACACAAGGCAAGATTGGTGGCGCGGGGCTTTAATCAAACATATGGTGTAGACTATAAAGAGACTTTCGCTCCAGTCACAAAAATGAACACAGATCGTGTGTTATTATCTATTGCAATCAATAAGGCGTGGCCTGTATACCAAATGGATGTGAAAAATGCATTCTTGTAAGGGGGTCTTGAAGAAGTTTTTATGAAACTTCCACCTGGTCATTCTCAAGGCAATACTCTTAATCTGGTTTGTAAACTACACAAATCTATTTATAGAATAAAATAATCCCCACATTAATGGTATACAAAGTCGAGTTCAGTTCTAGAGGTAGTCGGCTTCCAAAGTAGCAATGCAGATTCTTCTCTATTTGTTTTAAGTGGATCAACTGGAAAAGTGGTGGTTCTCATATATGTTGATGATCTTATTGTCATAGGTGACAATGCTAATAAAATTAACAATCTTAAATTTTATTTGAAGCGAAGCTAGTAATCAAAGATCCGGGAGTCTTGAAGTATTTCTTGGCTTTGAAATGGCTACTTCGCACAAAGGGTTATTTTTAAATCAACACAAATATGCTTTTAATCTTCTCCAAGAATTTGGCATGCTTGATTCAAAACCTCGCTCGCACTCCTTTAGAAAGTAAACTCAAGTTTGACATGAAAGGTGAACCTCTCAATGACATCCACTATTATCAGAGGTTGGTTGGTAAACTTATCCACTTAACTATCACCAGACCCGACATCACATATGCAATAAGCATTGTGAGTCAATTCATGCATTCTCCCACCATGTTACACTTGAATGTGGTTAAAATAATCTTGTGGTATCTTAAAGGGTTTGTTGGTCGTGGTATACTTATGAAAAAGAATGATAATGTTCAAATTCTTGGGCACACTAACGCCGATTAGGCTGGAACCGCTTGGATCGAAAATCAACCATACGATATTGTGCTTTTGTAGGAGGAAACTTGGTCACTTGGAAAACAAAAAGCAAACAGGCATTGCTCGCTCAAGTGCAAAGGCAGTAATATAGGGCAATGGCTTCCACAACTTGTGAACTTATATGGTTAAATGGTTACTTGTCTAACTTAGGTTTTTGTCATAATTAATCCATGCTTCTCTTTTATGATAATTAAGCAGACACTTCATATCGCCTCCAATCTTGTCTTCCATGAAAGAACCAATCATATAGAAATCAATCGTCATTATATTCGTGCTCACATTCAATCCAAGGTAATTCAAACTTCAAACACAAGTACACTCGAGTTATGATCAACTAGCGGATATATTTATCAAAGTCTTGCCTACAACACAATTCCATCAAGATCTTTAAATATATGCAAGAACAATTTCAATAAAAGTTTGGATACTAACAAATAATTAAAAGGAATGTTTAAATAAAGACTACATGATATAAAGTTTTTTTATCATTTTAAAAGTATGGCATCACAAGAAATCCTTATCATTATAAGCTTTTAAGGTTTATTTGATAAAATACCAAGATTATGATTTTTAAAAACAAGGCGTAATGTAATTTGCTTCTCAAAATCTAGTTGATTAGAACTTGAAAAAAGAAAATTGGTTTGTACAATAAATTGATAGACCAATTTTTATACATTACCCCATTTTTGGATGAAATAAAATCATGTTAAAATATATTGTTTAATGCATTAACTTTTTATATATTTTTAGATGAAGGGAAATTTTAAACTACATTCCCAAAGTATATGGACAATATGTTAAATCATTTCATATATTTTAGTATGATTAAAGTTTTTAAATTTTAACTCCAAAATGAATGAATTAATATATTTTGATTCATTGTATAGGAATGTTTAATAATTTTTATGCACTTATTATGCAAATTTCGAGCGCTTAATGAAGTTTCTCATGTTTAGACATAAAATGACAAGGAATGAGAAATAGTTCATAACTTCATATCAATAAGAAAAAGCATTATCTAAAATATGTAGAGGACTTACCTTTTAGACTTAAATTTTCATAAAATCAAATAAAATCCCTATCTATAAAAACGCTACAACAAAGTACCCTTAGTCTTTGATAAGTAATTCCTTTTAGAAATCAAGAACACAAAAGTAGTTATCAAACTTTTGATAATTATTAAAAGATTCAATAGTACAATTCAGGTTTTAAAAGCTTGATATTTCAAAACAAAATGATGAAAGATAAAGAGCGTAGAGGGTCAAGAAACTCACTTGTTTGAAGAAAAAACTCCTTAGATTATATAATTTAAAAGAACTCATCATATTAAATAACTTATTATAAATTGATGATGGCTTTCTATTGCTCTTATATGCTAGTTTAAACACAATATTTAACAAATATTTTACCATATCCTTCTAAGCATCATCATAAAAAAAGTTTGAATGCCTATATAATTGATTGAGTCCTACCCCTCACTACTTAAATTGCTTATTTTTCACTAGAGGTTCCTATTGCCATGACATATAATCTAACTCAAGTTGTTGACCTTATATATGATATCACCTTAAAAGTAAGACAATTGAAAAGATGAATTATACAATTCCTATTTATTTTAAAACCATTTTTTTAATCTTTGAATAAGAAGACTTTATCGATATTATATAAGCAAGTTCAACAAACATTAATAAAGCACTTGAGATTCTTAAATTTAATTAAATCTTGAATTAAGAATAATGAAAAAACCATTGATAAGGTTTTATTATCATGAACTTTTCAAGTGCCACCATCTAAGATTGATATACATTTTACGCTCAACATTTACTCAACATATTCCTTTAATACTTGATAAATCCCATACAATCACCCACCGTAAGAGACATGATTCAAATATGTAATGTGAATATCATAATGAGATCTCAAATCTTTCAATTAAAAATAGTAAAAACCTTAGGTATAAAAAAAGTTAGTAAACCAAGGTCGAATCACATCTCTTGAGGGAAATACACAAAATATCATCATTAATCTATTTTTAAAATAGTAGATGCTTGACTAAGATTATGAAAATCGCAAAGGATCAATGTCACCAAACCTAAAATGTTTAATAGAAGAAACTAGTGTTAAAAATAAATAAATAAAGTGTTACAAATTGTCAACATGTTTTTATGATTGAGCTTTATAAATAAAGTCATTTATTTTCTTGTTCAAGAAAAAAATGATTTGTTTTACACTTATTTTTCATCAAATTGTATTTTTAATGAAGTGTGCATGTTTTTATGCCTTGTTATTGTTATAAAACCAAAAGATGTTTGTTTGAAAGTTACATAAAATTCATTTAAAATTGGTCAAACATGAAAGATATTTCATGCATATTCTAGAGGGAGTCCTATTTGTAAAATCTCATTTTACATTTCCAATAAAATATTTGAGCTTTAAAATATTTTTCTTGGATAATAACCCAAACTAAGATAACCGTTTTATATAGAACCCTATTTATCGGACCCTTTCATGAAAGCTTCAGGGAAGATCGAAAAGAAACATTTTCTCTTCAAGTCGATATATGAGCGAAACTTCCTTCGTCCCTGAAGACAATCAATAAAAGAATTTGCTAAAAAGAAATAAGAGAGATATGAAAAGGATAAAAGTATTTTAAAAAGAGAGGAACCCCCGCCTTCTAGGTCTCCCTAATGATGTTGAAAAGTCCAAAATTAAAAATAAAATATCAATGATAAAGAATACGATAGAACATTGAGTATTGAAATCGAGGTGAGATTGATCACTAAAATACCAAAACCAAGGTGGTAAGCCTAAAGCATATCCATATAAAATAAGTGATCATATGCCTTTAAACTCTTAAATATATTTTAGGTTATGTATGTTGCGATGATTTTTTTCTCATGCTTCGCACACCGCCATCCCGGATTTTGGGGAGACAACGACGCGTGGTGAAAATGAGGGGTGTGTTTTATGGTCACAAATTACGATTATAAATATTAGGAGTCACCACCAAGTATTACGGTTACTATGAAACCTTTTGGTCCATGAGAGTCCTATGTAAGGAGATTTGTTGTGCAAGGAAAGACACATCACCTCTAGTGAACTCTACTTAAGATAAACTGCATTGTTGCTTTATTGTTCTTCTAACTTCAAAAATTTTACATTGCATTTTCAAAAACTATTTTTTGTCTGCAGGTATACTTTACAATGTAATTTTACACCATAGTTAGAAAACCATTTTGTTATCTACCAATGTACTTTACAATGTAATTTTACATTGAGATAGCTAAAATAAAAATAATTATTATATTTTTTATATATTTTGGCCAAATTCCAATGGATAATCATAAACTAGTTATGATACCCAATTTGTTTTAAAATATGAGAAAGATACAACATGTTTTTATAAAAATATGATGAGAAAAACATTGAAGTTTAGCTATATGCACAAAAAACAACATATTTTTATGTTTTTTATAATAATAATAATAATAGTAAAAAAATATTTTTTTTGTCAATTTGTATTTTTCATTTTTCATTAATTTTTCTTTTTTTGGTGAGTTGTGAGCCTAGGTGGGTCGACAACTTGTCCTCGAGGGGTTGGGTTGGAAGCCCAATCGGTTTTGGCCTAGGCTTCAATCCTCACCGATTAGAAACCCAAATGTCCTAGACATATGGGTCGGGCATGAAGTCAGTCGCTTACTCGACCGGCCCGCATGAACGAGGGGACGTAAATTACGTCCTGCTGCTAACATGTAGAGCGAGAAAGACGATGAAAAATTGATTTTTGACTATGATGAAAAGCGTACTGTTAGTACCATTGGTCGAGAGGGTCGAGGTGATGATTTCGTCATGGTGGCGTCATCAAGCTGTGGTCGGAGGGAGATTCCAAAGTCATCGGGGTTTGTGTTGTAGTTGCAATAGTGACCTCGCTATGCGAGTGTGGATGGGACGCTGGTGTGGACAGGAGGTACACAATGGTAATAAAGGTGGTTGAATGGGCATTAACGGTGGAGAGAGAATTCGACGAAACTGGTTCTAAAGAGAGAGATTGCAGACCAAGAGAGAGAGAGCTGGTAGTCGGGGACGCTGGTGTGATTTTTACTTTTTTTGCTTGTTTTTGCTGCTAGAAATCTCTGTACATCCTCCCGAATTTCTCCTTTTTCCCTTGAGTTTCCTCTAAGTTTTTCCTCTATTTTTCTCTTACGTCCTGGTCCCCTCCTTTTGCAACTATGAGCAGGGTATTTATAGGGAATGAGGACATGCATATTAGTGTGTATATCACCTCCGAAATTTGCAGAAGGCTAAGGTCTGCAGTGTCGTGCCTTGCTCGCAAAGAGCCTTCATGGAGTTGTTCTCGCGACTGCTCAAGTGTCCGAACAAGTGAGGAACCTGCAAATTTGATTTTGGGAGGGTGAAAGTACATTTTGGTCCTTAAATTTATAATTGTTCTAAATGCACCCCAATTGGCTTTAAACTTACAATTTTATGCAATTATACCTCGTCGAATTTTAATATCAACCTTAACTTCACGTGCCATTTTATTTTGGTCCCTAATTTCTAATTTGTGCGATTTAACCCTCAATTATTTTCAATTTGACCCCTAATTTGTGGAATTGGCTTGGAAAAATTCAATTGAGTCTCGAAAATTCCAATCTTCTCAATTAAGCCCAAATTAAGCTTACACATTTGATTTCTTACCAATTAAACCCTTAATTAACTTGGTGTGACCAATTTAAAATATAATTAAGTCCTTGCACTTAATTAAATCCTTGAATTGGATCCTAAATTAGTTCTCGATCCTAATTAAACTTTAAATTGGTCGACGATTAAATCAAATCAACCCATAAAAATATAATTATGACTTTCAACTTAATTTTACACAAATTTGTCTAATGATAACTTATTTTTGCCTTAAATCTGCATTTTCCTCTATTTTTGGGACAAAAGAAATACTACTAGACTTTCAAAAACAACCAAAATTTTCACATTGATTTTTCTACCAACACCGACCTTTATTTATTTTATTTTTGTTATTTTTGGATAGATCTTGTGGAGTAACCCAGAAATTGGGTTATGACAATGCACATCATATTTTCTTATTTCATAAATAGGAACTCGAACTTACATTACATGCCTCTAAAGACTCATTTGATTAAAAATACTTTGTTTTTCTTAAAAGCATTAGTCTATAAAGAAAACAAATATGCGTATAAAGCAAAATCATGACCTATTTGCATGCTACATATTATTCTATTCAATCATGAACTTTTACCAATAAATAATTAAAGTTAAAATAATATGAAGCAATATGCTTCTTTTTAAAAGCCAAAACACTCTTTATCAAAATAAGATTCCATTAATGAAGAACATAAACGAGCCATTTACTTTTCAAAAATAGCTAGGATTTTTAGATAACCTTTTTTTCAATTATAACTATCACTCATTTGTCACGTGCCAACAAAAAGCCCAATACTGCATAAAAACATTGAATAACATGTTTTGGATCATTAACCCAAAATCTAAATTCTCATTTGATTAAAATTATTTTCAAATTTTTATTTTAATTATCCCATTTCAACAATTGGAGTTATATAAACATAGTCATTAGAAAATATGGCTTAATACTAAAATAAGTAAGTTGATTTCACGAAAGTACATTATAACAAAAATTTCTTGTTGACTAGATTTTCAAAATTTACGATAAGAATGATGATGATGATGATTTATGTGTGTTCTATAATAGCCACTAAAAAAGAATTAGATCAATTAGGGCAGTTCTATTTAAAGAAATTCATGATTGTCACGATGGCTAAATGGTGATTTAACAAACTACATCACAAGCTAAAAATAGTTAAGGAATCATCTCACCTAAAAGCTCAAGCTTGTAGGTGAGGCCCTATAATATGATTATATAAACTCTAACACATCCCCTCAAGTGAAAGCCCTTTGTGCTTGAAACTTGCACAAACCCACATTGCCTTGTGCTTGATTTTTTTTTATCAAATAGAATGGGGGTGGTGAGATTCGAACTCGTGACCGCTCGGTCAACAAGGCTCTGATACCATGTTAAGGAACCCTATAATATGATTATATTATACTCTAACAAAAATAGTGAAGATAATGAATTCACAATGATGATGGAAAATGATTAATGGACAATTACTCTCATACTATATTTAAAGAAATGAAAAACATGGTCAATATATGCCAAACTGAAATAATGAACATGTTGTAGTTATCATTAAAAGTATTATGGATGCTTCACTATATCAAGCAAAACAGTGTATAAATCCTAATATTTTTAAACCTAAAGATTTTTAAAGATGAAGATGATATTGAAAAAAAGGTTAAACTTTCAAAATATGTGAATTTTATTTCTCCTTTATCCTTAGGAAATATCATCTAAAGATAAGTTGACCATTGTTATAGAAAAAGAACTTAAGTTTTATCTTTCATTGCTTTAACAAAATGCTTATTCTTCTCTTAAATTTGAGGTTGGTAAATCTTTATTAGACCATTTTCAAGCCTATTGCAATGATAGCATTTTTTAAAATAAACCAACTTATTGACTCTTTTTCTCAAACAAAACCTATTAGTAATGAAATAAATTTTTTCTTAAGCTCATTGGTTTGAAAATAATTTTCTTTTAAATAAAGCCCAATAATTCAATGTATTTTTTTTTCCAATTTAAAACCATTAATTTAGGGAGATTTTCTTTCAAATAGAACCCATTAATCCTATAATATGTTTTTCAAGCATAGTCCATTAAATCAATGCCATTTTTATTTCAAGTTATACCTTAATTTTCTTTCAAATAATATTTTTTATTTTAAGTCAAAACACAACAATTTGATGATAATTTGCTTTTAAATGAATTTTTTAAAATAAAATCCATCCTAGTAATAAACTTTTTCTTCTAAACATTATTCTATTTTAATGTAAAATTCATCAATTCGATAATAACTTTCTTTCAAATTACATTTTCATTTCTAGTAAAACCCATTAATATGATGGAAAATTCTTTTTCATATAGAATGTTTTATTTAATTTTAATCACATGAACCCAATTGTAATTTTTTTAAAGCATTTTAATCTAACTAAAGCCAATTATTCCATGAAAAGTTTTTTTGAAAACATATTTTTATTTAAAAGTGAAGCTCATTCATTAAATGATAATTTTCTTTCAAATAATATTTTAATTTAAGTGAAGTCAATCAATCCAATGGTAATTTCCATTCAAGAGGTACTTTTATTTTAAGTGAAGCTAATTAACTTGATGGTAATTTTATTTCAAATAAAGCTCATGGATTCAATGATATTTTTATTTTAACTCCATCATATGTTTTTCAAGAAAAAGCCTTTTAATATAAAAACATTTTTATTTCAATGATGATAATTTTCTTTCATGCATTCATTTAAATTGGATGGTAAGGTAAATTACTTAATTTTTTGACCCATTATAATTAATTTTAAGGTTGGTCATCTAAATTTTTTGACTCATTTTATAAATTATGTCAAACATAATCACTTAACATTTTTTACCCATCTTAAATTTAATATTGAGGTTGGTCACCTCTTGTTTTACCCATATAAATTTTCATACTTCAATTAAATTTAAGTCAAACTAATTTGATTTGATCTTTACAAACTTACTATAAAAAGTTAAAGTCATAGGAAGTTTTTAACATCTTTCTATTAAATGTATTGTAAAATGGAGGAAACCACAATAACCTATTTTCTACCACCAATTTTCCCCATGTATTTTCAAACAAATAATATTTTAGAAAAAAATATATATTTTTAATAATCTTTAGTCAATATCCATTATTTTGTAATCTTCTTCACTTTCAAGTATTTTATTTTATTTTTATGATAAAATTGAAAATATAAGAATAGAGAAAATAATTTTTAATTAATCAGATGACTTCTATTTAAACAAACTTGGACGAGGCATTGTCTATATTGACAAACAACATGTCATTATCTTGCATGGATTCCGACCATTATATAGATGATTGGAAAACTAATGGGTTTTTATTATACATATAAAAATTCATCTTGGACGACCATATTTTTTAAAAAGTATGTCATTTTTTTTTCTTTTTAATCTTGTTCCCCTAATTTTAATTTGTTGTAAATTATAAAATCAATTATATATATATATAAATCATGCTTCTACCCAATACTTATATATTTTTATGAAATTATGATATTCTTGTAGATAGAAAACTAAAACAGATTGTTAAGCCCAATTCCTAATATTTAAGGACTAAATAAAAGATTTATTGATAATAAATTGAAGGACCGAAAAAAACCAAGTTCCTATGAAAATCCATGGTGACTTGTGTTTGTATGAATAATAAAACAATAACTTGCTTTAGATTTCTTCTTAATAATTATGTATATGACATCTACACATATTTTAAAGAACTTTTATTGTATTTATGGCAAAAAAGGTGTTGTTATAACTTTTTTTTTCTATAGGGTTAATAGAGGATCCCTTGTATTACAAAATAAATAATTAATTTAAACTGTTAGGTTATTTGATAAAATAAGTAAAAAACAAAGGAAAAGCTATCCTAATACACTTATAGTTTATTTATTTTTTCATTTATCTCTATTTGTTTGAAAATTACAATTTATATTATGAGTCAAATAATTTTTGAAGTTGTATAACACTTTTAATCCTTATTAAAAAAGTCAACAAAATCATTTATATTGCTTGCAAAATTGTCATTATATTCTAATTAATGCCTAAAGAGCCATTGGGTGTAAAAATTGCATTTTTTTTTGTTGTAGTAACAATCTCTTCTGTAAAAAATTATATTTTTTTTCTTTTCCTATTGCTGAACACGCCACATCTATCATTTTTATCGAAACATTATATGCTTGATATGAACATAACTAACTGAACTCAACTCCTCTTTTATAAATATCAACACAAATTGATGCGAACCCTAGCAGAATTTAATGGAATTCACTACCCCAAGATCAATCTAACCCAAGTTTGTTGAGATTTGAATGAGCTTATCACAATAAAAGACTTGCTCAAAGGTAAAAAGACTATAAACCAACTCGATCATAACACCTACATTTGGAGACGAGCAAAGGAAATATAAATTCACAACAAAGAATGGTCAATTCTTTGAAAATTTGAAATGTTCAATCAAGAACCAAAACTGAGCAACAAAAAATCAGCCAAAATGCTGAAATTATCATAAAAAGTCTGCTGAAATTATTTTCTATAGAGTATTTAAACTCCAAGCTAAAACACTAGTCCTAATGGATCCCATATAAATCTAAATTAAATAATATTTAACCCAAGCAAAAACTAGCCACACTAATTAAAATAAAAAAAATAAACAAGGCTAAATCCCAAACAAAATATCTCCTCTCAAATAATAAAGTTTAATAGGCCAACTAATTAAATAAGATAACTTCGTTGTTTTCGCAGTTTGTCTGACAACAACAAAACCCAACTTAAAATGGATAATTCTCTCTCATTTTAATGAATTAGAGGGAAAGCCATATATAATTGGAAATGTATTGAAGTCTAGTTTTTGTAACAACTACAATCATAATAAAAATAGATTTGAAGCTCTAGTTCTAACCAAAAGTGCAATGAAAGCTCAAATTGTCCAAATCTAGTTTTCTTCTCCCAATCCTCATTTAATGGTTTTATTTCCACCAACAAGCCCCTCTTGAATACGAATCAAATTAACCACGACTTGCTATATATTATTGTAAATCCTCTTGAAGTCCACCTTAACCCATGTATCTTGAAGAAGTCCATTGAAGGTTTCTTTGAACTTCTTAAGCTTAACCCTTGTAGCTGGACCAACTAGAACCTCTAATGGATCCTTTGATGATTGGATCACATCACAAAATCTATAGACCATGCTCAAAATTATTTTTTATAAAAAAGATAAGGCATTCATTGTATTTTAAAAATCCAATAAAACACCATGTATATTTGAGCCAATCAACAATAATTCCAAGTTTATAACTAATTTGAATGATGGTAGCCAAAAATCCTGTGCTTTTTAAATTTTTTGCACATGACCATCTTATAATGAAAAAACTTGACAAACAAATTGTAAGAATTTAATGCTAAGAAGTAAGAAGAATATCTTTAATCATAGGCTTAAGGGTCTCTCTTATTTTGGTAAACAAACCTTCCATGTTCTGTTTAATTGTCGTAGCTATAACTAAGTTGATATCCTCTAATTTATTCATGTTGTTGATTCTCTCTTTCTCAATCAATAACCTTTTACCATCAAAAGCTAATGCAATCAAGTTGTGTCTTATTGGAACTTCACTTGGATTGGAAAAATTGACATCATACTTCATATATACATATCCAGTAGATGATCTTACTTTCGAACCTCATTTAAATCCTTCTTTTTCATACCTATCTAAATTATGGACTAAAAACAAAAAGTTTTGAAATCAATTAGGGGTTTTTCTACACGTTTTGAAAAAAATATGAATAATTGATTTATAACCCACAACCCAAGTAAAATTGCATCACAAGTAATAAATTAAAAGGAGAGAAGAAATGAATTAGATCTTAAAATCAATTTAGTATTTCTCTTTAGGAGCATATTGACTATTTATGTTCTATTATATATTATAGTAGATTTTTGCTCTTCATGTTCATAAATGCCTTTTCAAACAATTTTTATTGTAGATTTTGTGTTTTATATAATTTGACCTTTTAGTTTGATAATTTTATGCTTAGATACAAAACCTCATTTTTTTCAATCATTGAGTTTGAAAATCAAAAGAGTGAGAGTTGTTGAGAAATGACAGAGAAGTGAGAAAGTAGGAAGTAGGTGAGTTTTTGTTGATAAAAGACCAAATTTGATGTCAATAAGCTTTTCTGATTCATTTAATAAATAGCATGAAATAAAAATATAGAATTTTTATTTATTAAAATTAAATATACTGATAAGAAAATAAAAATTTACACTAGAAAATTAGTTTTTTTAAATAAAATTTAGTAACTACTTATTTTAGTACCATATAATTAAATAAAAAATAAAAACTCTTTAAATATGTATCAACTTAATATTGGATTAGTTAGATGTTTTTAAATTTTTCTTTTATCAAACATAAAAATTTTAGGATTTTTTTTTCAAATTAAGTTTCCTGTAAAAAAGAAAAATAGGAATGAAATGAATTTTATTTCAGTTGTCACCTGTTCTAGTAAAATGCAAAATACAATATATAATAAAGACATTTATCTCAAAAAAGAAAATGAGAAGCGACGCGCTCACGCGCTCACAGAGAGAGTCAGAATCAGATATACCTGCAAAAATAGAATTATGAACAAGGAAACCCATTGGTCCCATTCCAGCGAAGCTAAAAAAGAATTCAAATCTCGCTCACGTTGGGTTTTAAATCTCATTTTCGGAGCCAAACCCATTTCTAAAACTCTTTCTTTCTTTTGTTGGCTAATGTAAGTTGCCTTTTGTTAATGTCGAGGTCTTGTTTTGTCTTGTCTAGTTTGGTATCATAATTCTCTTAAGAATCAGTGTCTCATGGAATTCCGATGATTTGATTTATTAGAACTGATAGGTAAGAATTGAATTCCCTTTCGTTCTTTGAAATGATAAAATGTTATTAGTGCATTTGGGATTTGATTGGAATATATAAACTGGGTTTTGTTTTTAGGAGTAGTTGATGGTGAGTTTTGGGATTTAGACCCTGATTTTGAGGAAACAGGTTTCTATCTTTTGGTTTGGCATTGCATAAGGAGAGGGGAAGTAGAGTTGTAGGTTTTAAAAATCAGGAGAGAAGTGGGTTTTGGTTTTTGCGAGAAAATGATTTGTATAGGAGAAAAGGTGACATGAGAAGTAGAATTATTGTTGGCCAGAGGTACAATGAATGGAGGGTCATTAGGTCAAAGGGGGAGTTATGGATCATTGCCTTGCTGTGGAAAATTATCAAATATTGCACGAAAACAATCTTCGAAAATGCCGCCAGTGAGTTCAAGGGACAAAGAGCGGGTTCGCCTGGTTGTTTGCCGGTGCTTGGGGCGTAGAAGAGTTGCAATGTTGCTCTTGGTTGCACTTGCTCTCCTAGTTTTCATTTGGGGTTCCTTTACAGTTAGCAAAGGTATAGTTCCAAGCGTGTGTCCTTTTCCTATGTTGTAAAATGTTTGAGTGTTTATGTAATCTTTTGTTCTACCTGTCCTTGTATTTTGATACCGTTGCACTGAGTTACAGGAGGGTCAAAGTTTTCTAATTACAAGGAAATAATCACATAACAAAGGAATAGTTTAGGCACCTATTTATTAGTTCATGTTGAGTATTCTATATTTAACAGCAAAGATAGAATGTAGTAGTTCTTAATTGGAATTATTAACTCTATGAGCATCTTTTAATTTTCCAGTTGTTTGAATAGGAATGTTTAAGTCATGTATTATTCATGGCTCGAGAGCAGCTGTATCATGCTGTTAAGAGGGGGAAGGGAAGAAACGAGAAATAAAGAGGTGGTACTACATGAATTTTGTTCCCATAAAGGTGTGGCCATGATTGAATTATGGCCTTGTTTCAATTAGTTCTCATTCTGTGCTAAATCCTTGGCAGGAAAGCTGACAGCCAAGAGTCTTCTTCTTTCTCTCTCTCCATTTTCAATCTTGAATGGAAATAATACAAGACAAAGTTGTCTTCTTCAGTTTAAAACAGGAGAAAATCAATTGATTACAAATACTTGTGATTCTTACTGCTATTTGTTTTGCCTAAGACTGGTTGAGGCATTGACTAATGTGCATTTTGTGTTATGGATGCACCAGAAACCACAAGTGCAACTGATAGACCAACAGATAGTGTACATTTTGACAACAGTGATATAATAAGCCATCCTTCTGTTGCTTGTCGTTCTAGAGCTAATAGCACATTGGACCATCCATGCAACAAGTTTGCTCTCCCTCCTCCCCCTCCTTCTGGTGGACGACGGTTTGGACCACGCCGTAAGTTTTGGTTATTTTGGTTGAAGCGTTCCTTATTTTCTTGTTTTTATAATATATTGGATTGGAACATAAGAGTTGCTACATCCATGCGTCATTTGGAAGTAAAAAATGACTTCTGGCCTGAATGTTACTAAAAGTCACGTATATAATTTTTCTTTCACCAAGAATGTGCTCACCACTTTCTGTAACAGAAAAAATGGCATGTTTTTGCTATTAATATTATTCTCTTTCTCATCAGTGTTTGCTCCAGAAGACCTCTTGCATGTTCAATTGTAAATTGATGCAAAATAACCCTCAATACGTTTGTATAAAGTATGCCAAAATCTATACTCTTAGTTGAAGCAAAAAATGCTCACCTGCAATTTATTTGTGTTGGTGTGGTATTTAATTTGTTGTCGCTCATTTGTTATGCAGCTTGTCCAGTATGTTACATTTCTGCAGAGCAAGCTAGAGCTAGCATTCCATGCTCCTCATCTGCATCGCCAGTGCTCCGCAACTTGACATATGTTGTTGATGAAAACCCAATTAAAATTGAATCACATGGAGGTTCAGAATTTGGTGGATATCCTTCTCTAAAGCAGAGGAGTGAATCTTTTGATATGCAAGAGTCAATGACAGTGCACTGTGGGTAGGAATCCTTCTCACTTATCATCTTCCTGTAAAATTATAAGGACTGAAGACTGTTTTGAATGGATCTCATGATCTCTGTCCTCCATCATTATACAATGTCCTGTAACAAATATGAATCATTTATTTCTTATAAACACATTTTTCTGTTGGATTTTTTTTATCAGATTTGTTAAAGGAAATAGACCTGGCCGCCAGACTGGATTTGATATTGATGAAGCTGACCTGATGAAATTAGAAGAGTTCCACAAGGTCATTGTTGCATCAGCCATATTTGGTATTGTTGAGCACTGAACATTCTGCAAGGTTTTCTTGTTTTATTCATGTTTCCTACTTTCCTCATCATTGCACTTTCCCAGGGAACTATGACATAATACAACAGCCCAAGGATGTTAGTGAAGCAGCTAGGAAAAATGTTCCTTTTTATATGTTTATTGATGAAGAGACAGAAACATTTTTGAAGAATTCCAGCACCCTAGATAGCAATAAGAGGATCGGACTGTGGAGGATTATTGTTGTCCATAACATTCCCTACACTGATGCAAGACGCAATGGAAAGGTCAGTTTGCCTTTGTTTGGTTGCTTTGCCCGCTTCTTTCAGATTTCTCTCTTTTATTTCCTTGGGCTTCCAAACCTGGGCTGGATTATATCACACTGCCCATTTTTTTTTTCTTCCTCTTGTTTCTCCCGCTTCTCTGTTAACTCATTGGAAACAAAGCTGCCAGTTTGTAAACAAATTTCTGTTTATCTCTTGGCAAGTCTGCAAGGAATTTCAATATTGGTGCTAATCCTAGCATGGCAGAATTTTCTTGAATAAATCTCTGTTGATAGATTAATCTTAAAGACTTTATATTTTTTTCCGTTTCATTTTTGTCGTGGACTATGATATTCAATAGTAACTTATCCTTCGAGTCATTTTCTTTTCAAATATTGAAAACCTAAAATGTTGTTCAAGTGATGGATGCTTTTGTTTGGCTATGTAAATGGACAGGTTCCAAAGCTTTTGTTGCATAGGCTCTTGCCTAATGTTAGGTATTCCATTTGGATAGACGGAAAGCTCCAGCTTGTTGTGGATCCATATCAAGTTCTTGAGAGGTATATTGTTCATGCTAAAATTACATGGTCATTGAATGAAGTCATTCAGATATGTAAATGGCTTGTGAATTCAGTTCATCTTTTCTTTTACTTATTTTTCTGGTATCTTTGAATTGCAATGTCTGGAAATTTTGTTGTACCTGTTTATACTCATTTTCTTCTGTTATCGGTGTCACCGTATTCTGGTCCCAACATGCATTACTTCAAAAGTCATGAACCATCATAAGTTTCATTGGAACTTATGGGATTCTGGAAAAATGCATGGAAAACATAATTATAGCCATATGCTCATTTCATCAGCTATCTTGCAATGTTAACAATATTACACTGTTATTGATAATCTATATTTTCATTTCAAGCATGCAAAAAAGGAACTGCGTTTCTTGCTTGGAACATGGGAATGTCATCTTTCTGTTGGTTTACAGTAATTCATCTTTGGCAATGTGTTCTGGATATGTTGACTCATGTTAAGGCAGTTTTTTTGGTGTTAGCATTTACCATTTAGATCTTCATGCATATTGAATTTCTGGCCTCTAGAAGCAGGGAAAATAGGTAGATAGTTTTAGTATAATCGCATAATCTATGTGTTTTAATCATACCTGAGCTATCCTTTGGTTCAGATTCTTGTGGCAGCAAAATGCCAGTTTTGCAATCTCAAGACACTATCATCGCTTTGATGTGTTTGAAGAGGCTGACGCTAACAAGGCTGCAGGAAAGTGTGACAATTCATCCATTGATTACCAGATTGAATTTTATAAAAAGGAGGGTTTATCGACATATTCCAAGGCTAAGCTTCCAATAACCAGTGGTTGGTGTATAATCCTATGTGTGTGCTTCATGTTCTTGAAGATTTGTATATCTTATGTTTTCTGCTCGATGACTGACCTTTTGCAGATGTACCTGAAGGTTGTGTTATCATAAGGGAACATATTCCCATCACAAATCTATTTACCTGCCTGTGGTTCAATGAAGTTGATCGGTTTACTGCCAGAGATCAGTTAAGCTTCTCCACTGTGAGGGATAAAATAATGGCTAAAGTTGATTGGAGCATCAATATGTTTTTGGATTGTGAGAGGCGTAATTTTGTGATTCAGGTACATGTTTATGCGCTGTCTTTCTATTTTCAGGGGAGATGAAACCAGTGCATCTAAAACTAGGCAATCTGTTATTGTTTTGCTCTAAATGAACCTTATAAGTGAACTTTTCTAATGAAGTTGGACAAAAAAGCTGAATGACTGTAATTTTATTGTTATATTAAGTTCTTTTTTTCTACCAAAATTAATGTTGAGCAGCACCTCTTTCCTCTGTTGAAAGAGGAAAGTATGAGAATTTGTAATTGGTCTGCTCTATGTTGCCTGTTTGTCTTATATATTATTTCTCATAAGAGAGGAATATCATTCCTATTATTCTTGCTTCCCTGTTGCCCAAACACAGAGTTGGGCTCACCATGTAGGTGTGATTTTTTGGCAACTAAATGGATCTTCTGACAACAGGGTATTGAACAAAGCTGTCTAGCTACTATTTTACAGTGCATGATACTGATCTCTATGAGTGTCTTTGATCTCTTTTCTATGTTCTCATCTTCCAAGTGTTTCTTTGGGTGTTTAATGTGATTACTCCATAAAAGTAGCATTTGAGGCTAAAATCCAGCCTGGGAGTGCTGCTAGTACAAGAGAATGATGCTAAAACAGGAACAAAAAAATAAAAAAAATCTTTAATGGGGATAATTGACTTGGATTTAAAAAATAAAACACTTGCTTTGGATGTTAAGTCCCAAGACTATTAACTTCCCAGTAACAAAATGCGACT